>LR812530.1:13694001-14294001 GCA_903798195.1 Danio kyathit | reverse complement strand
AGGTGCCGTGTGCATTGAGGATAAAGCGCAGCAGTGTGCTGGAGATGCTGTAGTGCTGTGGACGAGACCCTGACAGATATTGCTGTGGTCTGGTCTCTTCATCTTCAGAATAGGTTTCTCAGGCATGGACAGCTTCATGTCTCAACCCTGTTTTAGTCTGACTGCAGCAGTGATGATGCTGATGACAAACACAGATGAAGACCTGCTGATCATCTGCAGAACCAGCCCAGATTCCGGAGTTGTGTGGAGATGCAGCAGAACATGCAGTTCTACATGATTGTAGAACAAGTTTGAATAAAGCTTTGTTTAATGTTTTGTGGACTTATTTGTCTTGGTTATTTTTATTCATTTTTTTTTATCATATTTAAATGTTTCCTTTTATGGTCAATAAATGGAATAATAATTTTTTTAATAATGTATACATTAGTTCATATTTTGACTGTAAATGAAGATGTACTCACATTGGCTACATTTGTCTATTGACTATTATTGCATAGCTGTGGCATATAAAACAAATGTTAATTTGTATTTTGTTTCATTTATATATATGATTTGTTTGATTTACATAGACGTCCTTCATTATTGAAACGAAATAAATAAATAAATAAATATATATATAATAATTAAAATGTTAATTCCCTGCTTCAAATTTTGGTCATGTAAAATAAGCAGACTAAAGCACTACTGTACACAAAGATGAACATCACTCTTGGATGGCATACAGTAAGTAACAGCACACTATTATTAATAATTAAAGAACTTATAATTTATACAGGTTCTGAAAAACATGGTTGTATCGTTTACAATTAACAAAAATGACGTAAATGTAATGGGCTTCTTGTATCATGAGATTATATGGACACAAATGCACAATGAGAAGGTTAAATATATCTGGGTTGAATAATCAAACAAGTCAGGAAAACAAACGGGATTTAAGCAGGTTACTTGTGGATGTGAAAAGGTTATACAAACAATAAAGACAACAACAAATTCATGTGAAGTTTTTTAAAAATAAAAATATTAATTTAAGTTAAGATTCCTTAGACCTGCAATTTCTTTAAAGTTGTTGCGCTTCTAACGTCAGTCACATGATAACGTAAACATGGCGGATGAGGTACGATTCTATCCATACTTAACGAGATTTGGCTGTTGAGTGCCTACTCTTTTAGTCCTCGTTAAGTAAGTACTTATTGAAATTGAGTACCTACTCATTGAGTATGCGGTTTCGAACGCAGCCTTGGTTTGGTTTAGGGAAGGAGGAGGGTGGGTCAGTCGATCACTCAGTCAATCAGTCAGTCATTCAGTCAGTCAACAGCGGCCTTTGGTGGATTTATGCAAGAACAGCAGGTGCGAATGGCACTAGTGAGAGAAATTTGAGATCTCAAAAAGCATACACAGCAGCCTCTGGTGGATTTGTGAAAATAAAAACTGCAAAAAAAGAACCTGGATGAGCCTGGGTTGATATTATCAATGAATAAAGTGTTGTTTTTGCACAGTTCTTTGCACAGTACTGATTAACTAACACAAACTAAATGTGTCTGTGATTCATAATTGCTGCTTTCCAGACTGGTCAGTTTGCTTGGTAGCTCGCCTTGTACTGTGTTGTACTTGGGACATTGAGCAGACCTTGAGTCCTTTAAAGCAGTGGTCCTCAACCTTTTTATCACCACGGACCGGTCAACGCTTGACAATTTTACCGCGGACCAGGGGGTAAGGGGTTGCTAGGCGACCGTCAACAACTGACAAAACATTGCTGTCACTCTGATAGAAGTTTTGCTTCTAGAAAAACATTACAAAGCATTGCAGTGTTTCAGTGTTCTTAGATTGTCTGAGATAATTAGTCTTAACAAAATGTGTATATTCCATACAAACTGATCAGTCAATTCTTGTCACGTGACTCGCAGTGCCCCCGGTGTTATATATTCAACCGGGTGCGTCTGGTCTGGAAGGCACGGTGCGTCGCTTGTTCACGCAAGCCGCACACCTTCATTGGAAATAACAAACTTGTGCAAACTCTAGGAAAGCTGCTATATGCGAACGACCCCGGATTCACCTGATTTGTTGAAAACTGGGTTGCGGATGGATCCATTCTATGGCAGTTTGCGGGTCCTTCACTGAACTTTCCAAAGACTTCAGACTCATTTTACTGCTTGTGGGTTAAATTTGGGCGCTCAAGTGACCGAGATGTAACCTGTCATTTTTCAAAATAAAAGACTGAAATGTAGGTATAAATGTAAAGTAAAAGATTGTTCAGAATCAGATAATAAATAAAACTGAAATAATGAATGATTTCTTGTGTGGCCCGGTACCAGTTGATCCACGGACGGCCCAGTGGTTGAGGACCACTGCTTTAAAGGATGGTTTCAGAAACCATGTAAAAAAGCAATGTAAAATTGTGGTAAAACCACATCGCCACAATGTATTTTTCTCTTCTCATTTGCTTTTAAAAACACATTAAGTTAGGTTAAGGCACAGGTGTCAAACTCGGTTGCTGGAGGGCCGCAGCTTTGGACAGTTTTGTTTGAACCCTAATTTAACACCTGATCAAACTCATGGAGTCCTTCAGGCTTGTTTGAAACCTACAGGTAAGTATTTTGAAGCAGGGTTGGGACTAAACTGTGTAGGGCTGTGGCCCTCCAGGAACTGAGTTTGAAACCCCTGGGTTAAGGGAAGGTTGTGGGTCAGTCAATCTCAAAGTGATATATGCAACAAATCAACCTGATTCTCACCAACATGCATTGAGAAGGACGTGTAAATGTCACATATGAGAAAACGTAGCCCAGTAAAGTATTTGAGATTTGTAAAAAAAAAAAATGTAGAGAGAGGCCTCTGGTGGATTTGTCAACACAAGCTACGAGGAAAATGTCACTGGAGCAAAGTATTTCACAGTTTGCAAAAACATAGCCCTGGGCATGTATTCCCAATGAGCCAGGGTTGATCATCTCTCTCTTTGAACAAGCACCCTTTGAGCTGTGATGCAGAACTCCTTTGCCATACAAGAACAACTCTGGAATGAATTGATGTAGTGATGTTCCAAGCTACAGCCATGGCCAACTTTGCTGTGCAGCAAAGATTAAGTAATCCTTAACAGATGTATTGTTCATGGTTATTCATGTTAACTAATGCTTTAACTTGCATTTACTAATACAACCTTTACCGAGGTCATAATATAGCATTTTATTGTATTTATTTTTTTGTGGAGCTGGGCTAGACCCTGAACTCAGACCTCTCTCTCCTCACAAGGGGAGGGGCAATCAGCAAAGTAGTCCTTTTCAATTTATAATCATAATTTGTGTAAAAGGAGTATCAGTTGTTGGCATTTTACTACTATACCGTATATAGTTTATTTCAGCCATATTAAAAAAAAAATGGCGTTTGTTGTTCATACTAGAGCTGAAACAACACAATTCTTGAGTTATTTTGACACAACTTGATTGTTTTGTGTGCAATCTACTTAAATGTGTAAAAACTAAGAAGTTAATTCCTTCCTGTTGCCTAAAAAAAAAATCAATTTTGTGGAACCCAGCATTATTTACAGTGTAGAAGTGCAGTAAGTTTTGAAAACATTCGCTGAGGTTTAACAAGCATTATCTGAAGAGAATAACCACAATGAAAAGACAAAATATTAATACAATTAAAGCATTCTGGTTCTGTCAGGATCCAGCCCTGACAGCCGTATCATTTCTGTCTTTATTTATTGTGTCTTAGTTTTGTTTTTTTGTGCATGAGCACACGGCTTGGTCTTTGTCTTGGCTATGTGCTTTAATTGTTTATTTATGATGCATTTTCTTTTTTCTTGTATGTCTGTTCAGACTTTATCAGATATCAGACTTTATTTATATTTGTTATTATTTTGGCAAGTTTCCCACTGGACCTATGACTAAAAAATTATAATGAATAGTAAATAAATATATTTTGTCACAAATATACACAGGAGACCCAAATGCAAGTGAATGCAAGATGATTTATTAATAGAGATAACAAGAGTCACAACTGGTATTGATCTCACCAGATATAGAGGAATTGTGTAGAGCAAGGATGCTCCTCACAAGGAATCCAAAACGCTAAACAACGGTAATAGTTCATCCGAGAAACAGATCCGGAGTGAAGTCTCTCACTGATATCTTACCAGGTATCGGGGGAAGGGGGAGGTTAGTGCTATGGAGCAACTCTCAAGGAAATCGACACGCTTACCAGCGGCAATAGTTCATCCAAGAAACAGATCCGGAGTGAAGTCTCTCACTGATATCTTACCAGATATCGAGGCAAGGGGGAGGTTAGTGCTAAGCGACACGCTTACCAGCGGTAATAGTTCATCAGAGCAGCAGATCCGGGGTGAAGTTTCTCACTGATATGGTTGTCATCAATGCAGGCAGTTGCAACAACATCAATGAAACGGAGACGTGCATAAAGTCCAAATCTTACAGACTTATGACGATTCACCACCAGCGGATTTAGCGAGAGTGCCTAACAGGAAGCAGACACAGAGGTGAACAAACAACGGCCTGACAATTGCTATCTACAAACACTGAACATATAAAGGCGCGCGGTAATGCGCAACAGCTGTGGTTGAATGAAAACAGCTGAGTGAGATGAGTGGTAACAAGACACGCGATAACCCAGCTGATGAATGTAAACACACACACACCACACGGAGAAGATCTACCCAAACAAACACACCCACTTCCCACACACACATACAAGAAGAACAGATAGATCCACAACCGTGACAGATTTACTATTTATTATCAACTTCTGTTGTTATTCCTTTTGTTCCTACTTCGTTTCTGCCTTTTACTTTTTTGTTAGTGATTTTATTTTAATTTTTTTCTAGATTTCCCTTATTACATTCTTGTTTTTTAGAGTTCCAGTCATCTATTATGTTTAGCTTTTGGCCCTTTAGTGCTGCTTATCATCCCCCAGGTTGTTTTTGCTAGTTTTAATTTATTACATTTATTTTGTCTCCTCTGTTGCCTTGTCTTTTGTTTTTTGTTTGCCTCTCCTGAGTCCCCGCTGGTAACTATACCCCCCCCACCCCCTTTCTGTTCCAAGCCTGAGGTTGAGGTACCCGAGTTGAAGGCTAAACTATATGTCTGCATCGAGTGATTGATGTAAACCATGTGGGGCATGCCTCACACATAACCGTGAATATACTTCTGTGTTCTGCATTTCTATGACAATACCACTTCCGAAAGGTTAGCTGGCAGTGGGGTTTCTATGTTTCTCTCTGTCGTGAGTGCTTTGCTTGCACTGGAAATTTCACTTATGCTAACTTACTCCACAAGTATCTTATACTCATTTATTCAGTGGATGTGCAACAACTTTAATCATAAAGAACACAACACAAACACAAAAGTATTCATCTGGGACTCCTCCCGGGGACTCGACAATTGTTAAACACACACGCCAATGGGCTCGCTCCTCTACTTCAGCTCTCGAATCTATCCACACCCCATCCACGTCCAATCACAGAGCTTACAATATGCATAGTCACAGTGTGTGGTTGCAATTTTTAAAAGGTGTGTGACAGGGTCAGCTAAAGTCCCTTTATGCCATCTTTAAAATGCCTCTCGGGCTGTAGGCTCGGGCATTCTGTCTGAATGGGGAAACATCAAATTCTCCAAAACTGTCAAAGTTACGACTACTTTACATGTCTGGAATCACCAATAAAATTAAGCAACAATTTTCTCAAAAGTTTAGTTTCTAAACGATCGGATAAAAAAAAAAATGTTGGTTGACCAAGCTAATGCGCATGCACACTCGAAAGGAACGAGATCACGACACCAACCTCATTTATGGCAGTGTTACACATTATCATCCTCTGCTTTTTCAGATTGCGCTGGTCTTTTAAAGTAATTCACAACTTGTTCTTGATGGTGAATCTCCACCAGAAATGAAAGCGACTCCTTGTTTATAAGTTTGTGGGGCAGGCACGTGCAGAGGTGGGGGCTTTGGGTGCTTGAGCCCCTGCCCTTTTTTCTCCTGGAGAGAAAGTGTTTTTTTTTTTCCTGGGGATAATAATTATTTTTTAAATACTACTAATAATATAATATATGTATGTTAATGCGTGTTCTATTTAAGGACCGCTTTCCCTGTCAAACAATAAAAAAACAAAATTTTAAAGTATATCTTGGTTTTAGTCTAGCCACTCCACACGAGCCTCGAACCGACGATTTGGAAAGAAAAGCCTCATGCGAGGCGAATGCTCTAACGAAGACTCTATTTACATTGTTGCTCTCGCCTCAAAAGTAAGGTGTCAACAGTGGAGTAACGTCTATCAGCGCCTATGCCAACTCCTGCATCCGCATTGCACACGCACTGCATCTGGGCCATGGCTTTACAGTCTGACCCATACACACACTGCAGACGGAGTGTGTGTAAAACATATATTACAAGCTGACCTGTTACGGCAGCGTGATATGATCGACAGAACCGCCAATGTAAATTCATCCGTCATTCATCTTCATAGTGTGGAGGTGAGTAACGGTTAACAAAAGACTACCTGAGGCTCAAATTTAACGTCAGCTATTTATCCAAAGTTCAAAAGCAAATAGGCTATTTTGTCTTGCTAACATCCTCTTGATTAACAACCATGTAATAAGTTAGCTAAAGTTTAGCCAGGGCAATATCATAGGCATACAGGCTAATGCAATGGAGAAACGACAGCTGGATAGTGAAAATATTGCCCTCTTGTTTTTGCAGTCACACAGAATATATAATGTCAATTCAAGCTATAAAACATGTACATATAGGCAGTCAGTGGCTATCAGTGTGTCCTTCATTCTTCAAAATATTTTATTTTGTTCAACAGAAGAAAAAAAAACTCAAACAAAAATAATAGATTGAAAAGGGATAGTTTCAAAAGCAAACGTCTGGTCCAAGCTGGTCCAAACATCAGTCTATAGCGATCAATGATTGGCTCCTGTATTAGTAGGTGAGACTTCATTCGCCATATTAACCGTTACACTTTTCCCCATTCAAAACTATTCGAGTGACATGTCTTGTGTATTCTCTAGTCTTTGGGGTCAGCATCAGCCATGGTGAAGGATATGCAATTGTGCGAAGGCTGCGGCTGACCATCAGCGTGCACTCGACACAGAAGTATAAATCAGCCTTAAGTCCCAATCTCCTTGACCTGAAGTCTGGAGTTACCCCCCTTCCTGACCAGCCTGTTCTCCTGATATCCACCCACAAGATACTCCCTACTATATCCTCCTGAAGTCTTGAGTTTCCTCCATCCCTCACCAGCCTGTTCTTTTGCGTTTGGGTCCTCCTTTCTAGCCCTAACACACTGATTTCAACCAATTAAATTGATTGTCAAGCTGGACTTTTTAAATTCATTCTGAATGTACAGACATGTTACTACACAGTTCAACAAACCCTGCTGAAAAATCCAGCTTAAACCAGCCTAAGATGGTTGGCTGGTTTTAGCTGGTCGACCAGCCTGGTTTTAGAGGGGTTTTGGCCATTTCCAGGCTGGTTTCCAGTCATTTCCAGCCTGGTCTTAGCTGGTCAGGCTGGAAAATGACCAGCCTGACCAGCTAAGACCAGCCTGGAAATGGCCAAAACCCCTCTAAAACCAGGCTGGTCGACCAGCTAAAACCAGCCAACCAGCTTAGGCTGGTTTAAGCTGGATTTTTCAGCAGGGAAAAAATACATTTGTTTTTAAATGTTCTGTGACCAGACTTTGCACTGCATAACACTACAATTAGAAGTGAGATTGATATTCCCATTTGTCTCACTCATCTGTCTGTATTGATGTAATGCTGCCAATTATTGTTTGTTCAAGATTGAGACCTTGTTCTCTTAAATAGTTGTTTAACAAGTTAACACAAGCCTCGTTGTGCATCCATTGTGCATCAAATGAGTTTGTGGTTTGAATAGCCTGATATTAACACTGACATAACACTGATGCATATTTTATGTAACAACTCTTTTTGTATCTTGTATCACTATGTCTGATTTGACTACATAAGAATGTATCCAAATTGTAGTCAATAATGGGAGTTAAACTGGAACACTTACAAAACCCGTTGTGTGTGTGGTGTGTGAAATGCTCACAAACAAACAACTGCCAGTAATTGCTCTTGCGTGAGCTGTAAACAGACATGAGCTGTGGAATGTGTGATTAAAACCCTCTTTAGAGCAGCTAGGCAATTATGAGTTATGAGCGCTGTAGGTTTGTATGAATGGATCAATAGCCAAGCACTTGATGTGGCTTGATGCAGAACAGCCTCGATCAGATTAAGACCTAAAATGGCTGACTGCAGCATCAGAACAAACTTGTTTTATTTCCCAAACTGCAGTGGTACGGTAGCCTGCAGGGCTGTTACGCCTCATAATTTAAGACTGAGGGTGTTTTTTCCCCTTTCCTTTCTTTTCGTTTGGGTTTATGTTTTGTGAGAACAGAACTAGAACGGGATTGGTTTTCTATCTCAGAGGCTTCAACGATTTTGAAGGTGCCATACATATATATGAAACTTCAATCTTACACTGCAGGAAAGCATTGACAAACCGTCGTACAATAAAAAAGTATGTCCATTCAGGTTATGTTTACCTCAGCATTTGCTTATCCTGCCTCAAAGCCAAACTGTACATCTGCGGAGCTGAAACCTTGGAGTGGGATGTGAATTGATTTCTGCTCATCTTGGAGCCAAACAGTTGGATTTCTGGCATATGTTTGAATACACGATTGGCTTTACATACTGTATGCAAAAAGATTTCAGCTAGGTCAGAAAATCAAGAGTGCCCTCTTGATTTTAAATAAGCATTTAATAAGCATACTTTGGTTTTTGACTCTGCACATGACACATGACTTGAAAAAAGAAGTAAACACTGTAAAAAATGCTGGATTCCACACAATCCATTTGTATTGGGACAACATGAAAAAATTAAGTTAACTTATTATTATTTATTTATTTATTTATTTATTATTTATTTACTGTTTCAGTTTATTTTAAATAAGTAATTTAAACAAACAGCAAACATATTTTTTTGAGTAAGGAAAGAAAGAAAGCTGTGCCACAACATGAATTAGGAGCATTTTTTTTCTAATTCATGATCATGAATTAAAAGTGCAATAGGTGATTGTTTTCAGAAACATTTTTTTCTTGTGCTGGTTGAAAGTCTTTTCACATTCCAATAGTAATGTTTAAAGTGAATGATCTAAATGTGTGTGTGTATATATATATATATATATATATATATATATATATATATATATATATATATATATATATATATATATATATATATATATATATTAGGGTTGGGTCCATAGATGATGACATCGTCCATCGCTGATGGCCGATAGACATCACGATGCTGAGCCGGCATCGCTGATCCTCCGCCCCGCCCCCTTCGCAAACCCGCTCATGAAAAATACACACTCAGGTCCCGTTTACACTAATACAGTTTCGTTTTAAAATGGCATTTTAGAACGAAAATGACCCACGTCCACACTGGCGTTTCACCTAACATTTCTGAACAGCCCTCGGTCCACTGAAAATGCACATCACGTGACCACACCCACACACAGACAGGGCCAGAGCAAGCTGAACTGGTGCTCTAGGCGACCGGCAATCACGCTGCCCTCATCCCAAAACTGAAAAAGAAAGTGACCAGTTTGCGGATGAAAATGAGGACTGGGAGGGAGGGGTTGGGTGTCACAGATGAAAGTGAGGACCGGGAGGGAGGGGTTGGGTGTCAGAGATGAAAGTGAGGACCGGGAGAGAGGGGTTGGGTGTCAGAGATGAAAGTGAGGACCGGGAGGGAGGGGTTGGGTGTCAGAGATGAAAGTGAGGACCGGGAGGGAGGGGTTGGGTGTCACAGATGAAAGTGAGGACCGGGAGAGAGGGGTTGGGTGTCACAGATGAAAGTGAGAAACGGGGGCTCGCGGACGTCGCCCCCACTGTTCTGCGGTGCTAGGGGGCCGCCTAGTCGCCTCTATGGACGCGCCGGCCCTGCACACAGACACAGCCACATAGCCTACACACACACACACTGTCATGCACTCGTCTGAGCTCCAGAGAACAGTGTACGTTGGACAGTTTATCAAGGATGTACCGCTGGATTGTGTCTCACTATAGCTGTTAAATGTGATATTTAATTAATCTTGTCTCCATCTAACGACTCTTCAGTCTTTTAAATCTATCAGGTAACATGTCACAGCATCAGTACACTGCTTCAATCTTTCGCTTTCACGCTTGTACTAAGTAATTTTAGCTAACACCTCAGATACTGTTGGTTTTGCATCTTTTTTACCAACCAAGTTTGTCGAACCCATTATAATGACAGATCATGCCAGAGTCCCGCTGAAAAAGTGATTGACAAGTGGTAATTTGTGTGTAACTTATCTTTATTCATTCATGATTTGGTTATGGGTAAAACAAAGACCATGCAGGTCAGGTAGTTGAAACGATAGGCTACGAATAATTAATTCATCTCCGCCTATGAAGACAATGCCATCGTCCATCGCGATGTTTCACATCGCCCAACCCTAATATATATATATATATATGTATTTTTTATATTCTGGGTAAGTCATGTTCCTAAAGACTAAAACATGTTCCTCCAATTAAATATTGTTGGGCCGACAATTCCCATAATTCTGATAAGTAGCCCAAACTGTCTGTCAGCAAATGCAGATTTGTACCACTGTGCATCTCTTTATGCAGATCCGCCATTTGAGCGCACACGAGACAATCACAGTCATGGTAAAATCAAATGCTGAATCAAAATTTGTTAAAATCTTGAATGAATATTGGAGTTAGTTTTGCACACTGGAGGGAGGATGACACCATGGCTAAAGAATTTCTTTTAGACAGGTAATGTTATGTTTTAAACTATTTTAGTCACGCAAAGCTGATGTAGATTTTGTTGTTACAAATGGGTTATATGCACGGAGGTGTTGTTCAGCGACTGAAATTCTGTGACGAAAAATTGATATGACTATTTTCAATTTAGTCAAGTTTTACAGCATCGATAATGTAGATTTTTATTTAGTTTAACAACAAAATATAAGTAAATAGTGCTATTCCGCCTAATTTAATTTGGAAATGCTGGTGTTCTGTTTCAGTTTAGGCACTATGTTTGACCCAGATAATTTAAAAAATGCTGAAGAATGATTTAAAGGATGTTTTAGTTTGCTGACCTATAACAACCTACTTAATAAAATGTAAAATTACAATGTATAACAGGGCGTTTGCAATCATATATAAAGAGAATAAATTCATTGCCTTTTAATTATTAAGTAAATAAAACGATATGCATAACTATAAAAGTTATTAGGTCAATGGATTTACTCACTTTTTTAAAGAAAAAATCAACTAGTTGCTTGTAAGGCAACGGATTTACTCACTTTTTAAAGTAAAGTAATGAATCACTTTTTACAGTGTATTATTCAATAGTTTGTAACTGTACACGTCAGTAGCTACATCAGTACTACACATGTAGATACTATGAACCAATGTGTACATACACTATAGTTACCAATTACACATCTACCATGTAAGTTCACAGCTGTAAGGGACAATATAATATTTCAAATATTTAAGTTAATAATTAAGTTTTATTAAGTTAATTCCCTGCCAGTTGAAGCCATTGAGGTGGCTCGGGCATCTGTTTAAGATGCCTACCTAGGGAGGTGTTCAGGGCTTTTCCTACCGGCTACTGGTGTTTTTCTGTGAGAAAACCTCTCGCTCTCTCTTCTTGCCTGGGAACACCTTAGGATCCCCCTGGAGGAGCTAGAGGATGTGTCTGAAGAAAGGAAAGTCTGAGACGCCTGCCCCCACGACCTGGCCCTGAGGTAAGCAGCAGACAATGACATGAGATGACATCATATGGCCACAACATAAATATTTGTTTTCGCTCCTGTTTTGACCAACATAGGCATATTCTGAAAACATAGCCCTATATATATTTCTGGGGATTGCAAATTGTGTAGCCAGAAGAACATATGGCTGCATTTCATCTTTAAAATGAATGCTACAGGGCGGTATGACTCCGTTCCTTTTTGTGCTTACAGTTAACCGATTATCTCCCTATGGACGGCTTTCCTGCTGTTATCAGTTTGTCCAGTTAGTTTGAGTCTTGTTGAAGAATGGTTCCAGAAAGTGGGGAAGACAAAAACCAGAAGCCAAAAAATAAACAGGGTGAGAATGTGGTAAAATCTGAAAACGTGGTAAAAAAATCTGTTGAGGGCTTTTCTTTTGCTGGATTGCTTTTTAAAACGACGGTTGGGTTTAGGGAAGTGGGTGGGTCAATTTGTGCAGTCACGGGTCAAATGGATCAGTCAGTCACAGTGGCGGTTCTAGTTTAAATGGCACCCTGGGCAAATCACCCCATATACCCCCGCAACCAGGCCCCATCCCCACCTCCCTTTGAGAAATAAAAACTTGACTTTTTATTACTCTCATTGGAACACATGAGCTGTCTCAAACAAACTATTCAAACAATATACAAACAAACTAAAATTTTACTAATAATAAATATATTTATTTATTTTCAGTAAACATAACACTTTATTTTGATTATTCAAAATAAACAATTTATTTATTTTTTTAATTATTTTACAATTATTATTCTAAATAAATAACAGAAAACAATCCTAAATGTAACTGGAAAACAATGTAGAAACGACTGGAGTGATGCCAAGATCACTTAAGAATTTTTTTTGCATGAATATTATGACAATCTATGACAAAATATATAAAATTCAAAAATATGTTTTATAGAATTATCTCTTGTCTTGGATCCGACTCATCACCGAGAATAAATGTTAAGTCATACATCCCTGACTCATCATCTCTCTCTTTCTGCTTCATAGCCATGCTTAGCCAAAATAAGACGATCATCATATTATATATAACCTATATAACTCATATTATATATAACTTGTATAACAACCTATATATATATATATATATATATATATATATATATATATATATATATATATATATATATATATATATTACTTTAGTTTTGTTGACTTGCAACACTCGCTGCTCGCCGACATCTCTTTATATAAGGCTGTTACTTCGGTTTCACAGCGCATGTGGTGCGTATTTTATCGGTGTGCATGTTAACAACCGTGATTTATACCCGGAGCGGCGCGTCAGGTGCGCGGGAATGGTTCTCTACGTGCATGCGTCAGTTTGGTTTTACCAGTGTTGTTTCGGTTGCACCTCAAGAGTTCACACTTAGCTGATGATCAATAAAGCGTAATTGGCATGCTGTCCCGGGAGAGAGCCCTGAGCTCGTATATCCTCGAGCCCGGGGCTCCCTCCCGTTATGTGAGAAGTGTGAACTAAGGTTGTCTTAGGTAATAATTTAGTTTAGTCGATTGGCTATAGTGTATGTTTATGGACGGTGGGAGGAAACTGGGGAATCCGAGGGAAACCCACGCGAACACTGGGAGAACATGCAAACTCCGCACAGAAACGATGACAATAGGAGGTTGAACCGGCGGCGTTCTTGCTGTGAGGCAACAGTGCTAGTCACTGGGCTGCCATGTCACCCTATAGGAAAAAGGGTGGAAGGGGGGGAAACTTCAAGACGAAGATAACTGGAGATTACACTGTAAAGCTCTGGTTATTTACAGTGTGTCCGTAATCATGTAATAGGGCAGATTACGGAGCTGATAATGTGTCAGCCGTGTTGATCATAAGCACGTGATCCTCTCGAAGTTAGTTTATAAATAAACCACATATAGAGTAATAAACTTGTGCATGGAAAAGACAACAAATGTGAATGTCCCCTAACGTCTTTATTCTGAGATTACTTTAAATTAATATTTGCATAAAGTAAATCTCAAAGCTTTAACTGGGGCAGGTTTTTTTTTTTTTTTTGCAATATCTCCCCGTGCTGCCCCCAGCAAGATGCCGCCCTGGGTGATCGCCCATATAGCCCATGCCTAAATCCGCCACTGGTCAGTCGATTGGTCAGTCAGTCAGTCAATCAGTCAACAGCGGCCTCTGGTGCATTTACCGTAGGAACAGCAGGTGCAAATGCCACTCGCAAGAGAAATTTGAGATATCAAAAAACATACACAGCGGCCTCTGGTGCATTTACCGCAGGAACAGCAGGTGCAAATGCCACTCGCAAGAGAAATTTGAGATTTCAAAAAACATACACAGTGGCCTCTGGTGCATTTACCGCAGGAACAGCAGGTGCAAATGCCACTCGCAAGAGAAATTTGAGATATCAAAAAACATACACAGCGGCCTCTGGTGCATTTACCGCAGGAACAGCAGGTGCAAATGCCACTCGCAAGAGAAATTTGAGATATCAAAAAGCATACACAGCGGCCTCAGGTGAATTTGCAAAAACAATAACTGCAAAAAAACGTAGCTCCTGGGATGTATTTGGCGCTCTTCAGAAATGTATATAGTAGTACGTCATCAGAATGAGCATAGGTTGGTTTTGATTTCCCTCACTATTTGAATAGGTGTATTGGGAGACCAGTGGTATGGTATGATTGGCTAATAGTTTTTGCATATTGAAAAAAAAAAACTTCAAACCTTATGTGTAAAACTTCTGCATTTAGGGTAAAATTGATAGCTGGGCACTGCACTGGAGAATAAAAGACAGCATCACTTAGTGAAAATGCAATATACATGACTTTACATTTAATTAAAATCTTACAAAAAGTATTTTAGACAACTAAAATTGATTACTTTTAAATTAAAAGAAGTCATCCGATTCCTTATTTTATTAAGTTCTTAATGATTATAAGGACAAGTCTATAACATACTTGGGTTGCAATTTATAAAAGGTAGTGTAAAAAAAAACACCCTTTTACCTTCTCAAAACAGCTCTGTTTACTGTGACCCTTTCTTTCTAAAAGATAATAAGCTACTGCTCTCCCCACCCCTCTCTTCTGTGTGGCGTGTCGTGGAGTGTTGCCTTGACAACAGTTGAAAGAATCCCTTATGCTGACTTCACACCAAACACAAATGTAATTATTCACATGAGTAGAATGCATACAAACCCAATGCAAACATTCAAATAGAGGCAAACTTAGGACCAACAGTGACTGAATGATTTTAATACCCATTTTGTTGCACTATGGACAAATACACACTTATTACAAAAGGTAAAACCATGTACTAACACGCAGGAGGGAATTAATGAATAAAGACAAAGGGGTATAAACTTTTGCACAGGATGATGTTTAAGAAATGTTGAGAAAACGTAAGATGTTAAAAAGACACAGAGAGCAGAAGTCCTAGGTTGTAGAGGATATAATTTGTGTTTTAAAAGTACTTAACCAAACGTAATTAACCAAAAAAGTCACACACTTCAGTCTAATTGTACGTTCACACCGAAAGCGGCGAGAGCGTCAAAGTAGCCGGAAGACAATCATTTTCAATGGGAGCCGGCGGTGATAAGCGGCGAGAAGCAGCGTGGCACGTGTTCGCTAGTGTGGGCGTCGAGGAGAGTTGAAATCAAGTCAACTTTATGGTAATGAGCTATAACGCGTTTCGGCGGAAAGCAATCAGAATGTAGAAGTCCACCGCTTAAGAGGAGTTCAGAAAACACAGTCACTGTGAACTTTGGTTCCGACCACAGTTGTTCCCAAGGGTTTGATTATTGCGGTCGCCGGATTTACAATTATTTGCAATGTTTTCTTACAGGAACATACATTTAAAAAAAAGTCACTGGTGAGTTACTGATGTACATTAATGTTATGCATTTATTTATTTTCTTTAAAACAGTATTGCTCCTTCAGGATATTTCAGACATATGGACACATTGGATAATTAAGTGGAGCAAAGCCACAACACAACCAACTTGATCTTCCATTGTTAAGTAAATTTGATAAAAAAAAAACGTGCAACATTTTTACTCTAGAAAGCATGTTTTATGCGGGAATGTAACTGATGTGATATGTTGCAATGGCCCCTTTAAATACGAGATCAATGTAGCGAATTTTGACGCTCTCGCCGCCGGAGCTAAAGCCAGACAGGGTTATCGCCAAGGTGGCCAGAGCGACCTTTGACGCTCTCACCGCCTTCAGTGTGAATGCACAGTAATTGTTCCTTGGACTGACATTAATTTTTATTATGACACACATTCACTGTGGCATTGTTTTACTATGCTTATGCGGTGTCACAACATGTATAGTTGAAACCAGAAGTTTACATACACTCTAAAAAAAGAAACATAACCTTTTTTTTTTTAATGTCTGATGGTAAATCATACTAAACGTTTACTATTTTAGGTCAGTTAGGATTACCTAAACCATTTACATTTGCTAAATGCCAGAATAATGAGAGAATTTTTTTTTTGAGAATATTTATTAATTTCTAGACAGTTAAAATTTTACATACATTTCCTTGGTATTTTTTTAGCTTTGCTTTTAAACTGTATAACTTTGGTCAAATGTTTTGGGTATCCTTCCACAAGCTTCTCAAAATAGTTTGAAGGAATTTTGGCCCATTCCTCCTAAGAGAATTGATGTAACCGAGTCAGATTTGTTGGCTGTCTTGCTCGTGCAAGCTTTTTCAACTCTGCCCACAAATTTTCTAAAGGATTGAGCTCAGGGCTTTGTGATGGCCACTCTAAAACATTCACTCTATTGTCCTTAAAGCACATTTTAACTAATTTGGCAGTATGCTTAGGGTCATGGTCTGTTTGGAAGACCCATTTGTGGCCAAGTTTTAATGTTCTAGCTGATGTTTTGAGATGTTGCTTTAGTATTTCTACATAATGTTCTTTCTTCATTATGCCATCTATGCTGTGAAGTGGACCAGTCCCTCCTGCAACAAAACAGCCCCACAACATGATGCTGCCACCCCCATACTTTCCAGTTGGAATGGTGTTCCTAGGCTTGTAAGCTTTCCCCTTTGTCCTCCAATTGTAACACAATTGGTCATTATGGCCAAACAGTTTAATCTTAGTTCCATCAGACCACAGGACATGTCTCCAAAAAGGATTCTTTTTCCAGTATACTTTAGCAAATTGTAATCTGGCTTTTTTGTTGATTTCCCCATGTTGTCACACAAGCAGTGTGTTTGAGGTTTTCCTTAAATACTATTCTACAGTTGTGCCTCTAATTAACTCAAATGTTGTCAATTAGCCAATCAGAAACTTCCAAAACCTTGACACCATCATCTGAGCTTTTTCAGAGGCATAATAATCTTATTGTATGCAAACTTGACTTAAAAAAAGATCTCTCTCATAATTCTGCTATTAAGCATAACAGAAACAAATTTGATAATCCTAATTTAACTAAAAAAAAAAAAAGTTTAGTCACATTAAAATCTCAATCCTATAGTGATTGTGGGAGAGTCAGACTGTTGTGCACATCCCAAAATTTCACAATAGGGTTAATGTCTGGATCAGTGGTGGCCAATCCACGTGTAAAATTATATCCCATGCTCCCTGAACCACTTTTTCACAATTTGAGCTTGACCCCAGATCTTAGCACTTCTCCCACAGGCTTGTATGGTAGACACTAGGCACGGTGGGTGCACTTTGACTTCCTCTATTCATACCCTGATGTCACAATCACTCTGGAACAGTGTAAATCTGGACTCATCGGTAAGCGTGTGACAACTGCCTTTTTGAAGTTACATAAAAAAAATGGAGAGACCACAAAATAACCTTCAGTGAGTCATGTGTATTTAAAAGTGCATATGACAACAGGAATAAATAATTCTGAAAACACCGGGGACATGACCAGCAGAATAAACTCATTAAAGTTCACTTATTAATAGATATGAGCATTTGATAACAGTCTTTCCAATTTAAATCAGTCTTTAGAGCAAGCCAAAAAGATACCATCAGTCCTTAAGTGAACCACATGAAAGATCGGTTTCAGCAACACTGTACATCAATGGTTGGCCATGTAGTCAGATGGAAAGTGGACGAAAGACAGTCTGTAGTTATGAAGATGGAATGTCAGTTTTTGTCCAAGTCCTGCTTTGAGGTCTTAGAGTGCATCATACAAAAACCCTCTGCATATAAACAAACATAAAATCAACACCTTACTAACACCTTACAAAATATATATACACACAAAACCAAATATATACAAATAACAGGCCTACTTACATTTGAGTATAAGAACAAAATGTTCCTCAAATGAGGGCACCAACAAAGGACAGCCAAGTGAAGAAGCCATTCAATGTGCTGAGCACAATACTTCCTGTCTACTGCTTCTTCTCTACCTCCTTTTAAGCAGGTTGAAGACTCAATACATAGATCGCCCCCTAATGGTTGAGCTAGCTACTACAGGTATAAACTTATTTAAATAGTGACAGGAAAAACTGTTACAAGCGCACATGGAATATGTGCATGCAGAAATCAGTTTTTCTGCAGATTTTTATCCCATCATTGAGTCCTTTCATACACCCGGCTCAATAAGGCACAAGACGTGTTTCTATGACGTGTTGCAATTTTCAGACCAATGCAACCCTAATTTTCCTGTTTTGTGCCAAGTTGTTTAAATAGTAAATCCATTTGCACCGCTTTGTGGACTCATGGGTGTTCTGGTCTAGAAAAGAGGTGTGTTAAGGCACATTGTTGGCTCGTTGCTATTTTGAGGAACTAAAATAGACTGCGCAATTGACCAGCTGAAAGCAGTTCGATGACCTGAAAGCAATATTACAAAAATTATTATTTTCTGCATGAATATAAAAACCACTGCCTGCATGTCTTCTTCAGTTCATTCATGAATATTTGCTTTTGTATAATGTTAATATGTTTAACTATTTTCTCACTAGTGAAGCATTCAGTTTTTCCACACTATGGGCCCTATCATACACCCGGCGCAATAAAGCACAAGACGTGTTTCTATGATGTGTTGCTATTTTCAGACCAGCGCAACAGTAATTTTTCCATTTTCCACCACGTTGTTTAAATAGCAAATCCATTTGCGCCACTTTGTGGACTCATGGGTGTCTAGATAAGAGGCGTGTTATCTTAATGCTTGATACACACAGGATGTACAGCAATACACAAATACTTTACAAATGAAAAAGAATTAAAGGAATACAATATTAGAAAAATTATTATTTTCTACGTAAATATAAAAACCACTGCCTTCATGCCCTCTTCATCTTAAGGGGCATAGCATGCATATTTAGATATAACTCAGTTTTTTTTGACCACACTTCGTTATTACTGTTCATTTATTCGTTTGCTGGAAATTAGAACTGAATTTAGAAATAGTTTTGAAACAAATCTTTGCGCTTAACAAAAGAAATTAATTATGCAGGCTGATGGATGTCTGTGCGTACAACAAGTTTCCTTTTCCACGAAAGAGAGTGAAAGTGAAAGTAAAGAATGAGGAGGCTCATTCTCTCATTCTCGCGCTGCAGATGGTCTGTTTAACTGTTTTCTCGCTAGTGAAGCGCTCAGTTATTCCACTTACAAATAGCAAATGTAAATAGCAAATGTGCCATGGCGTGACGCAACTGACTCTTAAAGGGAATGGGAGATGAGACTCTGATTGGTTTAATGTACGTTATACTCAAAACACACCTATAACTCATTAAGAGAATAAGCACAACCCTGTTAGACCATGCGCCAAGGCGCAGAGCGGATTTGTCCGTCCTTAAAATAGCAAAAGTGGATTCTGACATGCCCGCTTTTGCGCTCTGTGTTTTGGACTTTGCACCTAGATCATTAAAATAGAGCCCAAAGTCTGCCATGTAAATAGCAAATGCACCATGGCGTGACGCAACTGACTCTTAAAGGGAATGGGAGATGAGACTCTGTTTGGTTTAATGAACGTTATACTCAAAACACACCCATCACTCATTAAGAGAATCAGCACAACCCTGTTAGACCATACACCGAGGCGCAGAGCACATTTTTCCATTCTTAAGCCGAAGTCACACTAGAGTTTGAGTTTGCGAAATTCTGTCGTGCGGTGCTGCGAAAGGGGGCGGGATTAAACAAGATGATTAGACATTAAAAAAAGCCAGTGATTGCTCCATGTTTTAAATTTCTGTCCAGAGAGGTCATGTTTTGATGCTGGATTGGTCTCACGCAGTCAAGTGATGCGATTTCGCAGGTCAGTTCACCAAGCTTGAACTTTGCACTGCAGCAACCTGCGAAACTCGACGCATGACCCTGCGTTTCCGGTCTGACGCATTCGCGTGCGTATGAATAAAAGTCTATGGGGAGTAAAATCCAGTGTGAGCGCGGCTTTAAAATAGCAAAAGTGGATTTAGACACGCCCTTAATGCTTTTGCGACATGCGCTTTAGACTGTGCGCCTAGATCTTTAAAATAGAGTAAATAAATGTATTTACTTATGTAAATGTGTGTAAATATATATTTATTCAGTTTTATATTGATTTCAGAAATATTACTAATATGCAAATGTGTATATGATTTATTTACAATACTGTTCGTGAAGTAATTTTTTTTGCTTTTTAGTAGATATATTTAGATTTGCATTGCATTGATTTGCAAGTTTTAGTTACTCTACTTCCAAAATCATTTTACACAATTTTGCACAGAAATGGCAAAATTCAGGATCCGCAGATTCAGTCTGACCCTGTTCATCGGGCAACATGACCTTCCTCCATTGCTCCAATCTTTATGTGCCTGGCAAATTGAAGCCTTTACGATTTTATTTCACCCGATGTATCACAGGTCATTCAAGTTTTTTTAGGCCACATTTCTTCCTTAAAGATGATGGTTCCCCACTATCATTCCAGTTGGTAATAATGACAGTTCGGGGCTGAGATGTCTGATTTACACAGTTGAGAACCAGGTTAATAACTGTATTATGCACTGGATTTCTGACGGCCGCTGCGATCAGATACTATACCAAAGTTGGCGACCCGAGGATGTTACAGACTGTACTAAAAAGCTGAGGACCAGGGGGGAGAGTGATGGGGTGCGGGTGAAATTACCGGAGTTTTCCGGAAAGAATAACAAAACAGGAGGGTGGCAGGAGATGGGTCTGAAATACGGGAGACTCCTGGGAAAAACGAGATTGTTGGCAGGTATGCACCATTATCGCAAAGGAGATTATTAATCTAATTAGAGACTTATATACTGTATATTTGCTTAGCTAAATGCAGGTGGTGACTTTTTTTATTTAAGGATGAGCAGAGTATATTGATAAAATATGTTACAAATTACATTTGAAGCATATATTTTGTAACCTGTAGTGAAATCCATTTTAAAGGTAACCTTTCCAACCCTTGCTATACACATGTTTGTTTTAATAAAACCCCTGGGAAACAAGCATCCTCAATAATGCATTGCTTCACAAGAAACTTCACTGCTCAGGGCTTAAGACACCCTGAACATGTTGAAACTATGTGGTCTTCAGAGAGAATAGCTACTCTTTTTCCTACTTCAGACGTAAAAAAAAAAAAAAAAAAAAAAAAAAACATTGATAAAAAGTTATTGCACGGTTGTGTAAAGCTAAAGTCTTTGAAGAGTCTAAAATAAATAAGTAAATAAAAGATTTAAACATAACGCTGATGCCAGAATAGAAACATTACAAGTGTGCCTTCATGAGTCTGGCACTTTGAAAGGGCGAAATGAATATATTAATAAATAATGTGATTGATTTTCTTTTTCTTTTTATGTATTCACAATGTGGTCAGACACGAAGGCTTTGAAGGTGTCTATTTTTGCTCCATATTTCAGTCTAGAAATGAATTAGGTACGACTGGCAGATATTCCAGCAGCTTTATTTGCGCACTCCAATCAGCCAACAGCTGCATCTGCCGAAGATATTAAATCATACACACGGAATATATAATGCATGTGGTGATTCGTTTATTGTCATCTCAGTTGTTGAAGATTCAAGTTAACTCTGACCTTGCTCTCAGCTAGTCAGACAATTATTTCCTCGTGCTTGTAATTATGCACTTGGCTTTCTTGATAAAATGAAGATGCACCAAGACCTTGAGTCAAAACATGTCTGAAGTGGTAGATTTGAAATCAGAAGTGGCTAATTATCGCATATTTATTGACTGATCTGTGGATGTTGCTCTCTGAAAATGTTTAAATAAAGAATAAATATTATTAGCAAAGCATTTCAAGTCATCAAATTCTGCAAGCAATGTTCCTGTCTTTATTTTTTCATAAACAGAATAGCTCTGGGATTATCGCTGTTTGTTCTAGACAGACTCTCAGTCTCTTTTGCATGCAGTAGGCTATAATTGGAATAATGAGCCTTTACTCATATTTTTGCAAGAGTCCCAAAACTTTGCTATACATACGCTCTAAATTTTAAATAGAATATTTACAGTGGTAAAACACCAACTATTTTTAATCATCTTCACACTATGTATGTTTACAGAGGTTTTACTTAAGTATTACTGGACAACTTTTTTTCAGAAACAATGAAAAAGACATGTCTAAGTTTCAATTTTTTAAAATGTTTACATTTTTTTGTGACGTTATCAATATTAACGCATACTAATTAAACAAAAAATCAAGAACATAATTTGGATTTGTTAAAGAGTTAAAAAAAATAGTTGGAGCCGTAAGGGTCCACCTATTAGTCCAATGACGGAACTGTAGGGAGTCAACGGGTCTTTCCAGAACTGAACAAGTCACACATCGTATTATCCTTAAAAGATTGATTGGTGCCTACATGTCTGAGGCCCCGTTTACACTAATGCGTTTTCGTTTTGAAATGGCGTTTTAGATCAAAAACCATCCGGGTCCACACTAGCGTTTCATCTAGCATTTCTCAACATATCTCCGTCCACACTTCTCCACCAAAAACGTATATCATGTGACCATTTGCGCACTCTGGGCTTGCGCGTTCAAGTATAAACAGGAAGCATGTGTCTCGCTTGGCATTTGGTTATTGTTAGTCAACAAACGCTGGTTGAGCGATGAACGCAAGCGATTAGCGAGTGCTCGAACAATAGCTTGCCTCTTGTGAATATATGCAGCTGCTGTAGTAAAAAAGGCAGAGTTTAACTGCACAATGGCGCCTAAAATGGACAATAGTGTAAACAACGCTCCCATTTCTGTGTCCCTGTTGTTGTTTACAGTGAAGGCTGGTCTGCCGTCTTCCGGTAGCGTTATAGTCATGTGATAGGGGCTTGACAAATAGGGGGAGGATACGCAATGACCCAAAAGCCCCAATCAGGTAGCGAATCTCAGCAGCCACGCCTCTGTTTTCAGATGTCTCCGTTTTCCCCCATCCACACTGAGACGGAGCAGCAGCGTTTAAGAATGAAAACGACCTCTCCAGCGTTTTCAAAACGATCCGTTTTCGGGGCTCGAAAACTCCGGCGTAGTGTGGACGGATGGCGTAACTGTAGCAAAACTTATGCATTTTAAAACGATTAGTGTAAACGGGGCCACAGCTTTGATTTCATTTTCAAAGCAATCCACAGGCACCCAGCAGAAGGTTATCCACAGGATGACTTGCCAGTCGAGATCACAAATGCTCGCTAATTAACTCTACATCTTAAAACAATAAAAAGAGCCTCTATACTCACAGACCACCCTAAACAGGTTTTTGAGATTGCTCAAAATTGCTCAAAGATTGCTGAGATTGCAAGCCCTTTAGGTTCGCGCCCGTGAACCACGTCTGCGAGAGGAATACACATTCCTCAGGCAGACAAAGGAAGCGATCAAAAAGCTTCCAAAAATTAAGTGGACATTCAGTTAAACTGTTTTTATTTGAGTTAATGTATGCTTGTTTTACATTTCTGTAGGTTTGTGTATGTACATGTTCCATGTGTTTAATGTAACTGTTATGGTTGGTTAATAAATTATAGCCATTGGTGGTGGATGAAATTAACAGAATCTTTGTGAAATATTTCATGTTTGGCATTGATTGAAAGCTAGAAAAGTTTCAAATGCAGTGATTTATATGAAGAAACCATACAATGAAAAATGTCCATGTTACAATACTTTACTATTAAGATTGTAAAACTCTCAATCAAAGAAGGGTATCCCACCCCGCAGCTTCTCAGTATATATATATATATATATATATATATATATATATATATATATATATATATATATATATATATATATATATATATATATATATATATATATATATATTAGTGGTGGGCCGTTATCGGCGTTAATGTGCTGCGTTAACGTGAGACTCTTATCGCGCGATAAAAAAATATCGCCGTTAATCTATTCTCAAATTTGGGTTGGGAGCTGGGTCTGTCCTACGCAAGCTATGGTGACTTTCACCTTGATATTTTAGCGCGGATGTATACCTGACTGGTGAGCTGTCTGACAAAACAGTGCCCTTCTGAATCAAATCAGCAGGATGCCTGACTGACTCTAACTGCAGTTCGGCAGTTTCACTTTAACTCATGAATATTTCATTCATGCCTTCGTGACAAACTGGGGTATTAGACACAAATAATGAGTAAGGACTGGTGAGAGTGTTATGGAATTTAATAACGAACGCCAACTGGAAAGAAAAAACTTTCGCAATGTGTTTCTGTGTGTGCGTCTGTGTGTCTGTGTGTGTGCGGTCCTTTACTGACAACTGCCTATGTGGATCTTGTCGGAAAATATGGCGAAAAGTCCTACATGACGGTAATAGTTTGTCAGTAATGCCACTAATATCTGCATACTCCACATCTTAATTCCATTTCTGTTTAGTTCAGTTATGACTTTAGTTGCTTTAAGGTTTTTGCTTTTAATCAAAAATCGCTGTTTACATGGTAGACTCTTAATCAGAGTATTGTTTTAATCATATTAAAATCGTATTAAAGTATTGTTGCCCAGGTAAACATAATGTTTGACACACCGTCAGGGCTCTGTGTACTTGCCTTTGCGAGCAGCATTTTCTGTATGTACGTACATCAAAAGCAAGTATGAAATCGCTGTTTGGAGCTTATGTAGGTCTACAGTTCAACATTCATGTTTAACTGAATAAACAGTTAGTAAACACAAGTACATCTTATTGAACATCATTTATTTTCATCACCAATTATCATAGTAGAACAGTTTCTCAAGCAGTTTGTGATGCATTTTTGAAACAGGAGATGAGCCCCTAGGCTAATGCGCCACCTGGCTTGAGAAACCCATTCTTAAAGACTTATTATTTGGGTAGCACATATTCTGAATGCCTTCGGCAGAATTCAAATGAGCCATTTTAATCTAGATTAATTTCGAGATTAATCTAGATTAAAAAAATTAATCTATGCCCACCTATTATATATATATATATATATACACATATTGTATATACACACTGCACAGATACACACACACTTATATTTGTTCTTATTCACCTAATGGTAACGAGAGAGAAAGAGAGAGCTGATTTATTATTCTGATTTATTATTTTATTTATTTATTTTCATTTGTATTTAATTATTATTATTATTATACTATATATTATAATACAGTTTGCTGTGTTTACTGTTTATGTATATATATATATATATATATATATATATATATATATATATATATATATATATATATATATATATCTATATATATATCAGCACACACTCAATGGTTCCCTTGTAAAATGTGATGAGGATGGGTGGAGGGAGACTTGCCCTTCTCAGTCAGCAGAGAAAGTGTAGGCGTTGTTGTGCCTTCTTGGAGAGTGACGTGGTGTTGGTGTTGAGTGCGAAAATAGTGAGATGGCCAATCAAATTAAGAAAGGGCGTTACAGTTGGCTAACGATGGTTTTGGGAAACGCAGAGCACAAATTCCTTTGTGAAGCATCAATTTAACACTGAATCTAAGTATGAGGCAAGTGTTTTAAGGAAAAAAATTCATATATAACTGTAATATCAGTAAAAAAAAAAAAAAAACATGGAATCATTTTATGGGATTCAAGTCATTCTTAAATGAACAAATATGTTTGTTGGACAGGTTTTAATATATTATTTGCAAAAAAAAAAAAAAAAGTTACCAGTGGTGAAGTGTACTGAAAAAAAACATACTCAAGTATAAATACCATTACTGATCAAACAGTGTTGTGCAAGTATAGTGTAAGTTAATTCATTCATTTTCCTTCAGCTTAGTCCCTTTATTAATCAGGGGTCGCCACAGTGGAATGAACTGCCAACTTATCCAGCATATCTTTTACGCAGCGAATGCCCTTCCAGTCACAATGCAGCACTGGGAAACACCCAAACACTCTCGCATTCATAAACATACACTACAGCAAATTTAGCTTATTCAGTCACCTACAGTATAGCACATGTCTTTAGACTGTGGGGGAAAACGAAGCACCCGGAGGAAACCCACACCAACACAGGGAGAACATGCAAACTCCAAACAGAAACGCCAACTGACCCAGCCAGGGCTTAAACCAGCGACCTTCTTGCTGTGAGGCAACAGTGCTAACCACTGAGCCACCATGCCGATATAGTATTAGTATCTGTTCTAAATACTACTCTATATATGAGTAAAAGAAATTGCCATTTTAGAGATGCCAGTCATCATACAGTAGACATACTGTACGTCTTCATCTTCACATCAGTGACATCAGTCATTACGTGTAATGATATTGCATCAATCTTGGACGCTTTTATTGTTTCTACACTGTACATGTTTTTGCATTTATAAAGCATCTATGTCTTGAGGTCGGTCTGTCTGATGTGATTTTTTTATGTTCATTTTAATTGGATAGGACTAACTGAATCAGGAGACTGATTA
This sequence comes from Danio kyathit, assembly GCA_903798195.1. Taxonomy (NCBI): domain Eukaryota; kingdom Metazoa; phylum Chordata; class Actinopteri; order Cypriniformes; family Danionidae; genus Danio; species Danio kyathit. The sequence continues at coordinate 14,267,401 of LR812530.1, read as the reverse complement.
TTACAGTATATAAAGTGCATAGTTACTCAGGTTGAAGAAAAATAGCACAAGAAAAATACTGATACAGAACTAAAAATGTACTCAAGCAAAAGGACATACTCAAAAAAAAAAAAAAAAAGAATCACAATGAAGTTTATCATTAACTGTTTGTAAACTTTTTGATTTTATTTAATTTGTTAACTTGTTAATTTTTTTATGTGTATTGTCAGATTCCTTAGAATCAATCTGAAGCTGTTAAAATCGAATACTATTAGATTTAATCATTTCAAAAATATGAATATGGTATAAATATATCTAGTTATAGAAAATGCCAGATCTGTTAAGTTAAATTCTATGAGACTGGTTTGCTTAATATTCAGGGGCAAAAATAATGCAGCTATATTCCACACCAATAAATAAATCTTAAATTCTTAATCTTAATAATTAAATAACTTGTTTTAAATGAATAAGAACAATTTAAGACATGTTGGATTTATTGATAATATTACATAAATCTTGTTATTTGTTTCATTTATGTTTAACTAACAAATATCAAACACATACAGTACTGTTTATTAGTTCAATTATGTTAAAAGTATGTAGTCCAAATGTAGTATGTATGGAGACCAAATCTTTTCGGCTTACTTTAGGTCAAACTATACAAATTTTGACTTTACTTTTAGGCTTTATGTAGAAACAAACACAGATTTTATGAGAAATCTTGTGAACTTTTACGGTACTCTAAATCTCCCAGTTTCAGACTGTTGAATGACTTTTTTCTCACATAGACTGATTGGCTATATTTTGCATACATCTTGTTTTGACGTCCTTTAGGGGGAATCAAACCTTGATTAGGAGGGTCAAAGCCCCCTGTAATTCGCACTTTGGTTTAAAGTTGGTGGTCGGTGGTGCCACTCACTTTATTTCCTAATAGATCTACAGTACAACACAATATGCGGTCACACTTTATTTCGATGGTCCGTTTGTTGAATATAAGTTACACTGCATCTACATGTCAATTAATTCTCATTAAATTCTAAGTAGACTGTTAGGTTGGGGTTAGTGTAAGTTGACATGTACTTGCAAAGTTTCTTATAGTCAGTTAAATGTCTGTTGAAGGACTGTTAAATGTCAGTATCAACAGATATTAAGCAGACAGTCTACTAATACTCAAATGGACAATCAAAATAAAGTGTTACCCAATATGCAACAACTAAACTCCTATAATTTATGCAGCAACTAAAGTAACAATATTCAAACCTTCAAAAAATGGCCATAGTTCCTAGAACTATTGGTGAAAGGTACTTTTTTAGGGTGTCTGTACTGCAGGAGCTACTGTAGGAATGATCTTAGTAATAACCATGCCTTTGGGGGAACTAGTTCCTCCTGACTAGAGTCTAATCTAGCACAGTAATATTATAAGTGTAGGCTGATTGGATAAACAGAAGCCATATTAATCATTAGCACTGTATTTTAAAGGGATACAACAAATACACATACTGAACAGAAAGATATTGTTAGTGGCATCTACTCATTTTTTTCCAAACATATTTTGTTCAAGGACAAAACGGCAGTTCTGTGCTCATGCAGTACTTGATTCTTTGGTCTTATTTCACTTTTCAATTGTGCCAAAAATAAGGAGCTTTTGCACCAGATGTGAACTAGCCAGAGAGCTAAACTGCCCTCAGCCAATTTTTCTGGTCGTGTTTGTACTATCAGTAAGACCTCTTAGGTGCCATAAGCCAGCCGACAACCTTTAAATGCGGCATTTAACATTTAACAGCCACCACTTGAAGTTCCTATTGTGCCGGATTACACTCTGAAGTAGGAGAAAATTTAGTCTCACCCCCCATGGTGTCCTTTGGTGTAAAAGCCACCATTGACAACTGCCATTACTGTGTCAACTTTTGTGTAAAGCAAAGTAACACTAACAATCTTGATGTTATCATGAATATCAGAAGGGATATGATTCAGTCTCAGCTGCAACAGCAGCCGTCAGTGGTAGCACTTTAAATGTTAAAATCAAATACTTCCTTTTTTTTCTTTTACTTTCCCTCACAATTTTTAAAGTTCAAAAACTACATCATAGCATGAGTCAGGAACCATATTAGCATAAAAACCTCACAAAACATATGCAAAACATGTACTGTATTTAAAATGCTTGCAAAAACATGCTCTATGAGGCTACGTTTTTTTTGGCTGTAATCACATGGCTTTAAAATCTAACTTTATTGAGCCAAGGTCTTTATTCAGTATATATATATATATATATATATATATATATATATATATATATATATATATATATATATATATATATATATATATAACCTGCTTTAATGATCGGCTTTAATGAGGAAATGAGGTGGCAGCATTGCATCACCGTGAATGAGTCGGCCTATCTGGTTTCGGAATATAAAAAACAAGCCTTTATTTGTTTTAGTTTTCTGGTGATTTTATTTTTTGTTGTCAATTTTTGAATTTTGCTTTTCCGTTTTTCACCATGAAAAACGAGCCGTTTTTTGATTTTGATTTTAAAATTCAAAAACAAAAATCAAAAAACGCATTGTATTTCAATTTTCGTTTTTGAATTTGAAAAACCAAAATCAAAAAACGGCTCGTTTTTCGTTTTTTAATATCCGTTTCTAAAATGTGACTAAAAGATACACTGACCAAAACGCTGGTCTGGACGTGGATCGTTTTCATTCTAACATGCAATTCAAAACTAAAACGTATTAGTGTAAATGGGGCCTCAATCTGATTGGCTGTTTACTGCATGCCACTATTTTATGTGCAGGTGATCCAGAGTTAATCATTAACCCTGGGTTGAACCCATACAGTGAAGGAGAATGTTTACATCAAGCATTGTAAAACAACTTACCCTGATCTTGTCATGCCAGTTTGTTGAGTTTGTTGCTTTTTGTGTTTTGGCATACCTTGCATCAAGTCTGTATAGTTTTGTTAATGTGTTTTTGAATCACATTATTAAAACTGCACTTGGGTTCTTCAGTAGACTAATGATTACATTTTTTTGTGTCATCAGTCAAAAGGACTTGAGTTTTGAAGGTTTATTGTTCTTAGCTCAGGTTTGGGATTTAAGTGAATTGTTAATTGGAGACTCACTCTGATTGGATCATTTGAATCAGTTATTACTTGAGAACAGATGAAATTAGACTAGTCCAATTTACAATATGATTCATTCATTTTCTTTTTGTCTTAGTCCCTTTATTAATCCGGGGTCGCCACAGCAGAATGAACCGCCAACTTATCCAGCACATGTTTTACACAGCGGATGCCCTTTCAGCTGCAACCCATCTCTGGGAAACATCCATACACACAAATTCACACTCATACACTACGGACAATTTAGCCTACCCAATTCACCTGTACCACATGTCTTTGGGGTAAACTTGAGCACCCGGAGGAAACCCACGCGAACGCAGGGAGAACATGGAAACTCCACACAGAAACGCCAACTGACCCAGCCGAGGCTCGAACCAGCCACCTTCTTGCTGTGAGGCGACAGCACTACCTACTGCGCCGCCTTTACAATATGATATGTAAACTAATTTCATTATTCGACAAAAAAAAAGAAACGGCGTGTTCACGAATCCGACACTGCTATTGTGTGTCTGAGCTGGTGATAGTCTTTCAGTTCAAAACTGCACTTCATGTGTTTTGGGACTGTAAAACTCAATTACTTTTGGTTGATATTGTGCATGCTTATTAAACGAAACATGCTTCTGGGTTTTGTTTTCTCAGTGTTGTTTCGTATTGTTGGGTGTATTATTTTTCATTATGGCTATTTTATTGCTTCCTGCCAAATTTCCCATTGATTGTAATAAATTCAGCCATTACAACCCCCTTTTCATTGTTTGTAAAATATATTGAGCAATAAATCCAAGCTATTTCATTCACTGAAGGCAGTAAACGTGTGAAGCCTCTTTCATTTATTTTGTCAAAATACACTTTTTAAAGATTATTCTATTTTCAAAAACTGATTGGTCTAAGGGGATTACGGTGGTGCAGTGGGTAGCACGATCGCCTCACAGCAAGAAGGTCGCTGGTTTGAGCCCCGGCTGGGTCAGTTGGCATTTCTGTGTGGAGTTTGCATGTTCTCCCCATGTTCGCGTGGATTTCCTCCAGGTGCTCCGTTTTACCCCACAGTCCAAAGACATGCGCTATAGGTGAATTGAATAAGCCAAATTGGCCGTAGTGTATGTGTGTGAATGCAAGAGTGTATGGGTGTTTTCCAGTGTTGGGTTGCGGCTGGAAGGGCCTCCACTGTGTAAAACATATGCTGGATAAGTTGGCGGTTCATTCCGCTGAGGTGACCCCTGATGAATAAAGGGACTAAGCCGAAAAGAAAATGAATAAATGAATGATTGGTCTGAGTACACTTTATACTAGTTTAATTGCGCCTGTACCTACTAAAATTAACTTAAATGTGAAATGAAGACTAGTGGCAGTAAAACACCAGCCTAGTTCCTCACACAAGGTGCATTCTCGCCATCTTGATATTAACATAATTATGAGATACAAACTTTCAAGTACAACATAAAATGTTTTTAGGTCGTTAGAGAACTAAAGATTACAGCTCTACTATAAGACTGCTGCAGATTCATTAGGCTACTTTGTTTTGGAATTGACCCTTCGCTAAGCCCCGCCCTTCTTAGTTACTGTTGCTACGCCTGTCAAGCTTTCGTGCCTGGCACGTCTATTACAATGTGTATGCGCTGGTGTCAGACATTCCCAGGGATATAATTAGTCATTTTTGGCAAACAGGAAAGATATCTGAGAAAGCCAGACAAAAAAGGACTGCAGTATGCATTACAGGGGTACAGTTGCAATCAGAATTATTGAACCCCCTTTGAATTTTTTTTTCTTTTTTAAATATTTCCCAAATTATGTTTAACAGAGCAAGGAAATTTTTACAGTATGTCTGATAATATTTTTTCTTCTGGAGAAAGTCTTATTTGTTTTATTTCGGCTAGAATAAAAGCAGTTTTAAAATTTTTAAAACCCATTTTAAGGTCAAAATTATAAGCCCCTTTAAGCTATATATTTTTTCAATAGTATACAGAACAAACCATCGTTATACAATAACTTATCTAATTACCCTAACCTGCCTAGTTAACCTAATTAACCTAGTTAAGCCTTTAAATGTCACTTTAAGCTGTATAGAAGTGTCTTGAAAAATATCTAGTAAAATATTATTTACTGTAATCATGGCAAAGATAAAATAAATCAGTTATTAGAGATGAGTTATTAAAACTATTATGATTAGAAATGTGTTGAATTTTTTTTTCTCTCCGTTAAACAGAAATTGGGGGAAAAAAATAAACAGGGGGGCTAATAAATCAGGGGGTTGAATAATTCTGATTGCAACTGTATATTCACGACATAATAGGCAACCGATTAGAAAATAATACAATCAAAATTGAAGCCAGGTTAGCCTAGCCCCCTCATACGCTGACCGTTCAACAGCTTAGTTCATGGACAGCAGGAGAGGTGAAATTTAAAAACAATCTAATAATAACAAATTAATCCGTGATTATTTTAGCCAAAAAGCCTGATAAATTAATTGTTGTGCAATGAAATATAGCGTCACTAACCTACGAGGAAACACGCATGGACAGTGCTTCTACATAATTCATTCACAGAAAGAACAGCCAGAAAGGGGAAATTGATGGATTTGTAATATTAGCATCATTGACCCATAACAGTGTAAGTTACCTATAACTGTCAGTATGTTTGTGTGCTCTTTATAAATTACTGAAAAGCAGCTGCGGGTAATGTTAAAGTATATTGATCGCAAGTGCTCAGTTTGTGATCACATCTCTGTTTTGTTCTGTTGATTTGTAATTTCAAATATTCGTAGCTTGAAACAGATGGAAATATGACTGCTATTAGTATGACTACTATGGCGAAGGCTTAAACGGAGCAGAGTGTAAAATATCGAGCTAAAAAAAAGAAAGACAGCTGGGAAACATAACCTGCTTTGTGTTTTTGTAAGAAACACAGTTTAGATTGTTTTAGGGTAACGTAAGAGGTGTGTGAGTTATTGCCGTCTATCACTGAATGTGTCAGGAATATCAAAACAAAACCAACTTAACTCCACTCCTTTAGCGCCCCTCACACAGCTTGATCCACGCTGGCATTTCTCCCCTTGGGTTTTAGGTTTTGAAAAGGGAAAAAATTCCACCACTCCTTCCAAACTTTTAGGATACTGAATATCAGATTTGCACAACCCATATTCACAACGCTTTGGCCTGTTTCCCTCGCTCGAAAGCTTGACAGAGCCCCTGCGCATAGCTACGGTTGCTAAGCCACGATTGGTGCATGGCGATTTTTGGGTGTGGCTTAGCGAAGGGTCAATTGACTAGTGTTGCCACAGAAATGCATAGTTTGGATTCTGAGGACATGAACAACTCATCACATGATTGTGGTCATTTCGAAATTACTGGTAATCATAACATAGTGTGAATTTAGCAACATTACAGAGTCCAGCAGGAATACAAGTTACACTGTTTAAAAAAGAAAAACAAATCTGTTAACGTTACAATTGTTTTGTGATTTAAATTGCATTATGAGGCTAAAATCAAAACCTTGGACTTTAACAAAGTGAATTTTATTGCATTTGTAGAAGTTTGAATTAATATTTTGTACAAAAAATAAATGTATACAAACATATCTGTATATTAATAGGAAAAATATCTTTTGACAACATAGACTCATTCTAAAAACGTAGCTCTAGGCCTAGGTCGAGCATTTTTGGAGATTTATGCAAATTATGTAGCTAGAGCTACTGAATTTCATCTTTAAAACGAACTCTGGTATGACACCGTTCCTTTTCTCGCTTACCAGCTGAACGATTACCTCCGTAGGTTTGTCCGGTAGCTCGACATGTATGTTGGGGGACTTGAGACGCAGAGCGGAGTTGACCGCGACAATGGGGTTTGAATGCGGTGAAGAACGATTCCAGAAAGCAGGTAAGACAAAAACAAAAGCTAAAAAATAAAATAATCAAGTAAAAAACAGGGTGAGAATGGGGTGAAATTTGAAAACGTGGTAAAATCTAGAGGAGTTTTCTTTCTGAATTGTATATTAAAACACTGTGGTTGGGTGGTGGACGGGTCAATCTGTGCTGTTTAAAACACTATTGGTTGGGTTTAGGAAAGGGGGAGGGTAGGGGGATCGGTCAGTTGGTCATTCAGTAAGTCAGTTAGTCGACAGAGCCCCCCTGGTGGACTTACGTGAGAACAGCAGGCGCGAATGGCACTTGCGTAGAAATTTGAAATCTGAAAAATTGTACACAGCAGCTTCTGGTGGATTTGCAAAAAAGTAGCTCCTGGCACGTATTTTGTGCTCTCCAGAAATGTATATAGAGGTACGTAATCAAAATGAGCATGGGTTGGTTTTTGCTTAATTAGGTAAATAAATCTCTCATAATGTAATTTAAATACATTCATGAAACAAAATAAAACAAAACAAAATATACATACAAGTTATTTTGTAAGAAACATCTTAACATTTCAGTGTTAGTTCTCACTCATTTGTGTGCATTTCACAATCATCACATTTGGGGATTCAAATCATAATAATAATTTTTAAAAATGGTGTGAAAAGTAAGTTTTTGTCCCCTTACTGATTTCTTTTTTTTTTTGCATTTGTTTGTTACATGGCGCAGTAGGTAGTGCTGTTGCCTTACAGCAAGAACGTCGCTGGGTCGCAGGTTCGAACCTCGGCTGGGCTGGGTCAGTTGGCGTTTCTGTGTGGAGTTTGCATGTTCTCCCTGCGTTCGCCGTGGGTTTCCTCCGGGTGCTCCGGTTTCCCCCACAGTCCAAAGACATGCAGTACAGGTGAATTGGGTAAGCTAAATTGTCCGTAGTGTATGAGTGTGAATGTGTGTGTGTGGAAATTCCCAGAGATGGGTTCCGGCTGGAAGGGCATCCGCTGCGTAAAATCGTGCTTGATAAGTTGGTGGTTCATTCCACTGTGGCGACCCCGCAAGGGACAAAGCCGACAAGAAAATTAATGAATGAATGAATGTTTGTTACATTTTAATGTTTCAGATCATCAATAAATGAATAAATAAATACAGGCCAAAAATAAGACACCTAATTACATCATGCAGTTTTGAAAGGGAGAACAAAACAAAATACATAACCTTATACATAAATTAATAACTGGTTGGGCTTCGCGTAATACTCAAGCATTTTTGATAACTTGCAATGAGCCTGTTACAGTGCTGGTGAGGAATTTTGGCCCTCTCATCTTTGGAGAAATGTTGTACTTCACCCACATTGGAGTGTATTCGATCATGAACCGCTTTTTTAAGGTCATGCCACAGCATCTTAATCGGATTTAGGGCAGTACTATGACTAGGCCACTCCAAAGTCTTCATTTTGTTTTACTCCAACTCAAAAGTGAAGCTGGTGTGCTTTGGATCATTGTCCTGCAGCAGATGCCAAATTCGCTTCAGCTTGAGGTCACTAAAAGATTGCCGGACATTCTCCCTCAGGATATTTTGATACACAGCAAAATTCATAGTTCCATTTATTACATCTTTCAGGTAATGAAGTAGTAAAACAGCTCTAGACTATCACACTACCACATTTTTCAGTTGGTATGATGTTCTTTTTATGAAATGTGGTGTTACTTTTATGCCACAAATAATGGGACACGCACCTTTCAAAAAACGTGGGTACCATCAGGATGTTTTCTGGCAAAACTGACATGAGCATTTATGTTCTTTTTGCTCAGCAGGGTTTTTTTGTCTTGAAACTCTGCCATGAAAACCATTTTTGCCCAGTTTCTTGCTTATGGTGGAGTCATGAACACTCACCTTACTGAGGCAAGAGAGGCCTGCAGTTCTGTGGGTGTTGTTGTGGGGTCTTTTGTAACTCTTCTGAGTTGTTGGTGAACCAGCCACCTCTGTGAAGGTTCTTCACTGTTTAATGTTTTTGCTATTTGTAGATAATAGCTCTCACTGTGGTTCACTGCATTCCCAACGCTTTAGAAATGGTTTTATAACCTCTTCCAGACTGGTAGATCTCAAAGGATCTATGCATGTGCTTTACACAGTGCTATGAAGTTTTGGATTTAATTTCCCTTAATAATAACACCTTCATTTAAAAACCACATGATGTGTTTACTTGTATTATCATCGACTAATATTTTAATTTGTTTGATGATCTGAAACATTAAAGTGTGATAAACATGCGAAAAAATAACAAGTCTGTATTTCATAATGAAGTATTTAACATAATTTTACTTAGTAAGTCATAATTTCAACATTTAATTATGTCATAGTTTCTTTTTTTTTTGCCTACACATTAAACATTTTACTGTTAATAATGTTGTGATATGTTTAAAAACTATTTAAAATCATTGTTCAGAAATATTGCCCCAGGCTTATTGTTTATCAGTAGACCTGGGTTTGATAGAAACACTTGGACATTCAACAAAGAAGTTTCCTGCACAGCAGAAAGAACAAGATGAATGTAAGTAAATTAATATCTCATTCTGAACAAAAACAAATCAAAATGATTGAACGTCACAAAACATTGTGCCAGAGGAACTGAAGGTCAGACAGTACAGCAGGACTGTAGAGCTAGAAGTGTGGGGTCAGGTCGTTACTGTCTTGGTTTTGGCTGCAGTTTCACCCTCCATGGACACCAAGGACAACTTTTGCATTCACAGCGAAGACCAGTCCCACGTACGACAGGCGTGATGTTGCATTTATGGAGCAATTAGCTTCAGATACACCTTGTAACGTGCTGACAACAGTGCTCTGTAGCCATGGGACACTTACAGACCTGTTTCGGTTGTAAATCTAGATCTGGGATGATGATAGAAGCAGTGAGGCAAAAATGATGCAACGTGAGCCAGATCTTTTCACACTGTATAAAAAAAAGTAGATATTTGGATATTGAAGCACTGCTTTTTTAAACCTGGTAAATGTGGGGAATGATACATATCATTTCCATTAACTTTTTATTAGTATTTAAAGTTGAATTAAAACAGTTTGATTAGAATTCATATGAATGTGTAAAGGTCATGGTCCTGCAGTAATAATGTAATCACCAGGATTACATATAAAAGCCTTATAAAAGCCTTGAAAAAAAAAAAAAAAACATGAACTGAAATTAAATAGAAAAAATATATATAATGTATCTCCTATTTTCCTTTATTGGCTCATTTCCTAATAAATATCTTAGTTCAACATTGTTTAAAAATATGAAAACTAAATTTATATAATAATAACTATATAATATTAATATTTGCTAAGAAACATGGTGCGAACTATGGGGGAGCTCGGCTCTCCTAAATAAGGCATGGGCTCCCCTGAAAACATGATTTGTGAAATTTTTGGGGGGTGTCAAAAAAATATTCACAATGTGTTATTTTGACGTGTGGTTTCCGTATTGTGTGATGTGATCATGGATTATTATGTGGAAAGTGCAAAAAAAAAAAAAAAATCATTCATGCATGACGATGATTTACACCTCACTTAAACAAAGATAACTACACATGCTATTCTTGTCATGAGCATCAAGGTGTGGGGGCGCTGCAGAGCAAAGTCCAGTCATGTCAGAAACTGACAGCCAGACGCTTTTATATGCACCCTGAGACACTGCTTATTTATTTTCCAAAACAAATGATGTGATGTTGTGTTTCGTTTTATTTGTTTCATACAGTAGGCCAATACAATGTGCTTTTTTAAACACCGTGACATTGCTGTAAACATGTTGGACAATTAAGCTTAAAGCAGGGTAACTTGACAAAATGGAACCCATTTCAATGGCGTTTCTTTAATTTTCGAATTCGCGAATATGTTTTACCGGAGTGAAAATTGAGATACTATGATATTCTATAGGCCTATGTAAAATAAAAAAAAGCATATGCTGTCCTTGGTGCCATCATCTTGAGCTCATAGAGCGAATAAAAAATGATTGTGGTTATTTATTTTGTGGTTAAGTGAAACATACTTATGTTTGTTGATTTTATATAAATGAATGTACTCCTTTAACAGAAGCACTACACGTAAAATTAGACAATGATGTTCTGTTGTTTAGACTGTTGTTGTTTGCGCATGTATAAATAAATCCCTCAAAAGATATTTTCAAAGGGCCAAAGAAAGTTATTGATGGGAAAACAAGCGCTTTTTAGCGAGAAAGTAAACCGAAACTATCGAGGTGTTTTGTTCATTTGGCCTACTTATATTAGTTACAATTATATAAATATTTGTTTGATTTTTATAGATTTTTTTATGTTTGCTGTTTAAAGACCTGTGTGTTTTACAGGCTACATCATTGTGGCAAGGGACTCTCAAGATCAAAGTGACAAAAAAAGTGGGCTCCCCCAAAGGCCATGGTACAGTTTGAATACTCCTAACAAACATAATAACAAAAACTTTACATTTAAAAATAATGTTCAATTTCTTTTTTTAATATTTTGTTTAAATAAAACAAAAAATGGCAGTGAAATCTTAAAAAAAAAAAATCAGCTATGGATAATGATCATAAAAGAAAAATAATTTGAAATTTGAAAATTCTTGTTTCTTGGTAACTACACTGTAAACATTGCAACACACACTAACTAAGCACTTCATTAAGACAAATTTAAATGTGTTTCTCCCAATATTTCATTATTTTTTTACCCTGAGATTCCAGATTTTCAAATAATTGTCTCTGGGCCAAATATTGTCCTAAAGATATGACATTTGTATGTATTGATTTGCATTTCAATAACTGGAATTAGTTAAAATTAGTAGCACATATTAAGGTTAATAGCTTCAGAAGTAGTCCAGTTTACCTGATCTTTCCCTCCCACTCCCAAGTATTCATCTGAACTATGTTTAATTTTCCATGCAGTGTGTAACACAGCTCTAAGTGAAGTGAAATATCCAGCTAAGGTTTAAATCTGAAAGTGTACCGTGTTTAAAACTATTGATTCATCTATAAAAGAGTCGACTCAGAGTGGTTTAAATGAATCGTCAGGGTAAAGAATCGACATGACGTCGATACAGAATTCAAGCCCCACCCATTTGTTGCGCGCACAGACCTGGGAGAATTGAACCCCCCACCCACAAACACTGTGGCAAAAAAGAAGAAGGCAAACACTGTAGCAGATCCCGGTTGAATCATGTCGCAAAGACGCTACGCTGAAGTGTGAGGGAAAGTAAGTGTTACTTTTTCTGCCCAAAGATGAAGCTGTGAAGAGTCAGTGGTTGAAGTTTATTTTTGCAAAAATACCTCAGCATTATAGCCCCAGCCTTGTGCTGTGTTCCCGTCATTTTGTGCTTCAGCAATCTACACTCTTACAATGGGTGGATTCGTCAGCCGTTTGTTAAAGGAAGGATCAGAAAAGTCTATTGATGTATGGGACTGTGATGGCCTGAGAGGTTGGGCGCACAGTTATGTGCAACAGTGTGCGTATATTCTCTCTCTCACTCACACACACTCACACACACACACACACACATGCAAACATGACATATTTCAAGATACCATTATAGTTTTTCTCTGTAGTCTTCATAATAGTAATCACAATACACAATAGCTTCTTTCCTGTTGTTTATTTGTAAAAAAAAACATACATTTTGTTACTTCGTTATTAATTTGGAGCACACACAAATTAGTTTCGTTGTATATATAATGTTTTTTTTTTTTTTTTAATTACCAATCAGTGCACTGGAGTGCATAGAAGTGGCGATCGAGTGGCTTCCTGGGGTAACAAAGATTGGAGTTCGGGCAGGAATGCAGAATTTATCCAAGAATGGGTCCGTCTGGGCAAACCAACACCTTTAGCGATGTAGGAGGGAAGGAGACTTTAGATATCCTCCTTGTTTAAATATTTCTGTGTTGGTTTTGTGAATTTGTTTATATTGGTTAATGTTTGATTAGTTTTTGTGGTAATGTTATTGTTGCATTTAATCTGTTTTAGTATTGTATGTAGTAATGTGAATTTTGTTTCCCCTTTTAAAATTTAAATTAGCTCATCCTTTTCTTTTATAAGGCTGTTTTCTATTGTGTTAGGTCATTTTGTGTTGGCAGGTTATGTTGGCCTCATGCTTCTTTATTATCAGTTTGGTTGTTTACCTATACTGTAATAATATAACTGTATTAAATTTGACCTTAAATTCACAGTAAATTACTGGCTAATAATTGCATTACTTTCACAGTAAAATACTGAATGTAAATCCACAGCAAATTACCATGAGGTAGTTCACAGTAATTTACTGTGATTTTATTACACTAAATTACTGTGAAATTACGGCCATATAGTGTAAATTCACAGTAGATAGTACCATTAGATAGTCCATTACTGTGATTTCACAGTATTATCTTGTAGAATTAACTATATTTTACTGTGAAGCAGGCTTTCCTCGGCTAGTCATTCTGACATTTACCTGACTTTCATATCATTTTGGGTGTTTAACAGTGTTTGGTTTTATGAAGAGAGTTGGGTACCAAAACCCGGTGCTATTATAGCACCGGTACCTTTGTAACCGGTATGTACCGGAGATTCTCTTCAGATCAACACGCACGATCGCATTCATCAAATTATTGAACTAAGAGTTCTAAAGCGTATTTTACAAGCAAGGATTCTGACACAGCAATGTGAAGCACATGCTTTACAAAACATGCGTGTAAGAGGGAAACACGTCAAACTTGACACATTTAAAGGCTAATGGAATCAATTTAAAGCCAGAGGAATGCACTGTCTCTGAAAGCTTGCGCAATCATCTGGCACTTTCAACGAGTACGTACATGGACACCAATACTCTGATTTTAATATGATTAAGACAATACTCTGATTAAGAGTCTAGACTACCATATAAACAGTGATTTTTTTAAAACCTTAAAGGACCATAGACAACTGCGTTGCAAATGCGGAGGTTTTTTCTTTCCATTCAACGTGCAGTATCAAATTCTGTTAAAAGAGCACTCCTCCACCAGTCTTTACTTAATGCTCGCATCAAATACGTCAGTTTGTCATGGGGGCATGAATGAAATGTTCCTGAATGAAAGTGAAACTGCAGTTAAAGTCAAAAAAATTTAACCGAAACACCTGAAATTACATGAAACTCTGGAGAAAACATGCAAAGTGTAGTGACGCAATGGCGTTAATCGATCTATGTACTATAACATGTAAAACAGGATCATGAAAGGAACATTCAAAAAGTAACTCATGTAAACACCTTAATCATATTATTGTCTTCAGATTAAGCAAATCATTAGACTACTGATAACCATGTAAACATAGTCACAAGCCCCAACCCTAGAAAAAAGGAGTTCAGTATTTTGATGACAGCCTTTCCACAGGTTAGTAGTAAGCTAATGTAATTTCATAATGAAAATCTTAAATTCATGCTAACCAACAAATGATCAAAGGAAATATATTACTGTAATTCAAATATATAAAATATCCACCATATTATCCACCATAATTTTGTGGCTCAAAAGTATCGATTTAGCACCGATATTGAAATAACCCCAAACGATACCCAACCCTATTATGAATTAATTACTTTTGTTCCAGTTTATTACGTTTTTGGCTAAGCACAAAGTTATGTTCATTAAAAATTATTTCATATTCCCATGTTAACCTTATAAAACTAAATAAAGGTGCAGTGCACCAAAAAAAAAAAATTACTATGACATTCATGTCGTTTCAAAACAGGATGATTTTCTTTCAATTTATTTTTGAAGATATAACCAAATTGTTTTGGGGGCAGCAATAACATTCTGTTATTTCTTAATATCCAAAAAGTGCCAATACTAGCATAAAAGTTGATTTGTATTAATGTCTATGTTGAATGAAATAAAAAGAGTTTGAATTCCTATAACTAACATGCAAAATATATAGCCCTTTTTACAGTAATTTGCTGTAATCATGCAACCTGCTTTAATTTCACAATAAAATTATGAATACAACACATTACTGTGAAGTTTTACAGTTAAATCCTGTAAAGTGATACTAATTTAATTTACTGTGAAAATTACAGTAACATGCTGTGAAAATCTGGACATTTTTTTACTGTGTATTGAGAAATGGAGGATTTTGGCTTGTGTTCTATTTTATTCGGCCCTCGTCGCTTACAGGGACTTTGTCAGAGCTTGATAGGAACTTTACAGTACGCAGTTCATGGACCAGTTTCTTCCTCCATTTCACAAGTGTAAGTAAGTGCGATTAAAATGGTGGCCTACTTGTTTTCTCTAGCTTGCAAAATGTGTATTTAATTGTGTTTTGTTACTTGTTACCAGCTCCACGCTGCTTGTACTGTATCTGGTTAACTCTTTATCAGTGTTGGGGAGTAACGGAATACATGTACCGGCGGTACGTATTTAGAATACTATTCTTGAGTAACTGTATTCCGTTACAGTTACTATTTTTAAACAGGGTATTTAGAATACAGTTACTTTCCTAATACCATTGGAATACTTCGGGCGATGCGTGTCTGGCCCATAACAATATTACTAAATTGCCGCCGAAACCGAAACAGAAGCTACACTCCCGACTGGAGTATGGAGATGGAGATGGAGGCGCGCGAACCCGCGAACTGTAGAGCGGGGAGGTTGCGCGCAAACTTAAGAGCACGAGCACATGCACCAGGTTTCAGGCCAGACTGAACCAAAGTGCTGAGGGGGGTGGAATTCCGGGAGTTTTCTGGGAGACAGAACAATACGGGAGATGGGTCTGAAATACGGGAGACTCCCGGGAAAAACGGGAGTGTTGGCAGGTATGCTCAAAGCCCTCTTCATCAAGTACAACACTACATTGCCATCAAGTGCTCCTGTGACTCTTCAGCCAGGGAGGACTTATTTTTACTCCTCATCGCAACAGAATGACAGATAAGCACTTCGAAATGTCTCTATTGCTGCGCTACAACCGCCTTTACTTGTCTGTTGATTAGGAAACATAGGTAGTGTTACGGTCCGTTGCAGGGTTCAGAGGGGGAAAAACAAAGATCGGATCCAAACACAGCATTTAGGATTTAATGAAAAACAAAACAGGAACACTAAAACAGGGCAACACAAACCAGGAACAACCGGACATCATATGAGTAACGCAAAATACAACAGACAACGAGAGGGGCACACAAACTGAAATATATAGTCCTGATAATGAGTGTCAAATGAGCCGCAGCTGTGAATGTGTGTGTGTGTGTGTGTGTGTGTGTGTGTGTGTGTGTGTGTGTGTGTGTGTGAGAGAGAGAGTGCCTTGATGACGGTCAGCTGGAGCAGGTGAGTGAGTGTGTGTGTGTGTGTGTGTGTGTGTGTGTGTGTGTGTGTGAGTGTGTGTGTGTGTGGTGTGTGTGTGTGTGTGTGTGTGTGTGTGTGTGTGTGTGTGTGTGTGTGTGTGTGTGTGTGTGGCATGACTGAATATGTTGTCCATGTGAGGCAGGATTTGTAGTTAAGTGAATGTGAGTCTGTATACCCGCGATCTCTGGTTGAAGCTCATACAAAGGGTAAGCAAAATGCATATTATATACATATACTGTATATTACAGACAGTAATGCTGTCTACGTTCAAGCACTTTTTATCTTTATTACAGAAACAGAAATTGAATTTGTTGACACTTTGATAAATAAACATTATTCAATAAACATAATTATATTGTTTTATTTATTTTCCCCTTTCAGTCAATAATGTTTAGCATTAGAGGCCCTTTTCTTGCAGAAATTGCTACCAACGCATAGTGTGACACTTTAATAGACTTGAAGGCTGTTTACAAGGGGAAGTATTCCAAGTATTCCAAGTATTTAGAATACAGTACCAGGATTAAGCAAAGTAACGGAATACGTTACAAAATACATTTTAAAGCAGGTATTCTGTATTCTGTAACTAAATACATTTACAAAGTATTCTCCCCAACACTGCTCTTTATATTCTCATATCTCGTCTAAAATCATGTTGAAAACCCAATGAATGTCGTTTTCTTTACGGATTTAAACGCATTTGTGAGGTCGTCTGTTGTTGCTATGGCCATCGTCAGCTGTTCCTACACATGTGAGGCGGTCAAGTTTCAAAATAGTTAAACTTTCACCACTGTAGATTAATACTGAATGTTTGTCGTGGCTAAGAATAGAGCAACATGCTGGTGTTTAACTGCATTGCTTTAATGCACTCCTGCATTGGGCTCACACATACACTTTGCACTCTGACTACTTCAACAATGTTGATAAGCCGTGGTGGAAGACTCTCTCTGTTTTGCACTGAACGCAGTCGACCAATCGCAACAGACTGGGTCATCGAACCAATCAGCGCAGATTAGCATCGCGTTAAGAGGGGTTTGGAAACAAATGAATCGCTGAACAAATCATATGGCAGTTGTTGGGATAATTAGGTAAAAATAAATGCATATTATAAGACATTGAAAGTGTTTTTTGACCTTGCATGCGCATCAGCTTGTTGACGTAGACACCCAAAACCAAAGTGTGACCATTTTAATGCATAATAGGGGCTCTTTAATCAAAATGAGTACTTTTGTGAGTATGTGTGACCATTCTTTATAACAGCCTAGTAACGACCCACTGTGTTATTAAAGTATTGTCCCTTTAGATTTCACTAAATCTTTACACCATCAGACTGGCACAAAAGTCTAAAGCAGATGCATTACGAGAGATGCAAAGAACTCCAATTACTCTACAAAAGCAATTTACTTGGGTCAGCATCGAAAACACTAGTGTGAAAGCAGCCAAAGCCTCTGAGGCCGTGTACCGAATGTCCTCAGCTCTCGGGGTTTATATCTGAGTCCACTTTTAGGTGATGTAACACCACCATAAAGTCTGAGTCATTGGGTGTTTGCGGCTACACATGGGGGCTCTTGAGCATCCGTCTGAACCATAAATATACAAATGGGACACTCTATGGTCTCTTGTGCTTAATATATGGCTACAAAAATACAAGTGTGTTTCAAGCACTGTGTTTAGGACATGACCAATGTCTGCGGAAATGATTATTTAAGATTTGAAGTCCCTCTGTGGATGGGATTGTTTTTTTTTTTTGTACAATGTTCTAATAAAAGTATCACATATGAGCAGTGATACACAAAATAAGCACTTAATTAAAAGTACAGATACCCTAAAAATATTTCTTCAGTAGAAGTACAGTATAGATTCATAATTTTTAATATTACTTAAGTGCAAAAGTACTTGATTTTTTTATGTACTTAATAAAAGTATAAACACTTCGTGATGAATGTTTGTTTTGCAAGAAAGTTGAATTACCAAATCTTGTCATAATAACCACACTGATAATTCATAATAATTCAGGTGAAAACATGAGAAACCACATCCACATGCTCAAGGATGGGCAGTACTTATGATACATGTATTCATTCATTCATTCATTTTCCTTCGGTTTAGTCTTTATTTCAGAGGCCGCCACAGCGGAATGAATGGCTACAATTCCAGCATATGTTTTACGCAGTGGATGTCCTTTCAGCTGCAACCCAGTACTGGGAAACACCCATACACACACACACACACACACACACGCGCACACACACACACACACACGCGCACACACACACACACACACACACACACACACACACACACACACACACACACACACACACTCATACACCATAGATATTTACACTAGATATCGCATAGGGACCCTGAGCATGCGTCAATAGCGCCGCCACATTGGTACAGTGCTTCTAGGACAAACGTCATTCAACCGCACTAGTCAAGACAGTGTGCCAATGTGAAGATGCTGGACTTTAGCGCTGTGTTTGCGTTGTAGTAACGAGCAAACAAAGAAAACAAAGCACAAAGGCAGAACATTTCATAGGTAAGATTTAGTTTTTTATGTTTTTGTATGTTATGAACTTTTGTGCTTAAAAAGTAGTTATTGATGATAATACAGTCTCTTGCTGCATTCACCATAAGGCAAAGTAGCACCAACTCGCACTAAATTCTAGACTTATGCTAGTTTTGTTGAATAAAATAAGCAAACTATGTTATGAAATATGACAAGAAGATGCTGCGGTGCTAGAAACTTGTATTATTGTCAGCTAAGTGAACGAGTCGTTCATAACGGAGATTCATTCACAAACGGATCGCTCCCTCTGTCAGAATGAGAAGTGAAAGCAGAAGAGGGGGTGTGTTTCAGGACATGGATTAACTTTTTTCAGGACAAACAATCACTTTTTGTCAGGAATGCCCGTGCGGTCACATCCATCAATGTAGAAAAGTGATGTAAAATTATAATATTTCGTAATTGAAAAAAATATTTGCATACTGACCACCGGGGAAAACTCCCGATCATAGATATATGTGTATATGTGTATTTCTCTGGCTTTGGATGGCCACAGTCCTCCGCTTCACCTTGGTCCCGCATTCATTTCAAAGGAGCGCTACCCTGTACTAAAATGGCGGCTCTATTGACGCATTCGTTCTAATAGACAATAGCAGGGTAGGCGACATCTAGTGTATATATCTATGCTCATACACTATAGCCAATTTAGTTTATCCAATTTACCTATAGGGACAACGCGGTGGCGCAGTAGGTAGTGCTGTCGCCTTACAGCAAGAAGGTCGCTGGTTCGAGCCTCGGCTGCGTCAGTTGGCATTTCAGTGTGGAGTTTGCATGTTCTCCCCGGGTTAGGATTCCTCCGGGTGCTCCAGTTTCTCCTACAAGTCCAAAGGCATGCGGTACAGGTGTATTGGGTAAGCTAAAATTGTTCGTAGTGTATGTGTGTGAATGAGTGTATGGATGTTTCCCAGAGATGGGTTGCGGCTGGAAGGGCATCCGCTGCGTAAAAACATATGCTGGATAAGTTGGCGGTTCATTCCATTGTGGTGACCCCAGATTAATAAATGGACTAAGCCAAAAAGAAAATGAATGAATGAATTCACCTATACTGCATGTCTTTGGACTGTGGGGAAAACCCGGAGGAAACCCACGTGAACACGGGGAGAACATGCAAACTCCACACAGAAATGTCGACTGGTTTATCCGGGACTCGAACCAGCGACCTTTGTGTTGTAAGGCGAACATGCTAACCACTGAGCCACCGTGCCACCCCAATACATGTATTTCATATTCAAAATCGTATCGAGTTGACATGTTAATAACGTTTCTGCAGCGGAACCACGCCCAACTTGGCCTCCCTAACCAATCACCGACTCTCTAAAACGTAAGGCAGACCAGCCCTCTAGCCATGTTCTTCTCGATCTCTCGAACCCACCCTCCCTCTCTCTATATTTTTTGCTTCTCATTAACAATCCTATAACCCTCTCCTTCCTCCTAGGTTGAATCGGGGGGTCCAATCACTCTACCAAAATATTACAAAGACGGTAGCCCCTCTTTGAGTCTCTGGACATCATCATAGGATGCCCAATCAACCTACCTACCTGTTCACTGTTTATCCTCTTACTTCCCTTCCCATTCATCACACAGTTCCCTTACCATCACTTTCATCCCTTCATCCCTACAATAAAGACTAGCTGAATGTGTGGCGTGGTCCATGCTGGTGAATTTGTGATTGATATGGTTATTTAAAATTGCTTAAAATTTTCTATCGAATACTTTAGTGTCTTGCAGGGGCATAGATTTAGCGTGGAGGTAGTTGTGGGGACGTGTCCCCTCCAGAATCCACCAACTATTGAAGTGTCCCCACCAATAATTTAATTCACTTCAAAAATACTGTTGTCAACATAAATCTATCTGGAAAAAGGGTTAAATCACGTTCTCTACTCAAGTCTTACTGCCCCAAAAGACATATGAACATGTGAGAGGCTGTAGCTGCTTTCAGATACAAGTAGTTTCGTAGTTTAAAATAGGCTAACAGCCAGTTAAACTATAAACACAGTTTATAGTTAAACTAAACACACACAGCTGCCTAAATAAATGGGCTATAAAATACACAGTTGATCATTTAGGTCTATTAAAATATTATTAAAAAACTGTACTGAAAGAAAAAAGCACAAGAAAGAATGCCGCTTTGAAACAGAAACTTATTTGTCAACATGCTTTGATTTTAGACAGTTATTTTAGATTTTTTTTGTTACAAAAAAAAAAAAAATAGAGTTAGCCTACTAGAGAAATTTCATGTTGGAGCGGGATCTGAGCGGTATTGGTTTACCGGCGAGCGTGAGCGGAATGTTATCGGAGCTCACATGCTCTGCTGGATACCAAGGAGTGGGGCTGTGTGTAGCGCCTTTAAGGAGCGTGTCATAACTGCTGCTGGTGAGGAAGAGCACGCATAAGTGATCAAAGCTGGTAGCTATAGATATAACCAAAAGCAAGATCATATTATAAATGTTTCTTTAACGATACTTATCGAAAATTCATCAGTTTACCCCTCGAATAGTAATTTTTAATTGCACCGTTAAGAAATCAGGGCACTCTAGAGCCCTGCAATACTTAATAAAATAACGTTTATACGAATTAGCCAGTAATCAAAAAGGTACGAATTGGCCGTGAGATAGCGTTGGATATGTATAGGTTATTGCGTGTTCTTTTAAGGATAGCTTTCCCTGTCAGACAATAAAAAAAACACATTTTATGTACATCTTGGTTTTAAAAACAAATACCATGAAAGTCAATGGTTACAGGTTTCCTGCTTTCTTCAAAATACTATTTTGTGTGTTCGACAAAAGAAAAAAAAAAGTCAAATAGGTTTGAAACAAGTAAAAGGTGAGTAAATGGTGACAGAATTTTCAGTTTTGAATGAACTATCCTTTTAAGGGTGAGCATATGCAGTGGCGTAGCGGACGGCCCGCAGGGCACGCAAAGCGGGGGGCCCCGCGTGATAAGGGGCCCCGCGAGATATTTTTGTGTCAAAACGTCACGGAGAAGTGATATCAGCCATTGGCGGCAAACTGCGGAGAAATGACTGGAGCTTCTTTTGCGCGCTCTAGGTGTCGCGCGCATTTGCTCTCACGTGCACTCCCTCTCTCTGCCTTCACGCGCGCTCCCTCTGTGTTCCCGCATTCAGAAGTTAACCCCCAAATTAACACGGGTAATAAAAAGATTCAACTTCAGTCATGTTCATGTTGTGAAACACTATCAAAATGTCCACTGTTGATTATATCAGACTTTTTTAACCTTTTAATAGAGGAAGTTCTCGGCTCTGCGTATTATTAATCAGAAGCTAAGTATATATAGTTTTACGTTAAATCTTGAATTTACAAACAGTCGGCAAGTACCGGAGAACAGATGTAACACATTGATCAAATTTAGTTTTCAGTCACGTTGAAAGTAATATTCTACTCGTTTAGTTTTGCCTTCATTCATTTTAGATGTCAGTACGTTTTTTTAACATAATAGTTTAACTAACAAATTTCTAATAACTACTTTTTTTATCTTTCCCATGGTGACAGTCAGTGCAAAATATTTAACTAGTTATTCTGCAAGATAGTTGTATTCAGATTAAAGCGTAATTGAAAGACTTCACTAGGTTATGTTAACTAGGACAGCTAGAATAATTAGTGAAGTTATAGTATAACTGGTTTGTTGTGTAGACAATCAAAAATATACAGTAAATATTTCTTAAGGAGGCTAATAATACTGACCTTAAAATAGTATTTTAAAAATAATAAACTGCTTTTATTTAAGAAATAAACTATAAGAAAAAGACTTATTATTTATTATTATTACTTCTTTTTTACAGGAAATACTGTAAAAAAAATGTCCTTGGTTTGTTAAAGATCACTTGGAACACATTATTTTAAATTAATGGGAGGGCAAAAAAATTGACTTCAAAGTGTACAGGTGTAAAATGTGCCTTGATGTACTTGAACGTTAGAAATGTGTTATCCACTACAATACAAATGTCCTTGTCAAATAAATTAACGAGGAAGATTATTTTGAGTATGGGCTGTATGGTGGCGCAGTGGGTAGCACGTTTGCCTCACAGCAAGAAGGCTGCTGTGTGAGCCCCGGCTGGGTCAGTTGGAGTTTCTGTGTAGAGCTTGCATGTTCTCCCTGTGTTGGCGTGGGTTTCCTCCGGGTGCTCCGGTTTCCCCCACAAATCCAAAAACATGTGGTGTAAATGAATTGGGTAAGCTAAATTGTCCGTAGTGTATGTGTGTGAATGAGTATGTATGGATTTTTCCCAGTGAAAGGTGAAAGTGGAAGGGCATCCGCTGTGTAAAACATATGCTGGATAAATTGGTGGTTCATTCTGCTGTGGGGACCCCAGATTAATAAAGGGACTAAGGCGAAAAAGAAAATGAATGATTACTTTGAGTTTAAGTTATATAATTATCTTGTTTATGAAGACTGCAGAGTTATGCATGAAAAAAAATCACTTTGAATAATTAAAGGTGCAGTATGTAAGTTTGACACCTAGTGGTTAAACTTGGTGTTGCACTCCTGGATCAAAACAATAGCATGCGTGGGATGCCAGAGAAGCGAGTGATTTAAACTGTTCTAAAAAAAGCGACGACACGCGATAGAGGGAATATTCTCCATATTAAAGGGAGTTTTTGTCCTAACCAACACCTCGAATTGAATTTATTAGAAACGGCTTCTATTTCTAACAGCTGAACTTGTGAAACCTATGACAGTGATCAGCTCAGGTAAATCTCGTGTGCTTTATTCAATGCTAAATGCTAACAATATGAGTTTGAATGCCATTTTACATTTAATGATGTTAACGTGGGTTAACATGTATTAAACAGATTCTAAACTTTACCATTTCATGAGTGAGTGCATATTCTGTGCTTCTGAAAGGCTGTGTTTAAATTTCTGCTGTGTTTGATCTGGTGCAAACAGCCAAATAGCTGATCACTGCCTCTCTCGTCACAGCGTGTTGTTAGGACACGCGGTTACAATGTAACCTGCTCACCTAATGTTGACGTTCGTAATATTTATGTCATTTGCTAATTAATAACCTCATGTGGAACTGAATCTGTCTCCCATACTGTCCTTTTCGGTCACGGACGCATGCTTTCAGAGCCTTTCTGAATGAATGTATGAAGTATGCTGTTTCCCAACATGGCAACCCGGGGTGCTGAATTATAATTGGCTAAACTGGCATGTGCATGTGAAAATTACCTAAACAAAGAGAGCGTTCCGGCACGGAAAAAACATTTTCAAAGCAGAATATCTGACTTCAGCATTGTTTTTCAGTTAAACAAGTATGTTCACTTAGGATGTTTCTTAAATATCTGCACACATATTATGGTAATTTTATGCTTTAGAAGAGTAAAAAAACTTACATACAGCACCTTTAAGTAGTTTGTGATGTATGTTAAAGTGTGCCCTCTAAAAGCACATCTGGCCCCCCTGTCATTCTGGTCTAGAACCGCCATTGCTTGTAACACTCGCGCCAACACTCGCGTCCCTGCTTGTGAGTAAAAAAACCGGTTTGGCGGGGAACATTAGCATACGAAAAGTGGAATGGGGGTGGGGGAATTGCTGCTCTCTGGCTAACTGTAAAACCTAAGGCCTTCGAAAGTTTTGCTTTTGAAAAAAGGACAAAGAGTTCAAGAAACGCACTGAAAATGAAAGAAATGACGGCTAAAAATAAACTTCACTGTGGCTGTACATTTTTTCCTACAAACTTTTTGGAACGTGATTAGTTAATATTTTTTATATATGTTTCAACAACATGTTTGTATTTAAAAAAGCTGGATAGCAGGCAAACATTTTAGTTCAGAAAAAAAGTTGCCCACTGTCTTATAATGTATAAATTTGTTATAACTGAAAATTGAGAGTGAAATTACAATGGGACTTTTTGTAGATATTTATTTAAAAAAAAAAAAAAATGAAAATTTAAAAAATTTAAAAAAATAATTTAAAAAAATTGCAGCTATTACGCAATTAAACACGAGTTCTGCGTCCTCAAGTAAATGTTTGTTTTATATGACGTGGTAAAATTTAAAAATTAAATTAATTAAATTAAATTCTACATGTAAAGCTTTATCTGAAGGATATTTAATATATTTAATTTTTTTGAATTGCAATATGCTTAGGAGAATCAGTCTAGACATGCCGTTTTAAAATATGTGCGCATGATCTTAGTAATTAACTTGACAAAGCAGAAGACAAACTACTGTAATACAGCACAAAATATTTCAGAAAATGTCACCTAAATGCTGTATTTAAACTTCTTAATCAAATACAAAATGTGGGGAGAAAATACAGAAAAGGTACACTTTTAGAATAAAATAAACTTTATTTAAAAATAAAAAATGCAATAAAACGTTCATGCACATAAAGCAGATTTGATCACAAATAGAGATGTACAGTATTACTTAATTATATGCATTAGCCAATGCGTACGCTAGCATCACAAACAAAAATTCTATCAGCACAAACAAATTAAAATATTTTAGAATAGCATATGTCGGTGGTGATGTCATTATCTTTAATTCAAATATAAATATTTTAATAATAGACGCAGCACTAACATAAAGTATATTTGATCACAAGTAGAGATGTACAGTATTACTTAACCACATTCCAGTGTGTCCACCTTTACGCTAATATTCTTCTTGTCTCGTTGTAAAGTACAGTGGCCAACTATTGTGATTCTTTGTGTCTTATAAGTAAATAAATGAAATTAAGTAGAAGTGACTTCTTTAGGAATCGCTATACCTCAAACTGTTTGTTTTGCGTTGTTTGTGGTTATCTGTCAGAGCCGGGGCGCCTGCAGGATTTTATTCCTAGGTACGCACAAATCCAGCACCACCCCCTCTTCCCCCAATAATGTCAAGAAACACTGATGTTTACTGTCAAAGGCTACATTATTCAGTATAACATAATTCGTTTACTTTTTAAGATTAATATTTTATTAAAATCTAAATGTAATAAAAGCACATCGGCACCAAGGAAAAATCAGACGCTCAAGATGTAGCCTAATCTTAAAAATAATGACATATTAAAAATTTTGCAAGTATAAGATTGTGAAAGTTTAGTAAAGCATTAATAAATCCTTACTTTCCACTGACCGAAAATCATCCACCCGCACAGTTGAGTAGTGGACGGGCTCCAACTAAAACATAATTCATATATTTTTCTTGGAAAAAATATCTTTTAAAAACGAATTTCGTATACAGTTTGTCTCTTTGTTTGAATATGTTTCTTGGTCAGTTGTCTTCTAAAAAAAATAGAAGAACGAATAACATTTGAGTTGAAGTGCGTGCTTTAAAACAAATCCGATATGCTTCAACATTGTCGAATCACGAACTGGATTGTCAAATAAAATAATAATCTAGCCTAAATAAAATTAAAGTGAAATATTCAGTTTCAGATGAGCCTATATTAAACTGTTTTCCATGTTGCGCCGGTCAATTACAATTTAATTCATTTAATCAAATAATTTAAATAAGCAGGACAGGCGTGTACAATATTCTGAGAAAATAGAAACTTGTTGTGAGAATAGAGACGTCTGCTTATTTAAGCCAGTCTGTCAGATAAAATTGTTAACAACACCTTAAATGGTTCCGTTCTATGCGAGGAGGCTGCGCAGCAGCTGGATCTGATCTACAGCCAGGTCCAGATGAGACTGCGGTCTCCACTCCGTGTGGGGGATCAGTATTTGTCTCATCAGTTTTAGGCCTTTAGGCAAATGTCTCAATTAAGTTTCTGTTTTAAAGAGCGTCTACTCATTTTGAACCTTGTTTTAAACAATAGCTATCTGAATTGTAATTGTTAGTGTGCAGAAAAACCGGCAGCAAAACTAAAGCCAATAGATTTCTTTACCCATCTCCCACCATGCAACACGCTTTAAAACACACAAACGCACACCTTTTTATTGTCATTCTTTCTTGCTTTGTTAATATATCATAGTGTATACTGTTTAATAATCAATTTAAATGATGTAATAAATAAATAAATCAATAAATAAAAAGCGCCATTAATTCCCGCCCCCTCATGGTACGCACGGTGCGTACAGCCGTACGGCAGCAGGCGCCACTGTGTCAGAGTTATAAGGACAACACATTATTAGAGGGTTTCAAAAGTTTTGCTTTCGCAAAAAAGACAAAGAGTTCAAGAAAACGCACTGAAAATGAAAGAAATGGCGGCTAAGAATAAACGTCACTGTGGCTGTACATTTTTTTCTACAAACGTTTTGGAACGTGATTAGTTAATATTTTTATATACATTACAACAACATGTTAGTATTTAAAAGAACTCGATAGCAGGCAAATATTTAAGTTCAGGATAAAAGTTGGGCCCTATCTTATACTTAAACATTTCTTATAAATGGAAATTGAGAATGAAATTACAAAGGGACTTTTTGTAGATATTTTTGAAATGCTATTACGCAACAATTACCTACTGTTATTTTAAAATAATAAATACGGGTAACACCGTAACACAACTGCAGAGACCATGCTTGTGTCAAAATGTTATCTGACAGAGTAGGCTGGATTGCTGGATCGTGGTGCTTAAAATTCTACATTTAAAAATAAAATGTGTAACTCTTCAAATAACAATTTTAAATTGAAATTTGTTCCAAGTGTAATATTATAAGTGCAATGTAAACGTTTGCAGAACATTAGATAGATGTTTTCAGTACCTACATTTATGTTCTTAATACATTCACAACATTTTGTTATGGAGTAAGATGAATTATGCTATTTATTGATAGACTATCCTGCTGTAGGCTATACAATGTTCTCTACAAAATAGGTTGTACAGAAATAGTGTTGCCTATGATTACATACAGTAATATAAAAATAATTAGTACAGAATACAATATAGCAAAACGGCTCACTTTTCAACAAAATGAGCTTTATTAATCACAAAATGTTGTTTTTCGATTACAAACAACAATTTCGATTTTATTATTCTTTTAAAAAGCGGAAATGTTGCTCTTTTATTTCTAAGAAGTTCGTTAAGTCTGTCTCTTATCTGCTTCCAGTCACGGGCTTCGGGGTGGAATCTACGATTAACTGCATCTGAAAGGGATTGGCGAAGGTTGTCGGGCAGTGCGTTTTTTCCCCTGGAACCGTCGAAGTTAACAGAACCAGCCCAGCTCTGATACAGGTTGAGAGGAATTAACATTTTGAACAAACGTGCAGCGAAACGATCTGCCCGCGGTTTCCCCTCTGGTCCCGTGGAAGCCAGTTACACTTGATTCTCGGTCTCTAATGAAATGTTCTTTAAAACCACAAGATACCGGCGAACATGATGACCAGAACGGGAAGTGTTTCTTGGTGTTTCAGGTAAACTCAAATGGAAGGATGCCATCGCGGAATGAGGAGGAGGATGGGAAAATGTATCATCTTGATTTGGCAACTCATCAGCGTGTACCGTCGTCATTTGGTGATACCCATGGAGCGCGCTGACCAAACAAAATCTTTATTTAACTGTGTGTTGAAGGTCCGTGTAGATAATGGCGTAGAGATCTCAGATAGAACACCGAAATCACCATTACAAGGGTATAACGAAGAGGAATGGTGTTCTTGGACAGACGGACGAGGTGACCACGTCTCTGAAAACTGTTGGCTGTTCGTTAGGTTCTCTAAAGATATTAAAGGATCTGCGGGACTGTCAGTGGATGTGGACTGATCGGCTGTCGGTGGATGAGTTTTCTCGTTAAAACGCGCCTCCAACAAACCCATCCATGTAAATCGATCTTTACAGAAACTATTTGTTGTTTAATTTTAGTTTGTATGGCAAGTGTATTCGTATTGTAGAATTACATCATCATAGTTAGTTATAACTATTCACTAAGTTATAGCGAAAGTTGTAGTAAAATGACTAAAATATGTTTTATATGATGTGGTAAAATTAAAAAATTTAATTTTACATGTAAAGCTTTATCTAAAGGATATTTAATATTTTGAATTGCAATATGCTTCGGAGAATCAGTCTAGACATGCAAATAAATAAATCAACAAATGAGTAAATAAATGAATAAGTTCCTACATAAATAAATAAATGGGTAAATACGCAAATAAATAAATAAATAAATATGCAAATAAGTAATTAAATGAGTAAATAACTACACAAATAAATACATACGCAAATAAATAAATAAATGAGTAAATAAATAAATAAATGCACAAATAAACAAATACATAAATACATATGTAAATAAATTAATAAATGAGTAAATAAAATAAATACGCAAATAAATAAATAAATGTACAACTTCCTGCATAAATAAATATATAAATAATTAATAATGTGGGCAGATAAATAAATCAATTACATGAATGTTAATGTTGTGGGAATATGAAATTAAAATGCTAAACTAACTGCAGACCCGTTCATTTATTTTTGAACTTAGTTTCGTATTTACTTTTCCTCAGCTCAACATGCTACTTCACATATTATTGTCCATTTGACTAAAGATAAATGATCTGGAATTGTTTTATCGAGAGATGTAACAATGATTTTAATGTTGTTGCTGTCCGTGGACGGAGAGCAGAAATGTTACTCGCTCGTATTAATTTCAATATGGCTTTTTAGTTACGATTAACGGAGTATAATTTTATATACAGTATGCAATTAGGTGGTATATAAATCTATCTATCGGTTTTCCAGAGTTTTTGTCATGTTAAAAAGGTGCATGTGTGTGAGAAACTGAGTGAAAGAGAGTAATGACGCTTGTTTATGCATTTATTCATTTATTAATTTAAGTTATATTTAGTTATCTTATTTTTATTATTATTATTATTATTATTATTATTATTATTGTTATTATTATTATTATTATTATTTATTTTTAATAAAAAATTATTTTTAACGAGCACAAATTGTGAGCAAACGAAAATAACATATTCGTGCGTGAATAAATATCTGATGTTCATTTCCACGGCACAAACCAGCACAAATCTAACCAAATATTTTGGTTATATATAAACAACAAAAACAAATAAAGTGTTTATTTAACTGCACAAATCAGCACAAACGAATATGACACCTGTGTTGTGCGATTTAGAAGAAATAATGGGGCGGAGAGTGACGTCGCGGCTCCCGAAGTGTTTTGATTAGGCAATATCCTGCATAAATCCTGCAATATCCTGCATAAATAAGTAAATAGGTAAATACGCAAATAAATAAATAAATACGCAAATAAGTAACTAAATGAGTAAATAAATAAATACACAAATAAATAAATACATACGAAAATAAATAAATAAATAAATGAGTAAATAAATAAAATAAATACGCAAATAAGTAATTAAATGAGTAAATAAATAAATACACAAATAAATAAATACATACGCAAATAAATAAATAAATAAATGAGTAAATAAATAAAAAAAATGCACAAATAAATAAATATGTAAATAAATAAATAAATAAATGAGTAAATAAATAAAATAAATACGCAAATAAGTAATTAAATGAGTAAATAAATAAATACACAAATAAATAAATACATGCGCAAATAAATAAATAAATAAATAAATGAGTAAATAAATAAATAAATGCACAAATAAATAAATACATATGCAAATAAATAAATAAATGAGTAAATAAATAAATAAATACGCAAATAAATAAACTTCCTGCATAAATACATATATAAATAATTAATAATGTGGGGAGATAAATAAATAAATTACAAGAATGTTAATGTTGTGTCGGTTTTCCAGAACAACATAAAAACTGCTGTGTTATATAATTTTAGCTAACCGCGCCATAAAGATGTAGATAAAATATGTGTTGAGAAAAGCATACAAAAAAATTAAACACCAGAAAATATACTGTAGGCCTATTTTAAGGGCTAAAATACCGTTAGCATATCGATTTTATTTTGACTTGTAGCTTATGGCCCTATTTTTCTAGCTACACTAGCCTATGCCTTAAAATGTAACTAGTTACACATTTAGCTACTATTTTTTAAATGACATTAGATTGTAACATTTCACTTTTTCCTAACACTGATGATTAGTTGGATAATAGGCAATACGTGAAGCGTGATGACGGTTATGCTGATTTCACTCAATTACCAGTTATAGAATAGTATAACTTGCATGTGTGGGCATAGTTTGATGTCTTTACCTAAAACTTTAAACATTTATATTATTCGAAATAAAACGGAAAGAAATACGGAGAATAAAATATGATTTAAAGCACTCGTTTTGTGCTGAAGCCATGATCCGTCTGTTTATGTAAACGGTATCGTTGCATAACTTTCATTGATAAAACCTGTAAAAGCGAAACTGTACATATTATTACTATAAAACATATATTACTGCCTTAAGTCAGTAACTTAAAATAAAATATGTCCACCTATATACAGTAAGTAACCCAAACAGTATTATGTCTTAACAAAAAATAAAATAAATAATCCTGACGAGGTTCGAACTCGGGCTGGCGGCGTCATAATCCAACGTGCTGACCACTAGACCACAATGGTAGTGTCATACCGGTGCGTTTGGATCAAGAAATTACACAGTCCTCTGCAACACCTTTGACCAGTATTACCTAAATAAATAAATAAAAATGCGGAGGTGCGGCAAAATAATGAATACAATAATGGATAAAAAGAGTGAGGCTGATCAAATAAATGAAAAAAGTGCGAATGCTGTGGATGCAAGCAGCTACGGACACAGGCCCTTGCGGCTAAAAAACGGACCGGCCCACCGGGAAATTCTCCCGGTCCTCCCGATTAGACAAACCGGGCCTGTTAAATAAATAAATAAAAATAAATAAATAAAGAAGCCCAGCTGGAGGCATCGAGGGAGCTGAATCGAGCGCTCTTGTATACAAATACTGTAAGTCAATGGAAAAGCGGTTGTTCCTTGCGCCACCTGGTGGCTATTGCGTAAAGCACAGAAATGTTTTTTTTTTGAAAATGAAAATGTGGCCTTTACAGCTGCGGTACGCCGCGTGACTACGAATCACAAACTGCAGTACTGCGCAGGAAGAAACGCGCGTTCTTAGTAGCCATATCTGTAGTCTGTGAATAAGTGGCTAGGCTACATAAGGGCCAGGGTCGCACTGACCTACTCAAACTGAAGGCTGGCCGACCTATTTTATTATAGAAGCTGTTTTTCAGCCACCATAAAAGCACATAAACATAGTTTTCTCAATAAAATCCATATTAGCCATTTAGCAACGAAGCTACAGTCACTGGGCAGACAGAAGCCCTGCCCATCACGTGAATCCGCGTCTGTTCTGAAGTGAATTTGACACGTGAATAAAGTGGAATTTGACACGCGAATGAAGAGGAATTTGACGCGCGAATGAAGCGAGTGAACTGAAATGTTCACGCGTCTATTTACGCGCGAATAGCGCGATTTATCCATGCGTTCCGCACCTGGTGTGAACACAGCATAAGACTGCTGCCCCTCCCACCAGGCCCCAGAAAAAGCAGATGAAAATTAATAAATAAACAACAGAAATCTGTCAAAAAATATTTTCTGAAGCCGATTTAAGTCTGTGTTTACAGGAATAGTTCACCCAAAAGTATACATTCTGTCATTTTTACTCCTTACCCTTATTTTTTCTGAGCCTATCAAAATATCTCATCCTTTTGAACAAAAGGAGTTATTAATAGCAGAATGTCTGTACCAGGGAGTGTAGAATTATTAGGCAAGTTTTATTTTTGAGGATTAATTTTATTATTAAAAAACAACCATGTTCTCAATGAACCCAAAAAACTCAATATCAAAGCTGAATATTTTTGGAAGTAGTTTTTAGTTTATTTTTAGTTTTAGCTATTTTAGGAGGATATCTGTGTGTGCAGGTGACGTTTACTATGCATAATTATTAGGCAACTTAACAAAAAACAAATATATACCCATTTCAATTATTTATTTTCACCAGTGAAACCAATATAACATCTCATCATTAACAAATATACATTTCTGACATTCAAAAACAAAACAAAAACTAATCAGAGACCAATATAGCCACCTTTCTTTACAAGGACACTCAAAAGCCTGCCATCCATGGATTCTGTCAGTGTTTTGATCTGTTCACCATCAACATTGCGTGCAGCAGCAACCACAGCCTCCCAGACACTGTTCAGAGAGGTGTACTGTTTTCCCTCCTTGTAAATCTCACATTTTATGATGGACCACAGGTTCTCTATGAGGTTCAGATCAGGTGAACAAGGAGGCCATGTCAATTGTTTTTCTTCTTTTAGACCCTTTCTTGCCAGCCACGCTGTGGAGTACTTGGACACGTGTGATGGAGCATTGTCCTGCATGAAAATCATGTTTTTCTTAAAGGATGCAGACTTCTTCCTGTACCACTGCTTGAAGGTGTCTTCCAGAAACTGGCAGTAGGACTGGGAGTTGAGCTTGACTCCACCCTAAACCCGAAAAAGGCCCCACAAGCTCATCTTTGATGATACCAGCCCAAACCAGTACTCCACCTCCACCTTTCTGGCGTCTGAGTCAGACTGGAGCTCTCTGCCCTTTACCGATCCAGCCAGGGGCCCATCAAGACTCACTCTCATTTCATCAGTCCATAAAACCTTAGAAAAATCAGTCTTGAGATATTTCTTGGCCCAGTCTTGACATTTCAGCTTGTGTGTCTTGTTCAGTGGTGGTCGTTTTTCAGCCTTTCTTACCTTGGCCATGTCTCTGAGTATTGCACACCTTGTGCTTTTGGGCACTCCAGTGATGTTGCAGCTCTCAAATATGGCAAAACTGGTGGCAAGTGGCATCTTGGCAGCTGCAGCAGTTATTTTGCACCTTGGATTTTGGTTTGGTTTTTCCACACGCTTGCGACCCTGTTGACTATTTTGAATGAAACGCTTGTTTGTTCGATGATCACGCTTCAGAAGCTTGCCAATTTTAAGAGTGCTGCATCCCTCTGCAAGATATCTCACTATTTTTGACTTTTCGGAGCCTGTCAAGTCCTTCTTTTGACCCATTTTGCCAAAGGAAAGGAAGTTGCCTAATAATTATGCACACCTGATATAGGGTGTTGATGTCATTAGACCACACCCCTTCTCATTACAGAGATGCACATCACCTAATATGCTTAATTGGTAGTAGGCTTTCGAGCCTATACAGCTTGGAGTAAGACAACATGCATAAAGAGGATGATGTGGTCAAAATACTCATTTGCCTAATAATTCTGCACTGCCTTATATATATATATATATATATATATATATATATATATATATATATATATATATATATATATATATACTGTATATATATTATTTTTTTTTAAATTAATTAATTCTTTTACATATTGTAGAAGCATTTTAAATAGAACAACATATTTGATGATATATGCATTATTTGTGTTGCTTTACTGAACAGTTTTCTGAAATTTATTTCACTTCCACTTCAGGAGTGACAGTAACATTGGACATTCGTTTGGAATCATTGCGCACATTTCAACAAGTCATCTCTCCACGTTATACTGTAGTTCGAAATTAAAATAAATATAATTCATTTAATCTGAAAGGCGTTCAGCATGTTTCAAAAACACGGTCAAGCATCCCAATGTCTTCCAAAGCGGACTATCGGATGACATTACAAAAACCTTGCTACGGTTGATAATGAACTTTAAGACCGCCGTTGTGTGTCTCTTCACCCAAATACAGTCTATTCTATTTCCTAATATGACCTATAATCATATATACTGATTTTTAATACATGAATTAAAATTCTAAAAAAAAAATAGCCTACTGCTATATATAACTATCACTATTAGAATTTCAATTCATGTATTGGACTATTTATATGGACTATTTATATGTATATATTGTTATTATATATACAATATTATATATAACCGGCTTCAGTGAGGCAAATATGTCTTAACAAAATCCCGTTATCACAAGAAAGTACATTTTAGAGCATTATTAAGTGGAAATAAACAATAGCCTATAGCATTTTCTTTTTTTATAATAGCCTATATTAGGCTAGCCTGTGTGTGGCAGCATTGCATCACCGTGAATGAGTCAGCCTATCTGGTTTTAGAATATAAAAAACAAGCCTTTATTCGTTTTTGTTTTCTGGTGATTTTATTTTTTGTTATTCAAAATAAAAAATTAAAATCAAATAATTTTTGAAGTTTGCTTTTCTGTTTTTCACCATGAAAAACAAAAACGAGCCGTTTTTGATTTTCGTTTTAAAATTCAAAAACAAAAATCAAAAAACGCATTGTATTTCAATTTTCGTTTTTGAATTTAAAAACGAAAATCAAAAAACGACTTGTTTTTCAATATCCGTTTTTAAAATGAAAATCCAATGACCAACACTGACCTGTTTCATCTAGCGTTTCTGAAAAGATCTCCGGCCACACTATACCGCTGAAAACGCACATCTCGTGACCACACACACACTTTGGCATGTGCTGCAGCCTATGCAGACATCTGAGCCCTAGGCAGTCAGCGGGTGCTTTGAGCATACCTCCCCAGGTGAGAGCAGCGCACGTCGGACAGTTCATCAAGGATCTAACGCTGGATGTCATCTCAATAAAGTTGTTAAACGTGATATTTCATTAATCTTGTGTTCATCTAAATGACTCTTTGGTCTTTTGAATCTACTACCTGTTCCCAGGTAACGTGTTTTGGCTGAGCGCAAAGATACGGTAATATATTAATTTTTGTAACCACATTGATTCTGCACATTTAATGTACGTAATACTTTTATAATGGCTGTTATAGATTATTAAAACTGATATTCAGCAAAAGAGAGGGTATGTTTTGTATTTTTCAATGAAAATGAAAGGAGGCAGTTATGTTATAGGCTCCTTTTTGTTATAAATGCATACAGTGAAGATGATGGTCATATAAATATGTTGCTACACGACACCTTAGCATTTTTGGTGTCTGTTAAGTTGTTAATATCAAAATGAAAATAGACAGTTTCTTATATCATGTTTTCATTTTATTGTTAAGAAAGTGAAACAACGTAGCCTCTGTGATGTGAATGATGTTATAAAGTACACTGTTCCCTTTGAAGATTTACCCAACGTGTTCTCGGGAGTTTGTTTTCCATATCAAACTTGCAAAGTCTGAACTTACAAGGAAAGGATGCAAGACTGAACCTTGTGCACTTAATATTGAGAAAAGGCCCCCATCAGATAGTCAAACGTTTGCAGTCACGCCTCTGTTTTCAGATGTATCCATTTTCCCCCGTCCACACTGACATGGTGCAGCAGCGTTTTAAAACAAAACGGCCTCTCCAGCGTTTTCAAAACGCTCCATTTTCGACGTTTGAAAACTCCGGGGTAGTGTGGACGGAAGCCGTAACCGTAGCAAAACTTATGCGTTTTAAAACTAAAGCATATTAGTGTAAACGGGGCCTAAATCATGTGTTCCACACAAGTTTAAAAAAATGAACTGAGCAGTAAATTGGCTTGAGCAAGTAAATTAGAACATCTCACAAGCTAATTAGATCAGTGACGCAGTGCTCTGTATTTGGTGTGACCCCAGCAAAATAATTTAATTTAATGATTATTATTTATTCAATTTTCATTTTTTCAGACTGAATGCTGAATTAATAAAAGATATATCAATATTTTGTATAATATATAATAAATAAATAAAATAAAATAAATAATGTTGTTATGGATTTTTTTTTTTAAGAAATAATAAAAAAATATTCCAACCCACTACTGGTAAGATGGGCCTAAAAAATAGCCAGTGAAGGTACTCTTCGGTATTAAACTTAATCCACTCTGTCTCACAGTACACAAACTCTTGGCTGTTTTTGGTTATTTACCTGTCTTTCTGTATCTAGATGATAAAGTTGTTGATGTTGCTTCTCACATTTGCTTCACTATGTTTTCTGGTGGGTGTCATGTACATGACTTTTCGTAATGACCGCCTTGGGCACTGTGTTTTTGACATTGTTTAAAGCTCTTATATTTGCTTCTGTCATACAGTATATCACTTGGGACTTATTACGCAGGGTGGCTGGGTGTTCTACAGGTTCCAAATGACATTTCCCACTGTACCTATATTTATTATTGCTACCGAGTGAGCTCTTTGAAATGAACTTCTGAATGTCTAATGCTTGCTTCGGTTTGGGTGAAGCGCTTTGAAACTCTGTGAAGAAGTGATTCATTTAAAGTCATCAGTTCTTCAAGTCCCAGATAAATTCAAAGCCAGGTTTTTTTTTTTATATCCTTGCAAATATAAGTCTTGAATGCTCAGGTCTCTCCAGTCTCTCCTAAGTCAATCAACCTAGCTCACATATTCATGCTGCATAAAAAAATATGCATTAGAAAATACTTACTTTTCTGTGCTTTAACACTCTCGAGAATACTGAAGACTAAATTAATCAGATGTTTGGTAAAACTTGCCACAGGCAAAGTGTTTGCT
Source organism: Danio kyathit (assembly GCA_903798195.1). Taxonomy (NCBI): domain Eukaryota; kingdom Metazoa; phylum Chordata; class Actinopteri; order Cypriniformes; family Danionidae; genus Danio; species Danio kyathit. The sequence continues at coordinate 14,230,236 of LR812530.1, read as the reverse complement.
ATGCAGACTAGAATTTGAAATGTTCAAATGTGAGAGTTGTGAATATTAGATGATTTGAGGGGTGGAATCAATCCATCACACTCTCACAAGGTCAAGTTCTATTGGTTTAGAACAAGTTTGATGTCGGGTTAGGAGTCAGATAGGGTAAGGTAAAATGACTATGATCAGAGTGGGTAATTGAGTTCTTCTTTCTTATGATAGCCCATCGAATCCAGTCTGACATATTTCCCTATTAATAGTGTTTTCAGAAAGCCCAGTCCTTGATCCTCAAAATGAATTGCCAGTTGAACATGTCAAGTCTTGCTTAGGGCAGGCTAGATGTAGCTTCATCTTGTTAGTCTTTATTACTGTGTAGATTTTAATTGACATTTTGATTGAACATTTGTTCACCTTTAAACATATGGTCAAAAAAGTAATTGGCAGTTTACAATTTCATCTGTATACCTCACAAAACCATTGGTCAACACATCATCTTGTGGAATAAAGGATAAATATTAAAACATGATTAGATGTTTAGATGCCAAACTTTGGTTATATAAAAATTGACTTAGATTATTGCATTTAGATGACAAACAGCAGCACAAAAACCCACTGAAGACAGCTTTACCTTGGGTAGCTCATTTGGAATTTGCATTGGATGAATATCTATGGTTTAAACACAAAATGTACTTGGCCTTGGCTCAATATTGCGACTCTATCATTTGTTCCATTGCAAATACATTTTAAACTGTTTAAATATATGTATCTGATTGATTTGGATAGGCTGATGAACATTATACCCAGGTAGCAAAGAATTCTAGCCCACATTTGGCATAAAGCTGGCACAGCAGACTTTCATCCAGCACTAGCATACAGCATGTGGGCCAAATATGACCCGGGCCAAATTGTCAGAGGTGGTACCGTCAGTGCCTAATTTATGAATTGCGAGGTCCTAGAACAGATTGGGGTAATGGATCTGGCATGTTACCCGAGGATGGAGAGGTGTCTCGCACGAAAGTGGAGAGTGGGGGGGGTTCAGATGGCAGAGGGGAGTCGCAGACGGAGGACGAAAGTGAAGAGTGAAGAAGTGAAGTGAAGTGAAGAAGGTTGGCAAGTCATTCATTCATTCATTCATTTTCTTTTTTTGGCTTAGTCCCTTTATTAATCCGGGGTCACCACAGTGGAATGAACCGCCAAACTTAACCAGCACATGTTTTACGCAGCGGATGCCCTTCCAGCTGCAACCCATCTCTGGGAAATATTCATACACACTCATTCACACTTATACACTACAGACAATTTAGCCTACCCAATTCACCTGTCCCGCATGTCTTTGGACTGTGGGGGAAACCGGAGCACCCGGAGGAAACCCACGCGAACGCAGGGAGAACATGCAAACTCCACACAGAAACGCCAACTGAACCAGCCGAGGCTTGAACCAGCGACCCCCTGCTCTTCACTTTCATCCTCTGTCTGCGAAAAGTTTTCAGATTTTTCCACATTCTCACCCTGTTATTTACTTGTTTATTTTTTTTGGCTTCTGTCTTTGTCTTACCTGCTTTCTGGAACCGTTCTTTGCCAGACTCGAACACCGGCATCGTGGTCAAATCCACTCTGCTTCTCAAGTCCGCTGACCTACATGTTGAGCTACTAGACAAACTGGTAACAGCGGGAAAGCTATCCCTACGGAGGTAAATGGTCAGCTAATAAGCATGAAAAGGAACTACGTCATACCACCCCGTAATGTTCGTAAACAAATTTAATCATATCATAAACATAAGTCCAAAGTATCCATCCAGAGCTTCCCTGTGGGACTCAACACTTGTTAAACACTTGTTGAATCGCTGCTACCAACCTTATTCTCAGTCCCGCCCACATTCAACACAGCTACCCATTTGACCAATCACAGATCTTATGCTCTGCAGTGTGATGACATGTAGTTACATTACTTGATAGATGTGCATCAAGGTCCATGTCAGGGTACAGAGAAAGGTCCAGACTATGCTGGATTAAACTCATGCACTCAACACATAAGTGTAAAGATGGCTATATCTCTCCATAATATTAAACCCTGCAAACTGTTATGGAACTCCACACGAGACACAACCACGAGAATGGTCAGGCACTACAACAATAAACTTTCTAATCTGAGAAGAACATCAGCTAGGAAACCAGTTGTTCAGGTTGTCTCGATCATGCATCCTGAGCCCCCATCTTTGCCCTGGACTTTACCTTCTCCACCAGACCAGCTCACTCACATTCCACACAGAATGTCTAAGTTTTTAATATGGCGTATCTTGTGGCTCTATATTCATGTTTGGTGTCATTTTAAATGGCTCTGTGTGCTTGGTAAAGTGGTCCCAATTTCATTGTAATATTTTACAATCTCCCTTATATCAGTTAATTTGGGTTTTGACTTTGATAAGATCTTTGCCAGATGCTCCACTCCAGGGAAAATGGTCTTCACATCAACTCATGACCAGGCAAGGCTCTTGGTGAAGCTATTATTGTCTTGAATTTATGGTGATTTGAGTATTTAAGGGAAATGTGACTGTGGGATTCTGTAGCCAGGATACCCCATTGCAGTGTATAAGTCTGAGTTCTGCATCAGGCAGAGGTGGGACCAAGTCATTGTTTGGCAAGTCACAAGTAAGTCTCAATTCATTGCCCTCAAGTCCCGAGTCAAGTCCCGAGTCAAGACAGGCAAGTCCCGAGTCAAGTCCCAAGTCAAGGCCAACAAGTCTCAAGTCAAGTCCAAAGTCCTACGGTTTGACTTTCGAGTCTTTTCGAGTCTTTTTAACAGAAAAATAAAATGTATACAGATTATGTATGGCTGTAAGATCTGTATTAATTGAACAAACCTTTTTTATGAAAGAACATTGCTCAGATACAATAAAATACAAATGTAATTTTCTGAAAAAGTGCTGAACAGTGCTGCGTCTCGTCTCTACAGCATATTGCACAAGAACGAGTTCCACCACAATAGAGTCCATTTTGCCACACATCACACAGAATTTGCAGGTCTACTGCTGTCTAATTCATTAGTTTTAGTTGTGCTATATTATGTCTTCGGTGATCAACTTGTGATTAACCAAAATTACATAAACGACCTCAATGAGGCAGCAGTAGACCAACAACTCCTGTATGCGGCAAAGTAAAATTGAGTGAAATTGGTATTTTGTCAATGGAATCTCGTGTGTGCTAAAGAGATTAAGATGCAAATCTGTCTAGCAGCAATGTAAAATGGTAGCACATATTCTCAATGAAGTAGGCTACTTCATACAAACAATAACGTTGTTTTCTTCACATAACATTGAAGAACTGTCTCTACACTCTCTTGTGTGATGCTCGTGCACCGATTTCCTCTATTTGTAGACAAAACTGCTTGTGAGCTGAGCTCTCAAATATATGCTGCTCGTGCGCAAATTTTCTCACTCTCTCAAATACGCACCGCTCACGCACTATTTTTCTTGCACGTTCTCAGAGATTATATGCAAACTCACAATTTGTGTCTTGTGTTCCCTCTTCCTTTTGTGCTTTTCGATATGATTTATATTGGTGCAGTTTATTAACAACCAATATACTAAAATAGACGTACATAATAAATTTTTTATCTAATAAACCATAAAATTTTTTGGCTGTGTTATATGATAAAGTGTTTGAAACTGGAAATATTTTAAGACAGAGAATAGACCAGTGGCACCCCCGGAAAATTTTCTTAGGGGTGGCTAGAAGTGGCCGCACCAAATCTTGGGGTGGCACACAAAAAATATTAATGAATTCAGTGTAATGTTATATTTTTGTTTCTGGTAAATGAAATAATGTGGTTTTAATTCATTTAATTAATTACTCTTGAAACATTGCAATTTATTCCCCCCAAAAAAATCAAGAAATTCAAATTCAGTAAAATAAAAAACATTTAGTTTTTAAACAAGTTTCATATATATAAGTAACTTTTCAGTTGTTTTCACATACTTTTATTGGACAGCATACGGTTTATGCCGTGTCTAAAATTAATGAAGAATAATGAATTAATTAATAAAACAAACAAATGAACAAAAGGCATTACTATATACAGTTGCAATCAGAATTATTGAACCCCCTTTGAATTTTTTTTTCTTTTGTAAATATTTCCCAAATGATGTTTAACAGAGCCAAGAAATTTTCACAGTATGTCTGATAATGTTTTTTCTTCTGGAAAATGTCTTATTTGTTTTATTTCGGCTAGAATAAAAGCAGTTATTAATTTTTTAAAACCCATTTTAAGGTCAAAATTATTAGTCCCTTTAAGCTATATATTTTTTCAATAGTCTACAGAACAAACCATCATTATACAATAACTTGCCTAATTCCTCTAACCTGCCTAGTTAACCTAATTAACCTAGTTAAGCCTTTAAATGTCACTTTAAGCTGTATAGAAGTGTCTTGAAAAATATCTAGTCAAATATTATTTACTGTCATCATGGCAAAGAGAAAATAAATCAGTTATTAGAGATGAGTTATTAAAACTATTGTGTTTAGAAATGTGTTGAAAAAATCTGCTCTCTGTTAAACAGAAATTGGGGAAAAAAATAAACAGGGTGCTAATAATTCAGGGCGTTGAATAATTCTGATTGCAACTGTATTCACACACTCATTATGCAGACTCTAATAATATCATTTATCCATATTCCTTTCTGAGCCACATTATTATTAAAACAGCTTTTTCTATTGATGTACCTTAGGGTAAATAATAAATTGCCATTGCTGTCTATATTGAAGGTGTGTGCATGCTGTCAACTACGATCGTAAAGAATACATTTTATTTTAAAAACATTTATTAAACATCCTAAAGGTGCACCATACTAATCAAATAAAAAACATTTAAACAATAACTAACGCAAGCAGAAATGTAACTGTGATAAAAAATAAGGAAAAACTTAAGCCTACTGTACTATTCACTCTTAAAATAAATGTCACAATCAATCCCATTTTATCATGGCAACTAAAATAAAGTCTTAATAAATAAAGTAATCTGTTGTGGTAATACTGTAGTTGCTATGGTAACACAACATTCATTCATTCATTAATTTTCTTTTCGGCTTAGTCCCTTTATTAATCTGGGGTCGCCACAGCGGAATGAACCGCCAACTTATCCAGCACATTTTTACGCAGCGGATGCCCCTCCAGCTGCAACCCATCTCTGGGAAACATCCACACACACACTCATTCACACTCATACATTCATTACGTCATACGCTAATTTGCATATTACTGACGTCATCTCGTTCTACCATTTCTGTTTGTTTAACAGCCTATGGTAAATAAATGGGGTATTTTATATTCGCACTACGCTTTATGTAACCTTGTCAATTTAACTAAATTCTATTGCTGTTTGAATACAGTATATCATTATAGATGAGTAGGGAATTTGCAGTAATCTCTCAGACGTAATAAACTCAGGCAAGTTCTGAAACTCTCACTTAAAACATCTCTGATTGTGCAACAAGAATAAACAGTCAAATTAAATTGTTAAAATAAAGGAGAAGCAGATCGGGTTGACTGTACAAGGTAAATACCTTCAAACTGCCACCTGTTCTAAATCATTTGCCATCGGTACGCAGAGGTGCTCTGCTCTCAGGATGAGAAGAGTAGGGACGGTACAGTTATGGACAAACGACAGTCTATAAAAATCGCCAGTAACACACAAAAAAGTCGCTAGATTTGTCGCTAAGTTGGCAACACTGGCGCAAACTGAAGAGCGGGGAGCAGGAGGGGTGAGAGGTTTGGGGAGATGTGGGCGCGCGAACTGTAGCGCGCGACCGGAAGAGCACAAGCACCAAGTTTCAGCCCGGACTGTACCAAAATGCTGAGGAGCGGGGGGCGGGGGAATTCCGGGAGACAGAACAATACGGGAGACGGGTCTGAAATACGGGAGACTCCCGGGAAAAACGGGAGTGTTGGCAGGTATGCACCAGAGTGGACAAAAGTCAAGCGAACGCAGAGAGCAGGGTTCTTACACTTTTTGCAACTTTGAATTCCAGCACTTTTCAAGCACTTTCAAGGTGCATTTTTATGCTTTTCCAGCACCTAACAACCGCGGTAAATTACGTTTATATATGCTGTATGTACTTTTTCACATTTAAATCCATTGTGCTATTTTAAAAAAACACAATATGGCACTTCAACTTAAATTGTTGAATACTTTGGAGCAAAGATTTATTGGGATAGTTTACCCAAAAATGGTAAAAAAAAATATATAATAAAAATAAAAAGTTCAGTTATTGGATGAAGCATTATTTTTAAGTTTGGTCTTTTCTACCTAAGGTTGATATCTCAAAAATGAGCTTACAGTCAGATTTTGTTTGGGTGTAGTACCAAACTTTCAAGACCAGTCGTTCATAATATTCCATGTTCATAATATTTCATGTGCATTGCTATTCAAAATTCATGTAACAAATTAAATCCATATGAGTCTGAGAATAATCTTGCTGCAAATTAATGAACTCTTCCTATGTCAACTGTTTTGAAAATCAGTCACCAAATATGGAAACCATAGTTTGTAATCTTTCATCAATTAATTAATTCATTTTCTTTTCGGCTTAGTCCCTTTGTTAATCAGCAGTTGCCACAGCGGAATGAACCGCCAACTTATCCAGCATATGTTTTATGCAGCGAATGCCCCTATACACTCTTGCATACACACACATACACTACGGCCAATTTAGTTTATTCAATTTACCTATAGCGCATGTGTTTGGACTGTGGGGGAAACTAGAGCACCCGGAGGAAACCCACGCAAACACGGGGAGAACATGCAAACTCCACACAGACGTGACGCCGAGCTTTCATCAATATTACTTTTTATTATTGTCAATATTACTTTAGGTTATGACCAGGGCTTCACATTAACACCGGCCAACCCGCCAAATGCGGGTAGATTTCACCTCTGGCAGGTTAGACAGACACCTCCACTAGCCACTTTGGCTGGTTGGAAATCATTTTTAAATTGTAGGTCTCCTGAAAGCAGGGTTCGATAATAAGCATGGCCCAATATTCCTGCAAACGTGACCTTAGAATCGAAAAGCAGCACAACGAGAAGATGATCACTCGCGCGCACAGGTAATGTGATGCGCGCAACTGTTAAAAAGCGTGCACGCTCCCGTTTACTTGCGCGAAGCAACCGTGCCTAGAGGAAGCGCAACTGGTGCGATTGGTTCCCTTTGAAATAGACTGCACAAAAAGCGATTATCGTGCACCATGTTACAGTTATATTTGTTAATATGGTTTAATTATATTTGTTTACAATAACATTGCTTTAATGGGAGATTACTCCCCGTTTATGTGTAGTTAACTGATGATCTGGGATTTTTAGACAGATTACTGTGCATATTTTAGATACATGACAATAATTCCTTTTTTAAAGGTAATGTTTTTTTAAAAGAAAAGTTTTGTTGAACTAAAAACTGCACCTATACAGCTATATTTTCCTTGTTTTGACACTTTAAAACATTGTGGCTATGAAATACTTATTTGGTGTGGTCAGAGATAAATTTGGTAAATCCTTAATTTTGAGCCCTGAAAAGTCGTGAAATAAAAACTGATTGCATTGTGACACAACCCATTTGCTCATTCACACTGAGCAAGCTAATACACAACACACACAAGAAGTTAAATGAATGAGAAGGCATGTGGACATAACACAACATCTAAATCAAGTCATTTTAGCATGTCAAAGTCAAATTTATGCATATAAAATATATTTTCCCAACAAGAAAAGTGTGGCTAGTGAAAATGGCGAGTGGCTAGTAATGTTGGAAATCTACTAGCCACAATGGCTGGTGATCAAAAAAGTTAATGTCAAGCCCTGGTTAGGACTAAGGTACTGTTGTAACTGTATGTAAATGTCCCACCTGTCAAATGGTGACAGTTAAGGGGTTAGAGAACATGTTTAATAGTTCAAAATGTATCACCTCTCTGTAAGTAGTTTGGGAATTTTATATAACCTATAAATAATTGACAAATAATCACCAGAGAGATAAATACAATTTCAATAAACACTAACGTTAATTGTGTAAAATTTGAATATTTTTTTCTGCCTTATGCTCATCTTGAGCAGCCCCCACATAGCATGTCGTGAATAACACGATCAATAATTTAAATTGGCAATGGAGTGCCCTTTTTAGACTGTTAGAGTTTAGGAAAAAATCTACAATGAAAATAGTGCAAAAATGAAACTGCACTGAACAAAATATAGTGCAAAAATAATAACTAGGTTGTCCAGGAGTAGGCCAAACAGGGTAGGTAGGTAGGTAGGTAGATATTGACATATAACTTATTATTTGCATATGTCATCTTAACAGCAATAAGTTGCAAATGAGTTGCAATATTAGTTTAATCTTAGTGAACGCAGGCACTTTTGCGATGGTGCACGCGCTGCAGTTGCATGACTGACAACATCGTGATGAATAAATGAGGGATTAAACAAAACATCTTGTGCTTTAAATGTGTGGAAAATGCTGTTAAGTTACCTGCTAACTCCGTCCCTCAGGCTTTACAGTGAATGGCTTTCGTCACTTTCATAGCGAACTTTAACACACCGGAAGTCTTTTATCCACGCTTCGAAAAGTGTAAATGCTGGATTAACATTCACCACATGATCACTGATCAGATGTGCCGTTATTTGTAACTTTAGGCTGACAAAAATTGTCAGTGTTATTTTCATTCTCTCGTATCCATACATCCAGACCTTCACATTTTCGCGGCTCCGCCGGCTCGCAGCTGCAGCATTCGTCTGAACTGAGTGATTGACAGCTGATTTTAACCAATCCATTCGCGTTCAGTTCAAGAGCAGTGGGCCAATCAAACGAGCTTTAAGGCGAGGCATTGCGGGCTTTGCAGCATGTTGACATGACAACTGTTTTAAAACTATACCTGAGCGCTGCGTTTGCCGTTAAGAGCAAATATGCCGCATTTCGGCCGCATATGAGACCAAAACGGTTGTAATTTCGAGTCCTGCAATTTCAAATTCAAGCAGGTTCAAGCACTTTGTCCAAAATCCAAGCACTTTTCTAACCTTGAAAACACTGTATTAAAAATCAAGCATTTTCCAGGATTTCCAGCACCCGTACGAACCCTGAGAGAGACTGAATACGCGCGCGAGAGACCGAATGTACACGCCGCGGGCGCGAGAGACCGAATGTACGCGCCGCAGGCGCGAGAGACCGAATGTACGCGCCGCGGGCGCGAGAGACCGAATGTACGCGCCACAGGCGCGAGATACCGAATATACGTGCCGCGGGCGCGAGAGACCGAATGTACGCGCCGCGGGCGCGAGAGACCGAATATACGCGCCGCGGGCGCGAGAGACCGAATGTACGCGCCACAGGCGCGAGATACCGAATATACGTGCCGCGGGCGCGAGAGACCGAATGCACGCGCCGCGGGCGCGAGAGACCTATTGTACGTGCCGCGGGCGTGAGAGACTGTATTGGCGCGCGAGTATTGGCTCGGTCCAATGACTGTATAAGGCTCAGTCTCTCTGCGTTCGCTTGACTTTTGTCCACTCCGGCGCCATATAGTCACGTTGGACGCTGTCGAATCAAAACATTCTACGGTGCTGTGATTGGATGTCGTGCTGAATACGCGCATGCTCTCTGTCACACACACGCACGGAAAGAGAGAGAGAGCGCGTGCAGAGTGGTCCGTGTCAACATACTTTTTATCTTTGGGCTTTTTATGGGAAGCAGCAAGTCTTCACAAGTCAATGGGCGCAAGTCCAAGTGAAAGTCCAAGTCATTTCTCTTCAAGTCCAAGTCGAGTTGCAAGTCTTTTGATATTTTGTCAAGTCGAGTCTAAAGTCATCAAATTCATGACTCGAGTCTGACTCGAGTCCAAGTCACATGACTCGAGTCCACACCTCTGGCATCAGGACTTACATGCTGCAATGTAATTCTACATGGTCAGGTAGTAATCTATAACTGAAATGAACTCAAATTAATCTTTGGGTAATTGATGTTGTACAATCTTGATTGGCCTATTTTGTTTAATTATGTAAATTGGAATGGAAAATCTTTGCCTGACAAATAAATGTAAAAAAATTTTTTAACTGTAATATCTCCTGAAATCATTTAAATGTAGTAGATTGTTTAGGCTGATGTTTCCGCAGTCTACGACCAGGATTAGTCATACATTCAGGCTCAATGGATGGAGCATAGGCACAGCATTAGAGACCTGTTGATTTTTGACAATCACTGACTTAGTATGATATAATCTAGGGGCTAAATCAAACTTTCTTTGAGTATGAGCAAGCATAGGGTGGCCTATTATTACTTAAAGGAAACTAGCTTACAGTTATATCCTCTATCTAAAAACCAGAACTGGTGAGGATGTGTCCGTGAGCAGATGTAACTGGCCAGCATACTGAAAATTAGGATTTATTAGGTTAATCAATCTAAATTAGACCAAATTACAACCTACAAGGTGATCAGCTTGAATTAGATGAATCTAAATTTAAATTATTATGAATTGGAGTCAGATTAAATTCGGAGTTGGAAACAAATATAATTAAATTTTAACAAATAAAAAAAATATTTCTTTTCACATGTGCTAAAAGGCTTACATGCATTTAAAAGGTCACGAAACACCAAAACACATTTTTTGAGCTGTTGACAGTCATATATGTGTCCCACGCTGCTGTAAACATTATTAGGACACATATATTTCACTAAAAAGTAAAAATTGGTTGTTTTTGCATTATTTTGAGCAAATTCGTTCTTCCGGTTTGAAACGAATTTTTGAAGCTGCGTCACGGCCATTAGATACTTGCGTGTAGTTCAGCGTGAAGAGTGGATGTCTGTACCTGCGAGTACATCGTGACGTCTCTGAGTGTGCGGCTTTAATTCATGAGACTTTGTTCAAACCAATCAGCGCCCTCTATTGTGTATGCGGTGCAACTTCATTAATATGCATGATAGCTACGAAGACTGTTTTACCAGTGTTCAGACGACAGAGAGACGCCACGTTGTGCTGCCAAAACAAGTGAAGAAAACGAGAATTTGGAGACATGGGTCGTCAGTGTTGCATTTTATTGTGCTGCGTTTATTATTGTGCTGCAACGAAGGTTTTGTTTTCGTTTCCCCACTATGAGAGCACAGCTGGACTCACGTGTGGATTACAGTGCACGCGTCACGCGACAGAAATGCGTTTGTAAGGAATATTTTTACCCGAGAGTTTTTCGCATCTGGAAATGATGAAATCTAGATTTGCCGCTCATCTCCTTTTAAAAAAGACACGGCTCCAGTTTGTATAGATTGTGCTGTGTCTACAGATTTGGTAAGTGTGTGTGAGAGCAGTGCCCTTTGTTTGTTCATTCAGATGGCAAAGTTAGTTCGTATCGTCAGCAGTGCTCTTTAAGTTTTTAAAGACATACCATAGTCAAAATTATATAAGTTTCAATATGTTAATATCACTGCAATATTATAGACTGAAAGATCCGCTGTAAATACTGCTCTCCGAATGTAAACACAATCAAACTATTACTGTCGTGTAGAATTTTCGCTGCATTTTGTGACAGGATAGTCTATACACACTTGGCTTTCTGACGCTACCTACCAAGTGCATTTAAGTTACAGAGAAATGCGGAGGATTTTTTTCTCCCATACGCCATGCGGTATCAAACATTACATTAAAACTCCATTCTCCAGCAGTTCCTCTCGTTTGTCACGGGGGGACATGCAGGAAATGTTCCTGAATAAAAGTGAAAGTGCCAAACTGCGGTTAAATTTGACAAATTAATAATTTAGCAAATAAATCGATTACTGATGTCCATGTAAACAAAGTCATTGTCTTTCTCCCCTGCATTTGTGTATTTGTTTTTACTCAGTGCGTGCCCAAATGGAAACTCCCTTCTTTGCAAATCCTTCCCTCTTTCCCTCCCCCGACACTCCCACACTCCCAGAGCCGGACACGCCAACTTTCCTAACTTTTTCAAAACTAGAGGTGTGAAAACACCCTGCTGAGACAGGGGGGTTTTGTGGCCCTTTAACCTTCACCCATCCCGTTAGTTCTGTCATAGGACTAATAGATGGACCCTTACATAAGTATAAATTAGCCTTTAAAGGGCACCTATTTTACCCCTTTTTCAAGATTTAGGATAAGTCTTTTGTTTACTTTTAGAACATTGGAATTTTCTGCTCTAAACACTATGTAGCTGTTTTTGTTGCCTGTGCCTTTAATGCTAGTTCTCCCCGCCCACCTTTCCCACATGCCTAACAGAGAGTGCCTCAATCTCCGCATAGGCTGTGTCAGATAAACAGCACAATGACAGACATAAAGGAAGCAGATCTCCTGTAACGTTTGTGAGAAATACTACAATAAGAACTTTCCCAATGATTATTTTATGTATTTGTTGTGGAGTTGATTCAAGCCTTTCTGCAACGATGAGCCCTACACAATGTTGTTACAAAGTTCACGCACACACAGACACAGCGGACACATACACAGCATGTACAAAATAAACCAGATTTAACGTCCACAAACTGGGATTGAAGAGTCTTCTTTTGTATTTGTACTGACATGCGGCTGTGGTGATAAAGTAAACACTGTAAAACATGCACTGTTTTAAAAACGTTTTAAACTTGTAAAACTCATTCTTGATCACATTTGATGATGATTGATGATCACAGAGAGCTGAACAGATCTTTTAATCCCAGTTGATTTGCGCACTTCCTGTCTTGTTGATATGATTATACTTGTTACTATGGAGACATGTTAATATGCGGCTGTCAATCAATTTGGTGGGTGGTAAAACCGCATTCTTACATCACGTTGCGGTGGGCCTCAAAATGGGAGGGATATGGATACTATTTTAATGTCAAGAAATTAAAAAAAAAGACACTTATTGTCTTTATATCACCCCAATATGACTGTAAACACACTATACTTACACACAGTTCTGTCCAAACAGCTTACAAAAGATGATTTTCATCATAGGTGCCCTTTAAACTATCTCTCTCTTTCTCTATCGTGTAATAATAACTGCATTGTTACATTAATCTGCTAACAATGGCTCAAGTAGGAGCAGTTTGAAGACAAAGACCTGCCAACCACATGTGCTAAGCATAGTACTAGCAAAATAACTGACTCAGGGTCATTAAATTATCAGAAATTCTTGAATTATTAGAATTCTGTGTCGTGGCCACATCAAGATCTTGGATGTGCAGTATTTTCTAATTATTCAACAATATTTTAATAAAAAAATGCTGTCCTCGTGAGTAATGTGTAAAGACTTTTACATTGCAGCTGACCAAAATAAGGTTTTGTAGGAAGATTGTGTTCATTGTTCATTCATTTTCCTTCGGCTTAGTCCCTTTATTCATCAGGGGTCGCCACAGAGGAATGAACCGCCAACTTATCCAGCATATGTTTTACACAGCAGATGCCCTTCTAGCTGCAACCCAGTGCTGGGAAACACCCATACACTCTCACATGCACACATATACACTACGAACAATTTAGTTTATTCAATTCACCTATTCCCAGAGCATCCGAAGGAAACCCACGCAAACACAAGGGAGAACATTCAAACTCCACACAGAAATGCCAACTGGCTCAGCGGGGACTTGAACCAGCAACTTTCTTGCTGTGAAGGAACAGTGCTAACCATTTAGCCACCGTGTTGCCCTTTGTTGGAGGATGTTAGTTGTAATTAAGTTCTAAACAAAACCAAAAGATTTGCTAACTAACTTTGTTAATTGGGTATAGTACAAGAAATATATGAGAAATATATATGACTATACACACGATCTCAGATTACTGATAGCAGGCTGACAAAGCCTACGTCTTTTAAGTGAGAAATGGTAATTGCATTTTAGGTTGAAGATGAGTGGAAATCAGCTTTTCTGGGGACATACTGCTTATTCAGTAATAATTGGGTGCAAGAGTTCTTGCATGCATGGAAAAGGTCTCATGCAAGACCAGATTTGACTTATTTTAGGAACACTTAATTATTCAGTTATATTCTCACACGTTTTTGCACAAATGTGAGCATGTTCATGGTTATTGAATGTCACACAGTACATGAACTAGGGCTGTATCTGCTTTCCTATTTCCCAAATTCAATAATTCATTCATTTTCCTGCGGCTTAGTCTCTATTTCAGAGGTTGCCACAGCGGAATGAACCACCAACTAGCGGATGCCCTTCCAGCAGCAACCCAGTATTGAGAAATACCCATACACACACACACACACACACACACACACACACACATACATACATACACTACACACAATTTAGTTTATTCAATTCACCTATATGTCACCACCATGTCTTTGGACTGTGGGGGAAGCCCAGCCGGGACTCGAACCAACAACCTTCTTGCTGTGAGGTGACAGTGCTAACCATTGAGCCACCATGCCAGCCATTTCTCAAATTCTATTTTATATATTTACATTTTGCTTTTAACAGTAAAATTAAGTTTATTTATAAACTAAGTTTGAGAGCATCACGTGCTTATGATTGCTTTATTCAATTCATGATTCACCAATCAGACGATTCCTAAGCCACTATAAATACCCTAAGTTCCATATAACAGCCATCTTCGTTTGAAAGAATCCCCCCCTTCCACCCCTACTCCTCCTCCTTTCCTAGATGGGTGGCACGGTGGCCCAGTGGTTAGCACTGTTGCCTCACAGCAAGCACACCACTGGTTCAAGTTCTTACCAAGGCAGCCGACATTTCTGTGCAGAGTTTACACATTATTCTCGTGCTCACGTGGGTTTCCCCTGGGTTCCCCGGTTTCCCTACACTGTCCAAAAACTTGCAACTTAAGTTAATTGACTAATCCAAATCAGCACCATAGACATGCACCTAGTAAGTAGTTATCTCTTAAGAGCAATCACTATCACTATCTGTTCATTAGCTACTACAGCATGGGATTTCTTGAGATCTACTTGAGCTCAAACTCCCCTCTCGCCCTGCAAACGGGAGGGAGCCCCGGGCTTGAGGATCTTAGGAGCTTAGGGCTCTCTTCCGGGACAGCATGCCAAACAAGCTTTATAATCAATCATCAGCTAAGTGTGAACTCTTGAAATGTCTGTTATCAAAAAGTTTGTATAGTTAATTTAAACTTAATTTTACAACTGATACAATATATATTTTAACTCTATGAAATGTATTAAAAAGAGGGAATGTATGATTATTCCATAAATCGTAAATTAATTGTATATAATAAAATGGTGTGTGTGTGTGTGTGTATACTGTACTTTTTTTCTATTTTACTAACTTATTTCTATGCCTTTAATTTTTTTACAATAAATAGTTTCAAACTAAAATGTCAATAAATGTCACATTATCAACTGCAGTCAACAGAGTAGAGATTAACATTCAAAAACAGAACACACAAATCACAAAAATATGAAAATGGTTAACACTTTAATTTAAGGTGACGTAGTTACACGTTTCATACACTTACTACTGTAATTATGATGAATTTCACATAATTACATTTAACTAACCCTAAATCCATTCCGCATTCTGTAATGTTACTAAGTAGTTACAACCTCAAATCAGAAAAAGTTGGAAAATGCAAATGAAAGAAAAAAATGATTTCTAAATTTACTTTGACTTGTATTTCATTGCAGACAACATGTTTAAATAAACACACGTTCCAATTTTGGTTCTTGCAACACATTTCAAAACAAGTTGAAACAGTAAAGCATTTACCATTTAATTTTGCCATTCATTTTCAAAATACTTAAAAGACATTTAGGGACTGAAGACACCAAATGATGATATGTTTCAGGTGTAATTTTATCCCATTCTTCCTGCAAACAAGTCTTAAGATGGGCAACAGTATGGGGTCTTTGTTGTCGCATTTTGCGCTTCAAAATGCACCACACATTCTATATTGGAGACAGTTCAGGACTGCAGGCAGGCTACTTAAGTACCTGTATCCTCTTCATCTGCAGCCAAGTAGTGTACACAGAATGTGGTTTTGCATTGTTTTGAAATATGCATGGATGTCCCTGGAAAAGAAGGCAGCATATTGTGCTCCAAAATCTCTATGTACTTTTCAGCATTAACGGTGCCATCACAAGTGCAAGTTACCTTTGCCAAGGGTACTGACACAACCCAAAACCATGACAGACCCTGGCTTCAGGACGTGTTATGCTTGTCTTCTTTGGTCCGGAGCACACAGGAGTACATTTCTCCCAAAAAATACATGAAATACTGATTCATCTGACCACAGTACACGAGCTCAGAGATGTCAACATCGCTTCTGGACACTGTTAAGATAGGGCTTCCTTTTGGCATAATACAGTTTTAACTTGCATTTGTGGATGTAACTACATATTTTGGTACTTCACAAAAGCTTGCCAAAGTAGTCCTGAGCCCATATGGTGATGATGCTTATAGATAAATAACAATTCTTGAAGCAGTGCCACCTGAGTGATCTAAGATCACTGTTGTTTAGATTAGGCTTAATTGTGCCCTTGTCCTTTATGCACTGAAATTCCTCCAGATTCCTTGAATCTTTTAATTATGTTATGCTTGTGTGTGTGTGTGTGTGTGTGTGTGTGTGTGTGTGTATATATATATATATATATATATATATATATATATATATATATATATATATATATATATATATATATATATATATATATATATATATATATATATATATATATATATACACAGCTGAAGTAAGAATTATTAGCCCCCCTTTGAATTTATTTTTCTTTTATAAATATTTTCCAAATGATGTTTAACAGAGCAAGGACCTTTTCACAGTATGTCTGACAATACTTATTTTTCTGGAGAAAGTCTTATTTGTTTTATTTCGACTAGAATAAAAGCAGTTTTAAATTTTTAAAAAACCATTTTAAGGTCAAAATTATTAGCCCCTTTAAGCTATCTTTGTTTTTCAATAGTATACAGAACAAACCATCGTTATACAATAACTTGCCTAATTACCCTAACCTGCCTAGTTAACCTAATTCACCTACTTAAGTCTTTAAATGTCACTTTAAGCTGTATAGAAGCGTCTTGAAAAATATCTAGTAAAATATTATGTACTGTCATCATGGCTAAGATAAATTAAATCAGTTATTAGAAACGAGTTATTAAAACTATTATGTTAAGTAATGTGTTGAAAATTTTTTCTCTCAATTAAACAGAAATTGGGGAAAAAAATAAACAGGGGGGCTAATAATTCAGGGGTGCAAATAATTCTGACTTCAACTGTATATATATATATATATATATATATATATATATATATATATATATATATATATATATATATATATATATATATATATGTATGTGTGTGTGTGTGTGTGTGTATGTGTATATGCGTGTGTGTTTTTAAACATTTCAATAATTTTCTCACATATTTATTGGCAAACTAGCCAGATCTTCTGCCCGTCTTTGCTCCTAAAGGACTAGATCTTTCTTGGATGCTGCTTTTGTACCAAATCACAATAACAACCACCTTTAGACATCACCAGTTTCAAACCACACAATATAACCAATTTACCTGATTTCTAGCCCTAAACTGCTCTTGTCCCAACTTTTTTGGAATGTGTTTCAGGTCTGAACGACAGGAAAGGATGTATATTTACAAATGAATTGAAGTTGGCCAGACAAAACATGAAATATTTTGTGTTCATATTGTCTGCAATGAAATCAAAGTAAATTTGGAAATCACTACTTTCTTTCTTTCTTTTCCATACTGTCCCAACTTTTTCTAATTTGGGGATGTAAATGTACTTAAGTCACCTTAAAAATGCAACCAATGTTAATTAACTGATATTTAACTGATATTTTTTAAAGTGTGGTAGTCATAAGTCATCCTGCAATTCATTTCACTTGTATAATCCACCAACTTCCCAAGCCTGATCCAGACCGCGCATCTAATTTCCTCAAAGCATTTTTCTCACACTTCACACAACCATTAGAAGCTCTAGGTTGCCTATATGCTCATGAATTCAGCTACCGGGGATGTTTACCCCAGAGTCTATGCTGTTTGAGTAATTATGGCCAGTTGGAACATATATCCTAATCCTTGTCGGATTACAAGAAAATGTCAGTGCTTCAGCATCGGGAGCCTCTTTGTGTTATATGCATTTTCAGAAGTGTTTGAGATTTTGCCCCCGGTGGGCCAGAATGCTGCAACAGCGGCTTTAACAAAGAGGATTCTACTCTTTGAGCAAAGCTGGTTTCTTCTTTGACCATAGCTATAAATTCAGCCTAGACCGCTGAGAGTTTTGCCAGCCATCCAAGTAGGAGAAACAACATCAATGCCGAAGACAGAAACAGCAACACAGGGAGGGGTGGCGTATAAGTCTGCATAATTGACATAAGCATGGAAGAAACACGAGCAGAGCGATAAGAACTGCATTAATGCAACAGCTAGTCTCTGGGAAATGTGCTTCTGTGCTCTCTCACACATAAGATGCTGGTCACAGGTGTGGAGTGACACAATAATGTCTCATATTGTGAGGGTCATTCATGAGTGACCTTTTCAAGTGATGGTTACTAAGCGGAAAGATTTCTCCAGGCGGCCTGGCAACAACAAATCTAAACCTGCATAATCTGTTAAGCCAATATCATTCCTCAAATCTCAGATAAGTGCAGTTTTAGTCAATGGCTAGATTTGGATTTTTTTTCCCCTTAACGCTGTGGGATTTGTTTATCGTTTAAAAGAAATAGCTTAGCTATTCAATCATTATTTATCTTCCCCATGTCAAACCTGTATGACTTTCTTTCTTTTCTTTCTGTTTATCAGAATGATCACACTTGAAGGAATATAGTGTACAAGTGGTAAAGAGCAATGTTATGATCCCTTTATGGCTCATATTTGTCTAACTTTTACAAAGCCATATGATAAAAACTGGGGGGGAAATGTACAAACATTTGATCTTTAGGGCTACAATGGATTTTATTATTAAACTGCTTTAAACATTGGTTAACCAATTTATTTCTTTAACAAATAGTGTGAATATTTCTTAAACTATATCCTAACTACAGTACAAACAGTACTTCTTTTCCATGTTAAAAAGAGTTTTGGTCCTAACTGTAACCCGGGTTACTAGTGGGTAGTACGCAGCCATAGAGCAAATAGAAATTCCACTATAAATATGAGAAAAACATTGGCAGAAAACTCGATTAAATCATATATTTAAAATTATTTATTTATATAAATCATTTATAATAGAGTATTATACAGCATCCAAGGAAATAACGCTTTGGAATGACATCATCGTGCCTTCCGCTATAGAAGCAGATCAGCTATACAAACAATAACAAATCACTCTTGTCCATTGGCTTGTGTTCACCGTTGCTATAGAGATTCAGTATTCACAAGGGAATGCAAGAGATGATCGAGAGAAAAACAAGATTTGTATCTGAGAGTGAAATCTGCACATGGGTGCCACCTGGAGTTTTTCCTGGTTTTTGCTTTGATTTTGAATAATTTTTCTTTGCCAGGTTTTGTTTGTTTGTTTGTTTGTGTATCTTCTTCTGGTTTTTCATCGGTGAGATGTTCTATTGACGTCGATTGCTGAATGTGATCTGCTCTGGATTCGAATTGATTGAAGTGTGTACTCTTTTCCTGGATTGTCGATTGTCTCGACTTCCATTCCATTCGTGTCTAATCGTGGAGTTGGACTGGCGAGCCTCCCATTAAGTAGATTCTTTGGATACACCTGTCTGAAAGATACAAAGTAAAACTTATTCAGCGTCATGGTAGGAGTGTAAATTTACAACGCACTCACAAGTTCAACATCCTGGATTTCTTGAATTAAATTTGCAAATTAGTTGTTTTGCAAAATCATTTTGAATATTCATCACCTGCGCTGGACCGTTGGGACATTTTGAAATGTTTTAAGTGAATGTATATGAGCAATTCCAGCGTTATGGATGTGACATTTGCAGTAAAATCTCAAAACATAAATTGACAGAGAGAGTATATGTTAACATTATATTGAAACATCTGTTTATATATTCCAAAACAACTAGCCACAGAGTTATGGGATCACAAAAATATCAATCTGAAAACATATTTTATATTTTAAATGAGGAAAATAAACATGCGTTATGGATGTGACGAAAAAACTCTGCAAGTTTACAGCATACAACATACTTTGTAGAAATTCTGTGAATTAAACTGCACAGCCCAAAAGAAAAACAATGCTAATCAAAAGAATAAGATTTGCTCTCTATAGAACAAACATGATTGATTTTATTTTATTTTACATTTTTGCATTTATAAGGAAAAAGCTTTGTTATGGATGTGACATCTCTCAGTTATGGATGTGACGGATGTGAAATTGGTACTTGTGTGACTTTTGTAAATCAAATATAATTGTTTGAAAACATTGACAGAGACATTTTGGAGTATTTTGAGAGCACTTTAAAATACAAGCCTACACAAAAAACATAGAAACTGTTTCACTATTTTGGTGAAAACTTTTCATGGCAAGGTTGACATTTGCATGAAATTTCTCATATATTTTTTATTTTATTTGTACATTGTTTTCATTGGAGTGTTCATTCTTTGAAAGTTTTGAAGTTTTGTTGAAAAAGCTAATTGGTTTAAGAAGGAAAATTTTGATTATATGTTGAATGATAAAACAGTTTTAATTATAGGTGGGCATAGATTAATTTTTTTAATCTAGATTAATCTAGATTAATTTCAAAATTAATCTAGATTAATCTAGATTAAAATGGCTCATTTGAATTCTGCCGAAGGCATTCAGAATATGTGTGTTACCCAAATAATAAGTCTTTGAGAACGGGTTTCTCAAGCCAGGTGGCACATTAGACCAGGGAAACTGTTCTACTATGATAATTGGTGATGAAAATAAATGATGTTCAATAAGATGTACTTGTCTTTATTAACTGTTTATGCAGTTAAACATGTATTTTGAACTGTAGGCCTACATAAGCTCCAAACAGCGATTTCATACTTTCTTTTGATGTATGTACATACAGAAAATGCTGCTTTGCAAAGGCAAGTTCACAGAGCCCTGACGGTGTCAAGCATTGAGTATGTTTACATGGGCAACAATACTTTAATACGATTTTAATATGATTAAAACAATACTCTGATTAAGAGTCTACCATGCAATAGTCATAACTGTAGTTATGTAGTTCAGTCATAACTGAACTACACAGAAATGGAATTAATACGTGGAGTATGCAGATATTAGTGGCAATACTGACAAACTAGCACCATCATGTAGGACTTTTCGCCATATTTTCCGACAAGATCCACACAGGCGGCTGTCAGTAAAGGACCGCACAGAAGTACAGACGCACACACACAAACACACACACACATCGCGAAATGCGGAAGTTTCTTTTTCTTCTCATTTGGCGTTCGTTATTAAATTCCATAACACTCTCACCAGTCCTTACTCATTTATTTGCGTCTAATACCCCAGTTTGTCACGAAGGCATGACTTAAATGTTCATGAGTTAAAGTGAAACTGGCGAACTGCAGTTAGAGTCAGGCATCCTGCTGATTTGATTCAGAAGGGCACTTCATTCTCAGACGGCTCACCGGTCAGGTATACATCCGCGCTAAACTTTCAAAGTGAAAGTCCCCATAGCTTGCGTAGAATAGACCCAGCTCTCAACCCAATTTTGAGAATAGATTAACGCCGATATTTTTTTTATCGCGCGATAAGAGTCTCGCGTTAACGCAGCACGTTAACGCCGATAACGGCCCACCACTAGTTTTAATATTATATTATTAGCTAACACTCACAGATCTTTAATATAGTATTGTTATTAGTATATTAGTATTATAGTATTGTTTATAATAGTAACCAAAATATAATATTAGCTCTTAACAAAAGCAAAACAGAAAAAATAACATAATATTAACTTACCTTATTAGTGATACATCCATAAAACCCTGTGAGGAAAGAGAAGTGTTATTAGAGAGTGTAAATAAGATTGAGGTCATTATTTAAGTGTGAAAAAATCTAGAACTTGTTTTGTATTTTCTTATTTATTTTTATTTTATTTATTTTATATTTCTGTGGAATTGTTACAATACAAAGGGCGATGCAGTGGCGCAGTAGGTTGCCTTACAGCAAGAAGGTCACTGGTTCGAGTCTCGGCTGGGTCAGTAGGCGTTTATGTGTGGAGTTTGCATGTTCTCCCTGCGTTCGCGTGGGTTTCCTCCGGGTTGCTCCAGTTTCCCCCACAAGTCCAAAGACATTCGGTACAGGTGAATTGGGTAAGCTACAATTGTCCTTAGTGTATGTGTGTGAATGAGAGTGTATGGTAGTTTCCCAGTGATAGGTTGCAGCTGAAAGTAAAAACATATTTCCACTGCGTAAAACATATGCTGGATAAGTTGGTGGTTCATTTCACTGTGGCGACCCCAGATTAATAAAGGGACTAAGCCGAAAAGAAAATGAATGCATGTTACAATACAATCTTTTATTATTCTTACCTTACCTCTGTGTCCAAGTCCTTCACTGTTGTCGTATCATCTCTCTCTTTGGAGGAATTTAGACTTCTGAACAGCTGGTCCATTGATAAACAACTTACAATACATTTATGTATCGTGGGTTACATAACCATCTGCAACAGTGACAGTTTACTGGCTGATTGCTTACCTCTATTTGCACAGCTTTCCTGCTATTACCAGTTTGTCCAGTTAGCTCGCCATGTACGTCGATGGACTTGAGACACAGAGAGGAGTTGACCACAACGACAGGGTTTGAGTCCAATGAGGAACAGTTCCAGATAGTGGGTGAGACAAAAACAGAAGCCAAAAAATAAAATAAGCAAGTAAATAACAGGGTGAGAATGTGGTAAAATTGTAAAAGGATTTTGGTCACTTTCTAACAACCTAAAATCAACCAAATATCAACGTCATTTGACATCATTATTGGACATCAAAATAACGTTGCCCTTAACTGCTAGCTTGACAATTAATTTTGGTCACCTGACATTACAACCTAAATCTAACCTAATATTAATGTCTCATGATTTTGTGTGCCTTCTTGGCAATAACTAAATCCACTACAGAATGTTACGTTTACATAAACATGCACAAATTACATCTAAACATATCAGCTTTTGACAGCATAATACTCACTACTAGGGATGCAACGATTATAGATTTTGGTTGTACGATTATAGCCTGAGAAATAATCACGGTTTCACGGTCATCATGATTATTATGCATTTATTCATTTCAAAACACAACTAGTTTAGAAAATCACATGAAAACTCCTTATATTTTTAAGTGTTGTTTATCGCTGCTCAGTAACCAAATAATAAAGCACATACTAATATTAAAAACAAACAATAGTCCAATTTTTCTCTTTGTGCTTAAAAATAAGTGATATTTTTGACATTTAAACATAAATAATTTTTACGCTGTAAATAAATGACAGAACCGTGAGTAAATAAATAAAAATGAGAATAAAAAAAAATAGTATTTGTCTAATGCAAGGCTCGAAATTAACTTTTTGACTTGGTAGCACTTGAGCTCCCAACTTCAAACATTTAGGAGCACCAGAAAAAATTTAGGAACACCCAGCAAAAACGAATGAGCACCCCTGCATATTGTATATTAACAGATTTATTGTATTTGAAAAGAACATCAATCAGGACTAACAAAAAACAGAACTAACTAATTCTATTATGACTTATTAATATTTGTTCAATAATTCCAAGATTAATGTCTAATATTTATAAAATATTATTGATGACTATGATGACAATAATACTAACAATGTATTACATTTCTCATTATCATGCTGCCCTGAATGTGCTTAAATGTGAGTTATCTGCTAATAAAAGTCCAACTGTTACATTGACATAAATGTATGGTTTGCGTCAAGCAAAAATGAAGCATTGCAGTTAGAAATATACAATTTGCACGATTGTTTTTATAGGTATATACTATACCAAAGTCCCTATTTTATAGTCTTTGACTATACTGTGTTAGATTTTAAATTTAACGTCCATTTGCGCTGAACACGCAGTGAATGCAACACATTGAGATTCGGGCCATTAAACAGCTGATCCACTCCGAGTTTTCCAGCACTCTCGAAATCACTCGATTGATCTCGGCTGGCGGATTCACATTCTCTCACATTAACATGCGCTCATCGGCACCATTATTTGTAACTTTAAATGGGTTTGCAAACCTGTGTACTTTTCATTGCTTCTTCCCCAAACTTCAGCCGTTTGCAATTCTCCCAGTCACACATCTCCCTGTCATCTCAACTAGGTGCGGCTGTAAAGCGTGAGCGCGTTGCGTCGCGTGCGCCTCCCTCCATTGGAAATAACCAATTTACACGAGCTTGCCTTAGTTAATAGCCTTATTCATAGTTAATCCAGTGTGCGTGGTTATTAGTCTCGGTGTACAAACTAGCGCACAGTTGGCATACCTTTGTTTGGTTGCTGCAGTTTTGTTTTGTGCAGAAAGGCGGTGTTGAGAAGCCTTTACGATTAATTAACCGTGACAAATTAAAGCGCGGTTAATAGTGAAACCGGTTAATCGTTGCATCCCTACTCACTACTCTTGAGTACTTTTAAAAGGGCTACTTTTTACTCATACTTGGAGTAATATTTACAACAGATACTGTTACTCTAATGCACTACATTTTTAGGCAAGTATTGGTACTTTTACTTGAGCATGATTTTTCAGTACTCTTTCCACCACTGCTGGTAAGCGAGAAAAGCAACTGCGTCATACCGTCCTGTAGCATTCATTTTAAAGATGCTCTGGCTAAATAATTAACGATCTCCAGAAATGTATATAGGGCTAAGTTTTTAGAATGAGCCTATTTTGCAACTGCCTTGGGCAGCTTATCTGGAATTTACAGTTGGATGTCTATCTATTAGGGGTGTGACGAGACGCCTACTCCACGAGACGAGATGAGACACGAGATTGGGTTCACGAGAACGAGACGAGATTTTTACACTATTTTAAAGAAATCCCTAATGATGAATATCAATGGAATAATCTTAGAATTCAAATATTTTGCTAATATATGAATGGAAAATAGATTTTTATAATAAAAAAAAAAAATCACAAAATGCAAAACATTTAGGTGTTTTTTAATTAACTTGTAATGCATTTACTTCCATTTTTTATGTATCCATTTTTTATGTATGCAATAGTTTTATATTAGTTTAAATTGAATTCTATGCAATGAACATGCAAACACTGCAAAATATTTGTTAATATTTAAATGGAAAATAGCAAACTCTACTGACAGGCTTTTCTCCTATAGCATTTCAGAGGATTTACATTGCAGACCTTGATGGTCAATTCGGATTTTCTGACAGTGTCTGATTTTTTTGATGACCTGCTTACATTTATCATCTTTTAAATGTGACTCGTACACGATTGACTGCAATTATACAGCACGCGGCAAGAGGCACAATGACCAGAAAAAAAAAGAGCGGGCGCTGAATAACAGCTGATAATAAAGCGCTCTTTTTTCCTCCATTCCTCTATTTATTTAGTTCGCATGGCGGATGGTGCGCTCTCTTTCTCTCTCGTGAACATGCTTAAATACTTGTGCTACATCACACATATAAAAGTTTTTTTAGTCCCTGTGTGGAATTTGGTCATTTGAACTAGAAAAAGAAAACGTCTCCATTTCACGTACAGCATAAACGTGTTTGGTAATGATGAAGGCAAGTGTGTTGAGTCTCCAGCAGTTCAGTATGTGTGTGCGCGCTTAGAGATGTGTGTAGGTGCAGAGAATATTGTGTCAAACAGCTGTGTGGACTGTCCTATCGCAAAATGTGTCTAAAAGTCCTACATGATCGTAGCCTAATAGTTTGATTTCGGTGTTTACATATCTGTACTGCACTTCAATAATGCGACTTTCAGCACATCTAAAGTGACATTCCATCGCGTGGTAATGTCCATGGTTAATTTGAGTGGCTATAGTTGCAGCATCTGCTTGGACATGAATAACTCAGCAGCCTTTGGCCGGTGAGAACTCGCCCAACCGAGTGACATGTGCAACACAGAGGCCAGCCTTACCAGGTGTGTGCAAAGCACTTGATTTGCGGTTTAAATTCAATCCTGCTTCCAATCTTCTATGCCAATTTTACCCTCACACTCCATCATGATAACATCTACTCACGAGACAATGTTTCACCTCAACGAGAAATCTTGTTGTGATTTCATCTCGCGAGATCTCGTACAACAAGATCTTGTCACACCCCTACTATCTATGGTTTAAACACAAGATATACTTGGTTTTGACACTTTATACTCATAACGTCTTCATTAGATTGCCCACCTCCCATGCCAGAATCACAGATTCAAGCCCCACTCAGAGCACTCAGCTGAGCTGCTCGCTTGTGCTATAATGCAAAGGGAAGAAAAGCATCAGAACTTGACAAACAAACATTTCCCAACCAGTATGTTTAAATGTTAAAATGTTTAAAAGGAAAAGCTGTAAAAACACACACCCAAGAGAAAAAATGCCAATTTCTCTCACAGAAAAAAAAGGCAGTTGCTCAAGCCCCTTTGACTCCTACGTGTGCATGTGCCTGCTGAGATCTGGACAATCCCTGAAGCACTAGAGACCCTGAGGTTGAATCCATTTCCAAACCATATAAACTGCTGAATGTGTATGGACAGAACCAGCCTGCAGCAGCACGTATATCATTGTAAGGGTGCATCCCAAGCATGACCCTCAGAAGGTTCCACTTTCCTAATGGAGTGGGCCCTTAACCCCAGAGGCAGATAGCATCCCACGCGCTTCAAAGGAGAAGATGTTAGCATCTATGATCCATTGTGAAAGGTGCTGCTATTGCGGCCACCAAAGCAGAACAAGAGCTGGAAGGATGTACACCACTGGCCCCAGCGTCGACATGGAATCTCAAACCACAAACCGGATGTAAAAGGTAAAGGCTTTGTTACACTTTATACACTTGGGGCAGATAAAAGTATAAAGTATGTTGGCTAATGTTAGAGTGACTTGCAGATTTAGGTGTCAGCCATCTGGCATCATCAATATTACGTCACTGCAGGCCAGAGACCTCCAAGTGGGAGGGACTTCCAGCATAAGAAGGTTGGGGTAAGGCTAGAAATGTTACACATTACTGTGACTAATGAGCATGTGCACATCAATATAGCATTGTTTTGTTATATTAACAATAAGTACAGTTTATCTAAGGGTCAGGTTTAGGGTAGGTGTTGGCATTAATAAAATGCAATAGGTCACTGTAAGAGGTAGGTTTAAGATTGTGGTAGGTGTAGACATTAGTAAAATGCAATATTTTGGACTCTGTGTCATTCACAAGACATGCTCCAGGAGGTTTGTACAGGGCACTTGGAGCTCAAGTCCTACCCATTAGTAGCTGGCTCTGACATCCATGTGTACCTTACTTGGCACCATGCAAGTATCAAAAACACTAGAGGGTGTGTAAACTTGATTGGGGGGCAACTTTAAAGAAAATAGCTTTTAAATGGACTCTATTAATATACAAACAAGACAGTTAACTTAGTTCTAGTGGTATTACACAATATTTAAGCTCACTTTTATTGGTACACTAGTGAGCAAAATAATCACAAGTTATTTTGATCTTCTCTTTTCTTCCCCTAACATGAAACTTGTAATTCTATCGACATTTGGCACTAACCTGCCACTGTACAACAATATATTAAGCTAAAGTTTGGTACCACACCAAATACACAAACTATCAAGCTAACAACTATAAATTATTAAACTTACCATCAAGTCCCATTTTTTTTCTGCAATTCCTTTTCCATCACTTTTTAAATGATGTATGTTTGTCTCTGACAAGACAACACTAGACGTTTTCTGCTTTAAACGAATCTTTAGTATTTTTCACTAGTGAAAAGGGCACATTTTTTTTCAAATTGTATTGAAAGTAAAAATTCATGCTCAAAAAAAATTGATTAATATTTATTTAATAATATTAACATAAACCAAGTGTAAATAAAATATATATTCTTAAAATGTTGTTCATACATTCATTTTCTTTTCAGCTTAGTCCCTTTATTAATCCGGGGTCGCCACAGCGGAATGAACCACCAACCTATCCAGCATATTTTTTTACGCAACGGATGCCCTTCCAGCCTATGGACTATGGGGGAAACTGGAGCACCCAGAGGAAACCCACGCGAACACGGAGAGAACATGCAAACTCCACACAGAAGTGCCAACTGACCTAGCCAAGGCTCAAACCAGCGACCTTCTTGCAGTGAGGCGAAAGTGCTACCCACTCCACCACCGCGTCACCTAATATGTTCTTAAATACATTTAAGAAATTTATTTTATGACGAACGCAAAAACAAACATAATTTTTTTTCCTTGTACGTGCATAGCCGCGCGGCGCGGTCTTATCTTTGCGGCTGCTAGCAGCATGTAATTATAATTATAATTGATGCAAGTTGCAGCTCTATGCCCGGGAAAAGACAACAGCAGTCTGGAGCCGAGAAGAGGAAAAAAGTACAAGATGAATGGCGTGCATCACTTTAAGTTAACTTATGTCCATGAATTTGGAAAACATATTTTTGGTTGTTCAAGTAAATTAGTGAGGCTAATGTTTAACTTCACCACAACTGCACCAAATCTGCCTTTTTTGTTGTTGTTTACGTTCAGTTTCTTGCTTTGCGGCTAGGCATTGTGCTTAAACTATGATATTGAATCTGCTTTGACACAATCTACATTGTATAAGCGCTATACAAATAAAGATGAATTGAATTGAATTGAATTGATAGAACATATTTTATGAGTTTTGGCGTTTGGCCCTCTTCCCCATGTTGCTGATAATTACTTTATTAGTAATAAAGTTACTGCTGATAATTATTTTTATTAACTTGTGCAATACTTTACAATCCTGTTTTCGCACCAGCTGCATACACATGCACTGCACAATTCCACTGTATGTATTATTTATTATTATATAGTTATTATATTATGTTATATTATATAATTATATATTATACAATTCTTTGCAGTTATCATTGTTTATTGTTTTGTCTATTACTATACATTTCTTATTGCAGCTGTTGTTTGTAATGTAAATATTTGAATGTTTAAGTATAATTTTGAGTGTTTAAATGTATATTTATGTATATAAATAAATAAATGCATGTTTAAATACAAATGTTTGTGTGTTTTTATTCCTCTGTGGGGGCACCACAGTAAAATTTCACATAGGGCACCCTTTTGGCCAGCAGCGGCCCTGTATATACGACTCCGTTTTCAGAATGAGCCTGTGTTGGTTTGTTTTAATGACAAAATGCAGCCATGCGTACTTCATTCTACATAATTCATGATCTCCAGAAATGTATATTCGGGGACGTTTTCAGAATGAGCCTGTGTTGCAGTGTAAATATGACAGGTTAAATAAATAAACGTTCACCTTATATACACATAAAAGAGGGATATTTCTAAGTAATATTATATGGACCCTAAACTATGAACCCTAAGGAGAAAAAGTAAGCCTCGGTGACAAGCTGTTGCCCATTTTCTTCTGACAGGAAAGCATTCTGTGACAAATATACATTATTCACTAAAGAGCTTTCCCTCTGCAGTAGCATTTGTATGTATTTATTCAAATGTATCACACCAAGATGCATCATTTCAGGTTTGATAGGATGATGCACCACACGGGTTATATGGAGTTCTTTAATGGTGCTTTTTTGTCAAGGTCAAAGTCCAAATTCAAGTGGTAATAATATGCACATTTCCAAGAAGGCTTTTTGAAATTTGAGTTTTTCAAGTTGAATGCAGAGTATTAGTATGGAGATAAAATATTCTCCTTAGTGTGACCAGTTTACCAACCCAAGCTCATTCTGATTACGTACCCCTACATATATTTCTGGAGAGAGCAAAATACGTCCCAGAAGCTAAGTTTTTTGCAGTTTTTGATTTTGCGAATCCACCAGAGGCTGCTGTGCACGCTTTTTCAGATCTCTCACGAGTGCCATTCGCGCCTGCTCTTGATGTAAAAATCCACCAGAGGCCGCTGTCGACTGACTGACCAACTGACCGATGATCTCCCCCTTCCCTAAACCCAACCACAATATTTAAAAAAGCAATTGAAAACCAAGAAAAGCGCCCTGATTTTTACCACGTTTTCAGTTTTTGACACATTTGTTTTTGTCTTACCTGCTTTCTGGAACTGTTCGCCAGTAGACTCGAACCCCATTGTCGTGGTCAACTCCGCTCTGCATCTCAAGTCTGCCGACATACATGTCGAGCTACCGAACAAACTGGTAACAGTGGAAAAGCTGTCCATATGGAGGTAAGTGGTCAGCTGGTAAGCAAGAAAAGGAACAGCATCATACCGCCTTGTAGCATTTGTTTAAAGAGATGAAATGCAGCCATACATAGCTCTGGCTACATAATTCACAATCTCCAGATATGTATATAGGGCTACGTTTTCTGTTGTGGCAGTTTACTCCATAAACTTAGCGGCAGTGCTTAATTTGTGAATTGCGAGGTCCTGGAACAGATCGGGGTAACGAATCCGGCATAATACCCTGCACTCTCAGAAATAAAGGTACATGAGCTGTCACTGGGGTGGTACCTTTTCAAAAGGTACACATTTGTAGCTAAAAGATCCATATTAATACCTCAAGGGTACATATTAGTACCTAAAAAAGTACAAAAGTGTTCCTCTTAAAAATTTTAGGTACTAATATATACTTTTAAGGTACTAATATGAACCCTTTAAGTACAAACGTGTACCTTTTGAAAAGGTACCACCCCAGTGACAGCTCACGTACCTTTATTTCAGAGAGTGTGCGGATGTAGAGG
This sequence comes from Danio kyathit, assembly GCA_903798195.1. Classification (NCBI taxonomy): domain Eukaryota; kingdom Metazoa; phylum Chordata; class Actinopteri; order Cypriniformes; family Danionidae; genus Danio; species Danio kyathit. Next base: position 14,199,473 of record LR812530.1, on the reverse strand, counting down.
TGGAGAAAGTGGAGAGGGGGGGTAGGGGGGTTGGATGGCGGTTAGGTGTCGTGGACGAAAGTGAAGAGCGGGGGATATGTCGCAAAAGAAATTGAACAGTGGACGGCGGAGGAGGGCGGTTGAGGAGGGGGTTCAGTAAAAAGAGGTGCCGGATTCGGCACAAATTAAGCCCTGCTCAGTGGTGTAAAAATATACAAATATACAAAAATTACAAATACTCCAATTACTTTAACTGAGTAGTTTTTCTCAGAAATTGTAATTTGCTAATTTTGTTTTAAAAATGTGTACTTATCATTTCCCTTGAGTACATTTTTAGTGCTGTATCAGTACTTTTACTCCACTATTTTCATTCAACCTGCGGTCACTACTTTTTTTCATTCTTGTCTATGGTGATTGACTAAAGTAGAAAAATCAGTCCTGCGATTCCTGTCCAATCAAATCACACATAGAAAGTAAATCGCTTCATACTGAACTACCTCAAGACATTATAAATGCAGCAATCCTTTTGGAAGCATTAAAAATGTCCAAGAAGATGCGCAAAGTTTTTACAAGCAATGACCCAGAGACTTTTTATAGACTGCATGTCACTGATGAGAAAATGAAGGATGTCGACTGTATGATGACTGAAATCACCAAACAGCCTTAAACAATCACTAAATGCAATGAATGAAGAATGGAAGGAAGGGCCGAATAAAGGAAATACCGAACGAAGGAAGAAAGGACCGAATTAATGAAAGAAGGATTCAAGGAAGGACTAAACAAACTAAGGGGCCAATCCCACCGAACACGCTTTTACGTATCAGAAAATCTGCAATACCCTTTTGTTGACAAAAAAAGGCGGTGTGCCTTTTGTGTTGCTAGGCAACAACTGAATCAGGTGCATATTGTGCGCGAGTGTTGCTGTTGATATTGGTATAATTTTAATATTTAGTATTATTGTGATATTCAAGATTTGTGAAGTCAAACAGAACCGGATAACTCAAAACAGAAACCACAAGTCTCCCCTTCATCTGCAAAAGTCTCTGTATTCGTCTTGACAACGCATACACTGCAATCATCTCAATGGAAACCCCGCCTCTGCTTTCATTTGATTGGAGAATGAAAAAGATGCGACTGACCTAATGCGATTTTTCCACTCAGAGTTTACTTTTTTCAACTGTGAGCTCACAGTGCGCAACGGCAAAACTGTGAGACGCAGCAAGCGGTTAAAACTAGGCATGGGCAGGGATAAGATTCTGACGGTATGATAACCTTGGATAAAAATATCACGGTTTTCCGGTATCATGGTATTGTGCTCTAAAATATATTCTATATAAATGTCTGGGTAAAAAACAAAAACTTGTTTCCCCTTTGAAAACAAGATATTTTATTTTTTGAAAGATTTATAATAGTTTGGAACAGTAAAAATGTGAGGCGAAATAATTCAAAACATTAATTGACTTCTGCTGTCTTTATTTGTTTCAAAAGCACAGATTTATTTACAATTTAAAACGGCATCTTTGGATATTTTTTTCTGCTGGAGATACTGTTGTCCTAAAAAAAAAATAAAAAATTAAATAAAAGATCTTACACATAACTTAGGAACAGTATTACAAAATTTTTTGGCGGTTTTAAAACCTTGACTTTTCCAAACCGCGGTATACCTTGAAAACAGTTATTGTCCTATGCCTAGTTAAAACGCGAGGTGCGCAGGGTGCAAATGCTTGCGGCCATTAGTAAATCATTCAGTAAATCAAAGGCGCCTCTCAATGCAAAAAGCACGTTTGGTGTGATCGGCCACTAAATAAGTAAGTAAGTAAGGAATAAAGTAAGGAAGGAGGTAAGTAATAGTGATGGGTCGTCCTTGAACGATTCGTTCATTTTGAACGAATCTTCAATATGACTCGGGAACTACGAGTCATCTCAGGGAGTGATTCGTTCATCCGCGCGTGCGCACATTTGTGCAGGTATCGTTCATTTTTCAAGTCTTTTGAGTCGTTCATCACGGAAAGGCAGAAGCCAATCATTTGCGTTTAGAGCCGGAAAGAGATTTGATCCGTTTATGACTCGAGTCCTCTATCGAGTAAGTCCTTCGTTCGTTCATCACTGAAAGGCAAGCCAATCATATGCGTTTAGAGCCGGAAACAGATTTGATCCGTTCATGACTCGAGTCCTCTATCGGGTTTGAGTCATTAGTCTTTCTTACTTGACTTGACATTACAGCAGAATTGTGTGTAGAAATTAGTAAATGGTTTCAAATCCTCTTTAGAGACGGGTGGATCATAATTATATATTATATTTATTATTATTATTATATTATTATTACTATTATTATTATTATTATTATTATTATTATGTGCGTTTCTGATCTTAAACTGTAGCTCCACTGTACACTGCAACGAGAACCTCAGTCAGTAATACTCATGTAAAACTAAAGTTTTGTGGCATCATGGATCATATTTTAGACTTCATAAAATCATCAAACAATGTGTACCTAAAAAGCATTTTCTTAAAAATAAAAAAGGTCTGTCCTATTGTCACTAAGTTATTGTTAGTTTTCTTCTGGTGGATATGTGGTTTTATTTTTGTTATTTTACAAATAAATGGACCCATGCTTTTAAAATGTCTATTCACTGCCTTGCTATCAGAAAACAAACACTAAGCTAGGCTATATGATAAATAAATCAAATTCTACAATTACAAGTGATTTTGTAATTTGTTCATTTGTACCCCCTTTTTTAGTTTAATAATGTTTTTCTATTCAGACTTTATTTATTGGTCTAATATTTGTATAAAAAGATTGCATTTACATTTACTTATTTAGCAGAAGCTTTTATCCTGCGACCAACAAGTAATGACAAAAGAAGCACTTCAAATCATCAGAAAGAAGAAACAGACTCAGCCTATCGAAAGTTTGGGTTGTGTTTTTGAATGCTAACATGCCTTAAGCCAAGTCCAACAAGTAAAGCCACAGAGTGTTGTTTCAAAGCTTATTTAATTCTAATTACTCAAAAAAGCCAAGCTTGTTGTACACTGTTGTTTTAATATTCTAGTCAATTAGTTAAGCTCATTAGGCTCTGTGGCTTTTGTATTTTTATTTGAATTTATTTTTCACTTAAATTGCTGTTTCATAAAAAAAATTCTATTGGGCATATAGTTGCCCTATTTGATATAAAGCTTTTATGGCACAAACGTGTTATTTAAAGCTTATTTGTTTTTATTTATTAAAAAGCCTAGCTTGATGTGCACTATTTTGTTTTTCTTTTGTTTTTATTATTGTGATTTTAAAGTAATCTGTTTTGTTATAAAGCTTTTCTGGTAAAAAATAGTAATAAAACAATAAACAACATTTAAACAGTGTTTATGTTTCTAATGCCTGCAGCATCATGTTACAAAACGCTTCACAAAGACAATTAAATTTATTTAATAACTCATCTCTTATGCTTTCTTTCACGTTATGTGACAAAAGAACGAATGACTCGTTCTTAAAGTGATTCATTCATTTCGCGCATGCGGCGCACGTTTTGTAGCGCGGGAGAAGATTCGTTCATTTTTCGAGTCCTCTATCGAGTTTGAGTCATTCGTTCATCAAGCCTAGTAGCCATACTAGCCAATCATATGCATTTAGAGCCGGAAAAGGAATTGATCCGTTCATCTCCCGAGCAGCTCCCGAGTCGTTCAACACGTGACAGACAGAAGCCAATCGTATGCATTTAGAGCCGGAAAAGGAATTGATCCGTTCATCTCCCGAGTCTTCGGGTCTGAGTCATGTATCTTTACAATCGGTCACGTGATGAACGAACCAGAAGACCCGAAAGGTGAGCTAATCATGGCTCCTTTCAGTTCAGCAGGTAAACAATGAATTATTATTTTCTCCCTCTTATAGCATTCTATTGATGACTTGTTTGTAGTGTGATCAACCTTGGGCTACTTGTAGATGTGTTTGCAAGCAATTCGTAACATTTTAATAATATTTTGGCAAATTGAACTAAATGAACGAAATGACTCGAAAAAAGATTCGTTCATCTCGATGAACGAGACTCAAAGAACCGAGTCAGTAAAATGATCCGAACTTCCCATCACTAGTAAGTAAGGAAGTACGTAAGGACGGAAGGAACCAACAAACAAACAAAAATACGAACGAACATATGAATGAGTGAACGAATGAAGGAAGGAATAAATGAATGAAGGAATGAACAAATAAATGAATGAAGGAAGGATAGAAAGAACAAACAATGAAAGGAAGGTTGAAGGAAGGAACGGATATAGTAAGATCACTAAATGCACTACATGCCAAAATTTTCTGTAATACTGTTCCTAAGGTATGTTCCTTCCTTCCAACCTTCCTTCCATTGTTTGTTCTTTCTATCCTTCCTTCATTCATTAATTTGTTCATTCCTTCATTCATTTGTTCCTTCCTTCATTCCTCCCTTCATTCGTTCACTCATTCATACGTTCGTTCGTTCAAATTTTGTTTGTTTGTTCGTTCCTTCCTTCCTTCCTTACTTCCTTACTCTTGAGTACTTTTAAAAGGGCTACTTTTTACTCATACTCTGAGTAATATTTACAACAGATACTTTTTTTCTACTTGCACTACATTTCTGGGCAAGTAATGGTACTTTTACTTAAGTATGATTTTTCAGTACTCTTTCCACCACTGCATATACTGTACATAAAACAAGAACACTATAAAATATCAAAAACTTGATGTCATGTGTCCTCCAAATAACATTGTCAATAGATACAAATGTTTGTTTTGTAAGCTTGGTTTATTTGCGTGTTGTTGGAAGTTTCAGACCCCCTCTATTTCCTCACTATGGAGTTAATTACTGTGCATCTGCTATACCTCACAGCGGAAGTAAAGATGGTTGTTTTTTAAACCCTCTGCCAGTTTCATTACCGCTAATGCTAAGCGTGGGCTCTCAGAATCCACACGGGCTGCCATTGTTTGTGTGTGTGTCAGCTATTTGACAGTCACCTGGATGTACTGTAGTTAAAATACCAAGGTAGAATAATTGGGTTAATTGCTTGAACTGTAAACACTGTGTACAACAAGGAAGCACATCCCATGGGAAGCAAACTTGTTGATTTATGAGTACATTTATAATGATTGAGACAGACTGAATCGGAAAAATGCCAACCTAGAAAGGAAGAGAACAGATGTGTAAAATTGCTCAATGTAATCAAAATGTAAATCAGTTTAAAGAAGCAGAATAGTTGTAAATATTTTTTTTTTTTGTTATACAAATATATTTGCAGAATAACTAGATTTTTCAACTAAAGTTTAAGTTTTTCAGATACGTAGATATGCTTGAAAAGCCGCTATTATATTATTAAAGGTCATATTTTGGTTTTGGGGGTCTCCAACAACAGTCTGATAAATACACTTTCATTGTCATAATATACATTTATTTTTACCTAATTATCCCAATGACTCCCATATGATTTGTTTAGCAATTCCTTTGTTCCCAAACCCCTCCTTAGCGCAATGCTAATCTGCACGGATTGGTGTGATGACCCAGTCTGTTGCGATTGATCAACTGGATTCAGTGTGAGATAGAGAGAAATCCCCACTACTGCTTATCAACATTGTTGAAGTAGTCAGAGTACAGAGTATATGTGTGATCCAATTGCAGAAGTGCATTAAATCAATGCAGTCAAACACCAACATATTGCTCTTTTCTTAACCATAACAGTGACACACATTTAGTAGTAATCCACACAGTGGCAAGAGCTGAACTATTTTGAAACTTGACCGCCGCACATGTATAGGAACAGCTGACGGTAGCAATGACAAATGGCAGAGGATCGTGTGCTCACAAACAAATTTAAATCCATAACAAAGCGGCACGCACCGCGTTTTTAACAAAGCATTAGACCAACCCAGGCTCATTCTGAAAACGTAGTCCCGTGGACGTTTCTGGAGACCGCGAAATACGTCCCGGGAGGTACGTATTTTTGCAGTTTTTGTTTTCGCGAATCTGCGAGAGGCCACTGTGTGCGCTTTTTCATATCTCAATTGTCTCTCGCCATTGCCATTTGCGCCCGCGCTATTCTCGCATAAATCCACCAGAGGCCGCTGTCGACCAACGGTCTGTCTGTCTGTCTGTCTGACTGAATGATTTACTGGGCGACCGGCCAGTCTTCGTCATTGTGGTCAACTCCCCTCTGCATCTCAGGTCCACAGACGTACACGACGTGCTAACAGGACAAACTGGTTGCGGCGGGAAAGGCCTCCACACGGAGGTAAGCGGTTAACCGATAAGCGCCAAAAGGAACGCCGTCATACTGCCCCGTAGCGTTTGCTTAAAAAATGAAACGCAGCCATACGTACCTCAGGCTACATAATTCGCGGTCTCCAGAAACGTCCACGGGACTACGTTTTCAGAATGAGTCTGTGTTGCATTAGACACTATATGGGAATATAAAGAGTTAACCAGATACAGTACAAGCCGCATGGAGCGATTTCAAGGAACAAATTACAAATACATCAAATTAAATACATAATTTGCAAGCTAGAGAAAACAAGGAGGGAAGCCTTTTAATTACACTTACTTAACCTTGTGAAATGGAGGAAGAAACTGATCCACGAACGGTGTTACTGATAAAGCTTCTGTCAAGCTCTGACAAAGTCCCATACATCAATATTTTTTTCTGATCCTTCCTTTTAAGAGCCCCTATTATGGGTTTTTGAAAGTCACCTTCCATGTAGTGTGTAACACAGCTCTTAGTGAAGTGATATATCCAGCTAAAGCTTAAATCTGAAAGTGGACAGTTTTTAAAACTATTGATTCATCTATGAAAGAGTCGACTCATAGTGGTTTAAATGAATCGTCTTAATAACGAATTATCAGCCGTTTCGGCGTGACGTCGTTACGAAACATAATGGTTGCTCGCGCAGACCCGGCAAAATTCAAACCTGCGGTTCCGCCCACTAACACAGCAACAGGACGCTCATGAAGACGCTGTGCTTACCTGGATATTATTGGAAGTGTGAGGAAAAGGAGTCGTTCAGAAATCTGTACACTTACAATAGGCGATCTATCACTACACAGCTCATGCATTAAGTTTCTTCCTCCATCTTGTAATGGACAGACAATACACCAGGGGTGCGGGCAAAATAAGGACAAACTATTAGGTACACCGTCAGGCTGCTGCACGCTGGGCTTCGGGCTTGTTAAGGGAGCGCAGGAGCCCACAGAAATAGCTTGTCAGAGGACAGAGGATGCTACAACCTCCCGGCTGGGTATGTGATCGTTTGGAATAGCAGAGTACAGGTAAGCCATAAGAAAATATAGCAGTTCATGGACGAGGTGCCAGAGCAATAATTGCAAATAGAAATGATCTACATGTTTTGTTACTAGTTACCGCTTGTACTGTATCCGGTTAACTCTTTTATTCTCATATCGCATCTACTGTAAGAATCCACCCACCGGCCCAATGACGGAATCCAGTGTTGTGGTCGAAGGTATCTGCGTGTATGTCTTTTCGGACGCTTCTGGAAAAGTTGTTATTTCATTAAAATTTATTGACCAATTCAACCTCTGACTTTACGCATAATTTAATCTGACTCCAATTCTATTTTATTATCAATTCACCATTCACGTTTAGCTGATCATATTTGCAGTTGTGATATAATTTAGAATTTGATATTTTCTTGGGTCTGATATTCTAATTGTACGTTCATTAGGGCCAATCGCCGCTCAGAGTTCCACGCCCCGGGTTGCGTTTCTTCTCACGGACAGAATGGAAGACACTCTGAAATTAGTCAGAGGATACGGGATGAATTAATATTTAATTAGGCTGGTTGTACAATACTAACTCGTGCCAAAAGAAAACATCTCACTTAATCAAGATCCGTAACTTGCTAGTCTCAGTGGTTATAGAATTAAAAAGATCTCCAAACTACGGGGGCGATCCTACATATAGTCTATGGGTCTAATAATTTCCATAATTATGCCGCCATAAAGGTAGCGAAAAGGCTCCACTTAATCTACTGGATACAATGAATTCAGAATACTCCAGAATTAATCAAAAGGGTTAACATTTATTTTGCCAGGCAGGTAAAAACATCATTTAAATTGAATCGAAAGGAATATAAACACAACTGATCAGCATAACATATAAACACAAGTACAAATACAAGGTTAAAAATAATTTGATAAAGTCAGCATACCTGGCAATATGAGAGACACACAAAGGCTGTGCGGGAAGTCTGGCTACAGAAGCTTCCCCAAGTAGTTTCCCAAGACTCCTTAAATACCCATTAACATCTTATGACACAGTCATGAATATTTAGCACCCAAATATTTGACTAGGCTTTCAGAGTTAATTAACCACCAAAAATCACATATTTGTTTGGGGTGAAAAAGTTTATCCAGAGATCTTTATTAGGGGTTGTCATCCCTAGGAGAGAAAAACCATTTACCAGTTTATCTTTTAATTAACATCTGTGAACCCAGGAATGTCCTTTGTTCTCGGAGTTAATTAACTACAAAGGTTTATCAATGAGTTTGGGTAAATAGTGCAAAAAGAGTTCACCAGTTTATCTTTTCATTAACATCTGTAAACACAAGAATGGTCTCTGGGTTAACTCCCGACGAAGGTTTATCAATTTGTTTGGGGTAAATAAAGTTGAAAGAGTTCACCAGTTTACCAACCACACCTGAATGATTATAATTAAAAAACAACACCAGTAGGGGAGAGGGATGGGGGTGAGAAGGATGCTTCTCGTGTCTCCTTGCCCAGATTCCAGAGTTTTTATGACTTTATTGCAAGAGATGTTTGTTTGATTAAAATCCAGTAAAATCCAGTCTTACAACTCCACCCCTGGCCACTTGGGGGCAGAATCAGTCCTCAAGAGGCCATTCATGGATTTTGAAGTCCATTTACAGTTTCTGTAGAACTGGCACTTGTAGTGGGCTTAGTGCGATAGCCATGTTGGTGGAACTGCGCATCGCTCGGAGTAGGCATCTGAAATAACAGCATTGGCAGATGGAAAACAACAAAACAAGGACACTGGCAATGGCACATCCGCGGAACATCCAGTCCCACCAGGAGTAAGCATATTGTGCTGAGCGGGTGGAGGCACTGGACAAGATTTCTGCAGTCCTTTTAGCCAGGCTTGCTTCCACCTGTGCTTGGTTAAGATGGTATTCAGTCTTAAAAATTATTTCTCGTACCAAGTCCATTGTGTTGACCAAATCTTGTGTACTTCGTTCATAAAAAGTGTCCTCCCACCAGGGAGAAATCTCTGTATCAAGTGGTATCCTGCCAAGAATGTTTATCTGTCCCATTGAAAAGTCCTCTTTAACCTCCAAGCAGAAGGTATGATTTGCCGGACATGTCAGGCCTCCATAGTTGAAGGAATTCATCTCGCTGACGATGCACCATTGGGTGTGAGAGACTTGAACAGCATCGGAATGGCCATGCAATGACTGGACGTTGATGAGTTTGGAATCATGTGGGGAGAAAGGTTGCAAGGTGTTGCAAGTACAAATAACATAACTAGATGTTTCATGGCAACAGGTGCGAGTGGTAAATAAGGTCTCATTGTCTTTCAAAGTCATATACCCCATCAGGTGATCCCATTTGATAATTTGATCTTTCACAACAACGCCAATAGACCGTATGGTGGTGGAATTTTGATAAACTTGATCTGGGTGAATTAAAGGAAAATTGGCAAAAAACCCAATACAGCCAACACATTCATTTCCAGTATACAACATTAAAGTAGACAATAATTCAGGATAGTTAATATTTTTCATCTTCTCAGATGTGAGCCATCTATGCAAATCTAAAATGTCGATGAGATCATTCAAGGCATGCCTAGGTGTCTTATGGAGACGAAGATCTAAAATTTCCTGTCTTGCAGTAGTGAATAAATCTTGTGCATACAATCTACAGGCTAAGTCATGCTCGATGGTACGGGTCTGATTCAAAATTGTTTGACTAGTCATTAGAAGCGCCTGCGCTTCAGATCTGACTGCTTTAATAATATTTTCATTACTATTGGTGATGTGTTGGAAACCAGTGGCCACCTGGTTTGCCAACCATGTTGAAAATTGAGATTGTCCGGTAATTTTATAAGTGTTGGAGATAGAATTAATTGAGCCAAAAAGACCTGCTATATTTCCAAACAGGTCTCGTTTTGTGCGGACAGGTGTAATTTGGACTGCGAGTCTGTTTTTGTAATCAGAAACTAAATCATCGATGCGTGACTGTAGCCATGTATAAGTTCTATCATTGGGATTGCAATGTTTCACATACGCAGATCAAATATTAGAAATGTTATACGTCACATGTGCTATTACCAAATTAACATCATGTAGCAAGGTTTTATTTACATTTCCTTTGATCAAACCACCCGGAGGGGTGGGATAGGTTTTTGGGCACTGTGTGGGTTTTTGATATCCACACGTGGTTAAATTGAAGCAGTGATGTAGAGTCCATGAACAATTATGTGGGCTTGTGTAATTGTCCAAACTTGCTTCACATTTACCCACACAATAGGTACCATCTTTTCTTCCGGTCCAAACAAATGTCTTTAGTTTGTTTTCTATTCGAGGTTGTGTCAAATTAAATAACATTTCAGTGAATGTTAAGTGGGTTTTGTTATGCGTTATTGTGTGTGTGCATCTATATGTCGCTGGTTCAAGATCCTTGATAGAATAACATGATCTTGGATCAATGCCATAATTATTGTTTTCGTACATAGTGTACATACTGCCAATATTAGATCCTGGGTGTTCTTTAAGTTTATACCAGGCTGTAATGTTATGGTGGGGTGACGGTGCTTTTGTGTATCCGGTAATGTTTCTGTCTGGGAGAAGGTTGGACCCTATTTTACAGCAAATTCGTGTTGCACAATTTTGATCCGGCGATAAACCGGGAGGCCATATGACTATATCCTTATATGTGATTGGAATGTATGATGTGGATGGCCCCTTGAAATATTTCCATACCCATCTCCCGCATCCTAGGATATGTGTGAGGGTGATTCGTTGTCCTAATTCAATGCAGGTGGGTCCAGATACTGTTCTGGCATCTGGTCTCCATGGGATTGTAGTAGCCATCCTATGAAAAAGAAAATCAACATTAGTTCAGAGAACCCTTGAACAATTTGCATTGAGACATGTGGTGCCATTTTAATTTTCCTTTTATGGTCACTGCAACACAGCTGTTACAGACAGCTTTAATTTCATATGGTCCGTGCCAACGAGGGGAAAATGCATTCTGTTTTATAAACACCCGTATCATCACCATGTCTCCTTCTGAAAATTTTGTCTCTGAGATGGGATTAAAATGTGCGTCGTTGGCCATATCTGACTGTTGTCGTTTTAAGTCGGCCTGGCTGTACAACACTTTTAATCTTTCTTGCAGTTGCCTTAACACTGTCTGCTGTGTCGCGAGTATGAGAGGCCCTAGATCTGCTGGGGAAATTTCTGGGTCAATGGGTAACTTCATTACCCTTCCCGTCATAAGCTCGTATGGACTGATGCCCGTGGCTTTTGAAGGGGTTGCTCGCAGTACAGTCAAAACAGTTGGTAGTGCATTAATCCATTGATTCTGGTGTTGAGCTATCTGTTTAGAGATATTTTCTTTAATGGTGCGATTTGCTCGTTCAACCATTCCAGAACTTTGTGGTCTGTATGGAATATGAAATTTCTGCTTGATGTTTAGGATTTTACACATGTCTTTCATGATCTGTCCGGTAAAGTGAGTCCCTTGATCAGATTCGATTTGAATTGGTGCTCCCCAGAGAGGGATGATCTGATTCGCCATCACACGCGCCACTGTGTTTGCGGTGTTATTACGAGTAGGAATTGCTTCAACCCATTTTGAAAATTTGTCAATTATCACAAGGCAGTAGCGATATCCCCCTTTTGCACTGGGTAACGGACCAATAAAGTCTAATTGCAAGGACTCCCAGGGCCCTTTAGGTGGTTCAGGCCTACATAGATTCGTTCGGCCTTGTTTTCCTTGATTAACTGTGGCACACACCAAACAAGAGTTACACCATCTCTCAATGTCAGCTGCCATTCCTTGCCACCAAAATTGGTTTTGTATCAGCTGGGTTGTTTTTGCTGCTGACACATGCGCATAATCATGATATAATTTGATTACCGGTTTTTGGAGGGCTTCCGGAACGACAAATTTTCCATCGTGGAGAATAATGCCTTCGGCCACACTTATCATCCGATCATGTTTTAAGTACGGCACAAGTTCTCCATCAGAAGCCCACAGATCTTTTTGATACTGTATTAAGTCGATTGGAGTGACTTGAACCGCACTGGCCACAGATACAGATGTGTCGTTTTTCCATTGCTCGCCTTTCACGGCTGCTAGCTTAGCCATTTGATCAACAATGTTATTGTTTTTCTCGTGCACATCCGGGTCTTTGGTTATGTGCGCGCGCACTTTCACAACAGAGACGGGGTTCTCGTGCATCTGTATCGCACTCCAAATTGCAGTTATGGTGTTGAAATGCTTGATAGGTGTCCCGGCAGAAGTGAGGAAATTCCTCAATTGCCATTGAGCCATAAAATCAGTTACCACCCCAAACGCATAGCGGCTATCTGTATACACGCAAAGCGGTTCGGGGTGTGCTTTGATCGCCTCAAGCAATGCAATGAGCTCAGCTTCTTGTGCGGATATGTTAGGCGGCAGTTTGAATAATAGCTGCCGTTTCGCATCTGTCTCTGCAAGTTGGGGGGACCACACTGCACAGCCTGCATAGAAATGACCATCTTGACAAAATCGTGATCCGTCCATGTATACCTGCACTTGGCCTGGCAACAACCGGTCATATACGAGACTTTGTGTCTCTTGTTCAGGCTGACACGTGTGGGGGTGTCCCTCAACGTCACCAAGCAGATGTGGCAGAATTCGCGTATTCTTTATTATGATTTCGCGTGATTGAATGTCGGCTAGCCACCTCGCTAATCTTTGAGAGGAAACTCCTTTAATTCGGCCCTGTATCAGCATGCGTACAGGCGTGTGCATGGTGTGCAAAACAATAGGTTGAAACCCCACCATGGGCTCCGTTGTTTTTAACATCCAATGCACCGCGAGAACATGCTGAGTGCAGGGATCGAATCCCTGCTCCACCAGTGATTTTTTTCCGGCTATAATAAGCGATTGGGCGTAGTTTTCCGCCACATTCCTGAGCTAGAACTCCGCTTATTGTAATTTCATGCGCATCTACTTGGATGTGAAATGTTTTTGACGGGTTGGGCAAACCCAGGGCTGGCGCGGCGCACAATCGTTGTTTTAAATTGGTAAACGCCTGTTCGTGTAAATCCGTCCATTCCAGGACATCGTTCGGTTTAGTTTTCCCTTTCAAGAGAGAGTATAAGGGAGCTGCGGTTTTTGCAAAGTCGGGAATAAAGTCTCGTAAATAGTTTGCTGTACCCAATACCTTTTGCAGTGAGTTTAAAGTGTGGGGTCGGGGCAGTTCGGCGATACATTTTTTTCTGTCATCCGTTAAGGCTTTATGATTTTGTGTCAGGGAATACCCTAAATAGTGTACTTCCCTTTGTGCGATTTGAGCTTTGTCTTTGTTCATTTTGAATCCTGCATCACCTAACGTCTGCAACACTTTGTCAGCCAACTGCAAGTGGTTCTCGAATGGTTCCTCTGTGGCTATCAAGATGTCATCTACATAGTGAACTACTTCACCAGTCCCTAGCAAGGGACCGAGTACATCCGCCACCGCTCGATGGAAAATGGCTGGGCTGTTATGAAGGCCTTGTGGCATTCGTTCCCACGTATACTGCATTTGATTCACAGTAAACGCCAGTTTCCACTGGTCTTCGCGTTTGACTTTAATAGACCAAAAGCCATTTTTAATGTCAAGCACCGTGAACCACGAAGCATTGGTTGAAACTTGTGATAAGATTGTCGAAGGATTTGCCACTATCGGAGTTGCCTTGGGCAGAACTCTGTTAAGGCGCTGGTAGTCGATACAAAGACGCCATTTACCGTTAGGTTTTGGTACGGGTAAACACGGAGAGTTTGTTGTTGAACAACATCGCCGAACCACCCCTCTCACTTCAAGCTGCTTCACTATTTCATGAACAGCGGCCTCTGCCTCTGGTTTGATGCGATATTGTTTTTGCGGGGGAGGGGGCTCTCCCTCGATGCACACTTCAAAGTCAATGAGGCCGCAGTCATGCTCGTGATTCGCCCACACATCAGTGTGTTTGTTGATGAGGAGTTGGACTGGGTCTGGTTTGGATATGGACATAATGGTGGCCTGCTTCTGGTTCTGACATGTCTTGGTTGTTTTGTTAGTTTGCACCTCGATCAATTTCTCAAAACAGTGGATAACAAAGCCATGCTTTCTCATAATGTCCATTCCCAACACAGTCCCTTCGCTGTTATCTGGTAAATACCAGAACGGCTCATTTAGCACTACAACGCCTAAATCAAGTCGGATCGGGAGTGTTTGAATCGCTGTCACTGAAGAGTTGTTTATCCCTTGAATTTGAATCGTTCGTTTGCTTAGGGGCATTAAAATATTAGTGCAAGAACAGGCGGCTCCGGTGTCAAGAAGAATATTAACTAACCGGCCTCCAAGGTTAGCTCTTATTTTAATTCGGTTGCCGCTCTGGATAATGCTCCCTAATGCAATGGAGGCCACGCACCCCTATTGGAAATTGTATTTTCTGAGCACTTCCATCATATCTGCTTGCAAGCGCTTGCATCGGTCGTTTTGATTTCTAGAGGGTTCGCCTGTTTGGTTTTCATCGCCCTCGGGGGCTTTGCATTTGATAAGCAGCTCCTCCAATTCTTTCAGGATTTCACTGTCAGATTTAGAATGCACTTTCTGATTGCCTCCTTCCCTGCGTAACTTGAAGCAGTTTTGGGTCGCGTGATTGTTTTTGTTGCAATACTGACAGGGAGGCCGCGGATTTTGCTTGAAGGTAGTCGCGCCTTTTCCTTCGGCGAGCCATTGGGTTGTTGAAACTGAACGAGATTTTACTTGTTTAAGTCGAGTCTCTATTTTGGAAGCCCAATCTACCAGTGACCGATAGGTGTTTTCTGATGGATCGGCTCCATGTATCAGCGCTTGTTGGATATGATGCCCTGCATTGTTTTTCAGGAGTTGTAGTAAAACTTCCTGATCGCGCTGTGCATCTTCCAAGCCCGAATGCTCTTTGTACGTAACCCACAAACGCTCCGCATATATTTCGAATGGTTCTTTATTCGCTTGCTTTATTTCTAATATCCTATTCCATTCGGCGTGTGTCGGTCCCCTTAGCTCGAGCAGAGCTTCTCTTAATCTTTCATATATATCTTTTTCATCCTCACCTTCCTGTTTAATCAGTATTTCTCCGGTTTTCAATTCTTGTGACATTTTTGGTTTTAACTCCTCGGGGATAGTAAGGAGGGCTATTTGCCATGCGTCTCTAATCTCTAGATTATAAACTGAGGTCTGCAGCATCAAGTTGTCCCAGTAGGGTTGGAAAGGGCCTCTTCTCGGCATCATTCCCACAACTTCTTGTGTTTTGTGCATTCCTCACATGTTAATGGGCGACTGATCGTAGTTATTTCATCATCCGCGTTGGTCATTGTTTTGAGTACAGCAACTTTTTGAGTCTTTCTGCGAACGACGCCAGTTTTAGCTCTAGTTAGTACGGGGCTACGGCCTTTCCCTTCGGGCCTATTTGGGCGATAATATATATCGTTTGTAGGCTCCGGAGAGGAATCGCGTACCATCATACTACCCTTCGGCTTAGAAGCTCGACTGCGAGCCTCGCTTATGGGAAGATGATCTTTATTGCTACTCGCGAAAATGGAGCCATCATCTTCATCACTATCGCTGTCTATTTCGCCTCCACATTTAGCATTTATAGCCGCCAATTTCACCTCAGCTACGGGGAATCCTGCAGAATTGCAGCATTCTTCGATCGCAGCGGTGTAATTTTTCCCCAATTTTAACTTTTTTTCAAGCTTTTTTATTTGGCTTTCCATTGCCTCGCCCTGTCTTGCCCAAGTTTGTTTGTCGTACACCGATGCTTCGACTTGTGCTCGGAGTTTTCTCAGCTCTTCCGATCGCGCAATCTCTAAATCTTTTATGCACGCGATTATGCGCTCGTTTTCAGCAATAGTTGCTATATCATTACGACGTAGCAAGTAGATTATTACAAAGATCAGCTTTCGATAGGATGATTTAGTTTCTAGCTTTCGACCATCGGTAAGATATCAGGCTAGAATTTGATCATTATTCCAGTCAAAATCTAATCCATTGTTTTCACGCAAGCGGAAAAGGAGATCTTTCAATTTTGAGGCCATAGACTCCATCACCTCCTTGTCTATACTCGTGCTACCATTTCCCTGATACTCCATTTTGTCTGTTATTAACCTCAGGTTATACCGGATTTCTACGGTCTCCGGTCTGTCGTGGGTATGTCGACCCGTTCTAAAAATGTGTCTATATGGGGTGTGCTTTAACTTTCCCTAAAGACTTCCTAGAATAAGAACAAAAATGGACTTAACACAATAGCTGGAGAGACAGAAGGAGAAGCTCAAACCTCATACTCAGTTTGGATCTGAATAGTCGCGCCGAAAAGACGTCACTCGCCTGGGACAATCACGGAGGGCACGTCACCACTGTAAGAATCCACCCACCGGCCCAATGACGGAATCCAGTGTTGTGGTCGAAGGTATCTGCGTGTATGTCTTTTCGGACGCTTCTGGAAAAGTTGTTATTTCATTAAAATTTATTGACCAATTCAACCTCTGACTTTACGCATAATTTAATCTGACTCCAATTCTATTTTATTATCAATTCACCATTCACGTTTAGCTGATCATATTTGCAGTTGTGATATAATTTAGAATTAGATATTTTCTTGGGTCTGATATTCTAATTGTACGTTTATTAGGGCCAATCGCCGCTCAGAGTTCCACGCCCCGGGTTGCGTTTCTTCTCACGGACAGAATGGAAGACACTCTGAAATTAGTCAGAGGATACGGGATGAATTAATATTTAATTAGGCTGGTTGTACAATACTAACTCGTGCCAAAAGAAAACATCTCACTTAATCAAGATCCGTAACTTGCTAGTCTC
The DNA here is from genome assembly GCA_903798195.1 of Danio kyathit. Taxonomy (NCBI): domain Eukaryota; kingdom Metazoa; phylum Chordata; class Actinopteri; order Cypriniformes; family Danionidae; genus Danio; species Danio kyathit. Next base: position 14,182,417 of record LR812530.1, on the reverse strand, counting down.
AGTGGTTATAGAATTAAAAAGATCTCCAAACTACGGGGGCGATCCTACATATAGTCTATGGGTCTAATAATTTCCATAATTATGCCGCCATAAAGGTAGCGAAAAGGCTCCACTTAATCTACTGGATACAATGAATTCAGAATACTCCAGAATTAATCAAAAGGGTTAACATTTATTTTGCCAGGCAGGTAAAAACATCATTTAAATTGAATCGAAAGGAATATAAACACAACTGATCAGCATAACATATAAACACAAGTACAAATACAAGGTTAAAAATAATTTGATAAAGTCAGCATACCTGGCAATATGAGAGACACACAAAGGCTGTGCGGGAAGTCTGGCTACAGAAGCTTCCCCAAGTAGTTTCCCAAGACTCCTTAAATACCCATTAACATCTTATGACACAGTCATGAATATTTAGCACCCAAATATTTGACTAGGCTTTCAGAGTTAATTAACCACCAAAAATCACATATTTGTTTGGGGTGAAAAAGTTTATCCAGAGATCTTTATTAGGGGTTGTCATCCCTAGGAGAGAAAAACCATTTACCAGTTTATCTTTTAATTAACATCTGTGAACCCAGGAATGTCCTTTGTTCTCGGAGTTAATTAACTACAAAGGTTTATCAATGAGTTTGGGTAAATAGTGCAAAAAGAGTTCACCAGTTTATCTTTTCATTAACATCTGTAAACACAAGAATGGTCTCTGGGTTAACTCCCGACGAAGGTTTATCAATTTGTTTGGGGTAAATAAAGTTGAAAGAGTTCACCAGTTTACCAACCACACCTGAATGATTATAATTAAAAAACAACACCAGTAGGGGAGAGGGATGGGGGTGAGAAGGATGCTTCTCGTGTCTCCTTGCCCAGATTCCAGAGTTTTTATGACTTTATTGCAAGAGATGTTTGTTTGATTAAAATCCAGTAAAATCCAGTCTTACAGCATCTAATGCCACGTTGAAAACGCGACGCGTGCTGCTTTGTTTACGCATTTAAATGTGTTTGTGAGCTCGTTTCACTAACGTTTGTCGTTGCTATGGCCACTGTTAGCTGATTCTGCACACGTGCAGCGGTCAAGGTACAGAATAGTTCAGCTTTTGCTGCTGTGTGGATTAATACTCAATGTGTGTCATACTTGAGAGCAATGCTGGTGTTAAACTCCACTGCTTTCGGCGCTGAGCAGTGGCGGTTCTAGGGGGGGGCCAGGGGGGGCCGGTGCCCCCGTGTCAACAAGCTTGGCCCCCCCTCTGGCCCCCCTAAATTTGGATGCGAATTTTTGTTTCAAAACGTCACGGAGAAGTGATATCAGCCATTGGCGGCAAACTGCGGAGACTGGAGCCTCTTTCGCGCGCTCCCGGTGTCGCGCGCACTCGCTCTCGCATGCACTCTCTCTCTCTCTCTCCCTCTCTCTCTCTCGCTCTGTTTTCGCGCGCTCTCTCTGTCAGTGACGGTGCTGCGCGCATCAGTTTCCCGCATTCCTCAGAAGTTAACCCCCAAATTGACACAGGTAATAAAAAGATTCAGTCATGTTCATGTTGTGAAACACTATCAAAATGTTCACTGTTGATTATATTAGACTTTTGTTTTCAATAGCGATTTTAACACTTTTAATATAGGAAGTCCTCGGCTATGCAGAGGCTTAATCAGAAATTGAGTGCACATATATAGTTTTACGGTAAGAAATGCAGTCTTGAATTTACAAACAGTCGGCAAGTACCAGAGGTACTGATCAAATTTAGTTTTCAGTCACGTTGAAAGTAATTTTTAACTCGTTTAGTTTTGCCTTTAGTCGTTGATGTCAGTAGTGACAAAAAGCACGAGTCTCCAAACATGATTTTTACAGTCAATGATTACAACACGTTTTTAAACATAATAGTTTAACTAACTAATTTCAAATAATAACTTTTTTATCGTTCCCATGGTGACAGTCAGTGCATAATATTTGACTAGTTATTTTGCTAGATGGTTGTATTCAGATTAAAGTGTTATTTAAAGACTTAACTAGGTTATGTTCACTAGAAAAGTTAGAATAATTAGTCAAGTTATTGTAGAACTGATTTGTTGTGTAGACAATCAAAAATAAATAGTAAATAATTCTTAAGAAGGCTAATAACACTGACCGTAACATTGTATTTTTAAAAACTAAAACCTGCTTTTATTTAAGAAATAAGACTTATTATGACTCCAGAAGAATTATTTTTGTTTTATAGGAAATACTGTGAAAATTTCCTTGGTTTGTTAAAGTTCACTTGGAAAACATTATTCTAAAATAATGGAAGGGCAAAAAAAAAAAAATACTTCAACTGTATCTGTTACAGGTGTATAAATGTGTCTTGATTTACTTGAATGTTAGAAATGTGTTATCCACTACAATACAAAGTTACTTGTCAAATAAATTAACAAAAAAGATTATTTTGAGTATGGACTGCACGGTGGCACAGTGAGTAGCATTTTCGCCTCACAGCAAGAAGGTCGCTGGTTCGAGCCTCGGCTGGGTCAGTTGGTATTTCTGTGTGGAGTTTGCATGTTCTCCCTGTGTTGCCGTGGGTTTCCTCCGGGTGCTCTGGTTTCCCCACAAGTCCAAAAACCTGTGGTGTAAGTGAATTAGGTAGGCTAAATTGTAGTGTATAAGTGTGTATGAATGTTTCCCAGTGATGGGTTGCAGCTGGAAGGGCATCCGCTGTGTAAAACATATGCTGGATAAGTTGGCGGTTCAATCCGCTGTGGCGACCCCAGATTAATAAAGGGACTAAGCCGAAAAGAAAATGAATGAATGATTATTTTGCGTTTGTTATTTAATTAGCTTGCTTATGAAGACTGCAGTGATGCATGAAAAAAAAGATATTGAATAATTGTTTAAGTGGTTTGTGATGTATGTTAAAGTGTGCCCCCTAAAAGTACAAGTGGCCCCTGCCCGGCCCCCCAGTTACTCTGGTCTAGAACCGCCACTGGCGCTGAGGTGTCTGAATAACACTGTTGAGAACTGGGTACTGTTTACCGTGGTGTTAGTAAGTTTACTTTGAAGCGTGTTTTGGGCGTCCGCTGCGATCGGATCCTATACCAATGTTAGCGACCCGGGGGCTTGATAAACCACACTGGGCATTTCACTGTCTCGCGCTGAACGCTGTTGACCAATCGCAACAGGCTGTCATCGGTCCAATCAGCGCAGATTAGCTTCGCGCTAAGCAGGGGTTTGAGAACAAATGAATCGCTGAACGATTCATATGGGAGTCGCTGGGATAATTAGGTAAAAATAAATGCATATTATAAGACCATGAAAGTGTTTTTTGACCTTGCATACATATCAGTATGTTGTTAAAGACCCATAAAACCGAAATATGACCCTTTTCAATGTGTAATAGGAGCTCTTTAACAAATTACAGACGAATCGGCAGGGTAAATTATTGCATTAATCACCAGAATGTTCACTCTTTAATGTTCACTCATCTTCAGTGATGATCAGTCCCCGCACTCTGCTAGCGTTTGAAGGGAAATGCGCGTTCACATTTTACTGGATCCAGCACTTCCTATTTGGTATTGCTTCGTGCCGACGTCAATATAAACAGGCAAAATATCCAGACGAATGATGAATCATTTAAACAGCTCTGAGTTAAATCTTTTTAGAAAAAAAAAATATTTTTTTCAACAATGTGCATTTTCAGATTTAAACCTCAGCCGGTTGTTTTCATTCACTAAGAGCCGTGTTGCACACTGCATGAAGGGTAATTTTCAAAAACCCATAATAGAGGCTCTTTAAGAAACAATGTATTGAGTGGGGAATAATGTCAATATACCCTTTGCATTAAATATGGTATCATTATTACTATGATACATTTTGTGTTTTGAAACATATGTTTAATATTTCTTAAGTGTTACTGTTTAAAAGCTAAAAGGCCCTTGCTCTTTTCTTAACCATAACAGTGACACACATTTAGTATTAATCCACACAGTGGCAAGAGCTGAACTATTTTGAAACTTGACCGCCGCACATGTATAGGAACAGCTGATGGTAGCAATGACAAATGGCAGAGGATCGTGTGCTCACAAACAAATTTAAATCCATAACAAAGCGGCACGCGCCGCGTTTTCAACATAGCATTAGACCAACCCAGGCTCATTCTGAAAACGTAGTCCCGTGGACGTTTCTGGAGAATTGAAAGTTTTATGTGTATTTTATGTGTATCTGTATGCTTTGAAATTTCTAAGAATTTAAATTTTAATCAGACAAAGTAATAAGAAAGTAATTTAAATACAGTTTTAGTGATGTAATTAGCAATTCATTACTTTTTTGAAGTAACTTACCCAACATTGGCTGTTAGGGGAAAAAAAGAAAAAGAAAACATTTACATACACAAAAAAAAAAAAAAAAAAAAAAAAAACAATGCATCAAATTAAACCAAGGTTGTCACTGTAAATTGGTTCTCAGCTGACATAACAGTTTAAATAAAGGTTATTATTATTATTATTATTATTATTACTATTATTATTATTATTATTGAGGTACAGTAGCACTTTATTTTACAGTTCTGTTTCACATCTATATATTATAGTCATGGCATAAACTGGGTAATACTAATGAGGCACTATCTCTGAACCTTAATTCAACTCAGAGCAATCTCAATCTATGTATTTACATTGTACAACCTGGTACTTTCTTTGGTAAATACACAGTAAGTACACATTAATTACATGGACTAAAGTGCAAGCTCGGTATTAAATGATTGATTAAACTGTTCAAAAGTGTATTCACGGTAGTTAAAAATCCTTAAATAGCACATCTTTGGATTTAAATAATGCATTAGTAAATGTTTAACTACTCTTAACACATGCTGGGGAAGTATTGTCTATTCTTAGTTCATGTTTTGTCATATGTTTTAGTGTACATAAAGCATCATTTAATTATGACTGAACTATGTTCCTGGTTTCTTTCTAGATTTTAAATGATTTCGAACACTAACTCTATAGAAAAAGGAGGGTCAGAAAAAGCTCTCGGATTTGATCAAAAATCTCTAAATGTTTGTTCTGAAGATTAAAAAAGATCTTACGAGTCTTCAGGGTGAGTAACTAATGACAGAGTTTTCATTTTGGGTAAACTGTGCCTCTAACATTGATTTTGGTTTTTGTTGAGAGCAATTCACATCTCACAGTAAAATATACATTTTGCTATTTGGAATGTTTCCCTGTGGATGAGGAAAAAGAAAGTAAAGACATGTTATACATCTTGAATGACCTGGGGGTTATGATTATTTTTTTAGGTAAGCCTCATTTAATATGAAGTGGGTTTGTGGCTAAAAAAGCATTAAAAACATCTGAAACTGGTTTGTTTGTTTGCTTATTTCACAGTTTGCTTGAGGATATCAAGTTTGCTTGCTACTTAGTACTTTTTTTCTGATGTAATTCTTATGCATCTGAAAAAGTTTGAAATAAAGAATTCACAATTCACAGCTCCTTAAACGACACTGCACCATCTCATGCTAAAATATCAAGATTCTTTTCTCTATTTCTCTCTCCCATTTTAGCGAAAACAAAATATGTAAGACTCAGGTTCAGGGTCTTGCAAAACACTTGAGTGCAAACAACATGAGGATTGGCTTGTATTGGAGCAGTGTCACAAAAAATGAATCACAGCTCTTGTAATGACGATTTCTGGTTGTCTTTGGAAGGTTATGCAAGGGCTTATTTTCGAGTACTGCATGCAATCTATGACCAGCCTCGCTTTGTTGGGGAAAAAAATGTTCACTTTGCATGCTAACTAGACACTTCAACCAAGGTTTTTTCCTCTGTTTACCTGGACTGAATCAGGAACTGCAGTGTAACAGGTTTTAAAAATGCAGGCAAAACGTGAATAGCATAGGCACAATGAATGCAAGTAGCTGCATAAAACCTTGAAAATTTATTAAGCCTGAATATATATATATATATATATATATATATATATATATATATATATATATATATATATATATATATATATATATATATATATATATATATATACCCTAGTCTTAGCAGTCTGAACTAGTTTCATGCAGTCCCAATAGTAATTAAGTGGGCTTAATTACTATGTACTTACATGTAAATGAATCATTTAGTATGATGAACTTTGTGTATATACATGTTTTTATATTGTAGTTATATATATTTTTTTCCAAAAGGTTATGCATGTAATTACATGTGTAACTAATATCTGTAATTACATTTATTGCCTTAACTGCTGACCCAACCCTTACACCAGGGGGTAGAGGTGGTTATAAACATCGTGAACACACACTGAGCCATATAAACTTAAACATTCATTCATTCATTCATTTTCCTTTGGCTTAGTCGCTTATTTATCAGGGGTTGCTACAGTGGAATGATCCGCCAACTATTCCTGCGTATGTTTTACGCAGCAGATACCCTTCTAGCCACAACCCAGTACTGGGAAACACCCATACACTCTCCCATTCACACACGCAGTCATACACTATGTGAAGTTTATTCATAAACTAATTTAGAAAGAATCACGTGCTTATGATTGATCACGGCTGGTCCCGCATTAGATAACGCATGATTCACCACCAGACAATTCTTTATATTATTTTATAAGTTAGCTCCTAGATTATTTAGTAAGTAAATTGACCATAACAAATTGGTGCTATAGACGAGCTCCTAGTAAGCAGTAAAGCTTTCCCTATAATCTGTCATTAGCCATTAGCAAGTCGGGGGTGTTCATCGAGATCTACCTGAGCTCAAACTCCCCTCTCGCCCTGCTAACGGGAGGAAGCCCAGGGCTCGAGGGTCTTATAAGCTCAGGACTCTATCCCAGGACAGCATGCCAAACATGGTTTATATTCAATCATCAGCTACGTGTGAACTCTTGAAGGACAATTTTGTTTACACAATTCACCTAAAGCGCATGTCTTTGGATTGTGGGGGAAATCGGAGCACCCAGAGGAAACCCACACAAACACGGGGAGAATATGCAAACTCCACACAGAAATGCCAACTGGCCCAGCCGGGACTTGAACCAGCGACCTTTCTGTTGTGAGGTGATAGTGCTAACCATTGAGCTATCATGCCGCCCAAACTTGAACATATTAACAACAACAAAAAAATGCAACAGTCTAAAGGGCCAGTATACACCAAGCCAATGCCAAACAAGCACAGATGAGACCCAACTCACAATGGCTCACATCTGGTTCCAAAAAGCTGTGCATGAACTCACCAAACGGATACAAGCCAACCGAAACGAGAGCGTGTGTTCTGCACCTGCATGGGAGAGCATGACTTTCTGCACATCTTTTCTAATTCAGAAGGGGAAACTGGAACTTCTGATGTGCACATGCAAAGTTTAAACAAAGCAGCATTTAGTACAATTTTCACAGTAATTGTCACTCACCACGGAGGGATTTGCTCCTGCAAATGTCTGATAATCTAATAATCCATATTGTTTGCACCTAATGAGATGTGTGAGATTACCTCGCTTATTGATTAAGTCCATCCCTGTTTGCATGTGAGGAAATGAACACACTTTCTTAATGTGTTTAGCGTTATAAGAAAATGCAGCACTTTTTTCTTCTTATTATTATTATTTATTTTATTTAACAATTTTTTTTGTAATTGCATGTGTTTTCTTAAACTGCAGCATGTTAAGCTCTCTCTGTCACCTTAGTCTTTGCTATAAATTGTGAGATACAATCCTCATGAAAGGTTTTTAAAAGTAGAGCACAAGGGTATCTGGACACAGCCACTGAGAGCCAGAAACTTGTAACGCTTTCCTCATCTCTGAGTTCTTCTGATTGAAACAGACACTAATGAGCAGTGCTGCATGTAAAGATTTAAGATCTTTTAACTTGACACAGCATCTAAAAAAGTCAGTGCTCATGTGCACTGTACTTCAAAAACAGCAAGCATTAATGGTCATCCGCTGTTAAGTGCATGTTTACATTGAAAAATGGAAAAATAGCACATTGGAATGGAAACACACCTTGAATGGCCCCTTACTCACCCTTAAACCTATCCATACCATCAATCCTGTCCCTAACATTACCCGTATCACACCACAATAGCACCAGAAGTGTTATAACAATATAAATAAAATAAATACAGTGTTTTTATGAAAGTCCCTATAACAGTTAAGGCCACTTAATAAAAAGTGGGACCAATGCATTTTTACTAAAAGACAGAATATTCCAAAACTTTCTATTCTTAATGGGCGATGCGGTGGCGCAGTAGGTAGTGCTGTCGCCTCACAGCAAGAAGGTTGCTGGTTCAAGCCTCGGCTGGGTCAGTTGGCGTTTCTGTGTGGAGTTTGCATGTTCCCCCCACGTTCGCGTGGGTTTCCTCTGGGTGCTCTGGTTTTCCCCACAGTCCAACGACATGCGGTACAGTTGAATTGGGTAGGCTAAATTGTCTGTAGTGTTTGAGTGTGAATGAGTGTGTATGGATGTTTCCCAGAGATGGGTTGCAGCTTGAAGGGCATCCGCTGCGTAAAACGTGCTGGATAAGTTGGCGGTTCATTCTGCTGTGGCGACCCCGGATTAATAAAGGGACTAAGCCAGGAGTGTCCAAACTCGGTCCTGGAGGGCCGGTGTCCTGCTGAGTTTAGCTCGAACTTGCCTCAACACACCTGCCAGGAAGTTTCTAGTATATCTAGTAAGAGCTTGATTAGCTGTTCAGGTGTGTTTGATTAGGGTTGGAGCTAAACTCTCCAGGACACCGGCCCTCCAGGACCGAGTTTGGACACCCCTGGACTAAGCCGAAAAGAAAATGAATGCATGAATAAATGCATGGACATACACATACAATATGAAAGTATTAAAACAATGGTATGTTAATAGCAGGTGATACAAGATACAAGTTATATGGTCAAAAGATGGGGATCAGCTTTTTTAAAGCCAAACAATGAAACAATTCTTGCAACCATTGTTAAAAATGAGAGCATTTCTGTATTTCTGAAGCAGAAAGTCAACAATTTCTTATCTGAGCTAGTAAAAGAACTCAACATAGGCTCATTCTGAAAATGTAGCCCTATATACAGATCCAAGATCGATATCTTTAGATGTTGTTATTATTAATAATTATGTGTATATGTCTGTTCAAACACCCACCCAAAACCCAGATTTCACTCTGCTTTAAATCACGTGTACAGAATCCATTTGGGAAACAGCATCTGTTTATCACTATGAAGTGCGTCAGCTGACAGTCACGCACCGCTATATGACTGTTTTGAGGATTGCATAGGAGGTGCGATGGCACCTGTAATGAAAAGGAAGGGAATCCCACACTTTTTATATTTATTACAAATTGTGTTCATGCCTAAATAAAACACACAAAGAGAAAAAGCACAAAACAGACTCACATTCAAGAGCAAGGGGCGGCCCCTGGTGGTTCTGCGGTATGGGTTGCGTATAGGGAGGATCGGGTCTTTAATGTATATTGCCTCTTTCAGAGAAAGACTAAAAAAATGGGAGAAATACTGGAAAATACCTTTACGGGACGATAGCGGTATAGAACTGTAATATACAGGAGAATCCCAGGAAAAATGGGAGGGTTGACAGGTATGATCCGTACACTAGTCCTGACTTGTCCAGTATGTTGTGCTCGGCTCAACTTTTCTCAAGTCAAGCACTCATATTTCTCATCATTGTCCTTGTCATTGTATGAGCACCATCTTGGCTGCTCGGGATACACACCCTCGTCCTGGTGTCTTCGTTGATTTGTTTGCGGCATGGTGTTTTCATTTTCAGAGCTTCAGTCCAGCTGGTTTCGGTTTTTGGCTGGCGCTGGGATTGGAAACATTTATGGTGTGCTCGTGTCTTGCGTTTTGTTTGTGTGGGTGTTGTATTTAGCATGTGGTTAATGTATACATGCGCCACCTGCTTTAGTGTTGTTTCATGTGAACATGCTGTTAATGAGTTCTCTCATTGGCTGCGTGTTCTAGTCCCATCAATTGTCTAGTCCCACCCTCCTTGTTAACACATTATTAGTTTATTAAGTTCACCTGTTTGTTTGTTAATTCTTTCTCTTTATAGTCTCCTCTTGTCTGCTGTTCTGTGCCAGTTTGTCACATGTCGTCTTTCCAGTCTTCAGTCCTGTCCAGCCCTGCTCTTCCCTGCCAGTTTGTTTGTTTAGTTGCTTTTGGTAATGTTTTCCCCCTCGGGGTAGTTTTTGTTGCTTTATTGTTTTATTTTTATAATTAATAAACCCATTTTTTTTAGTCTGCATTTGAGTCCTCACTCCTTTTCCCACCCACCAACCGTGACAAAAATAGCTGAAGTCTTTAGTATAATGAACTTCTAAATTTCAAAACATTTTTCTCTTTCGTTCAATCTTCCACTTGGACTGTGAAATTTATCTGGCCACCTGGAACTGGACTGCTTCTTATATTCTTCTTTTTAAATTCCCTGAAGCTCTGGCAGATTGAAAGCAGCATGTCTGTGAGCTGCAATCTTTAGGTCAAGTCAGACATTTCTATGGAGTTCACATCCAGGCTTTGCTTGGCCACTTGAGAACACTCAGAGATGTCTGGACGCCACTCCAGCATTGTCCCGCTGCTGAAATCTCAAGTTTGGTTTTTCAAGCACAGACCTCTTTGTGCTTGGCTCAGAGCAATTTTTTCCTTGGGTTCTAACTAGAGTCACAGTCTGAGAAGTGTTCACACAATTCTCTGCTGCCCACCATTCTGGCCGAGGTGATGAGTGCTAGTTATTTTGGCCAAACAAGGCAAACACTGAAAACATACAGTGTATGAAATTGGCTTCATCTGGTCACTTTTGGAATGTGGCAGAGACTTGTAAAAAAGAACATAAATTAATCTGTACAGATAATTTACATGTTTATTATTCGGTAGATACATTATTTCAGACATTAACTATTTAGCTTTGATATCTAAAGCTCACTTTGTCATACTAATGATGCTGAAAGAATAATGATAACTACTTAATAAAATGTTACATTTGATAAAAGGCAAAAATTTATATATTTTTTCAGGGAATCTAAGAAAATACTGTTGCTTAGAGTGAAAGGCTTCTAAATGAAATCGTTTAATATTCAAACCATAGTATTACCTTCCAATATATATATATATATATATATATATAAATAAATAGTCTATAAATCATTAAATTCTTCTATAAATAATTGCCTGAATAAATAATTTGCAGAATGACAGTTCTCTTCATTGAACATAAATACAAAAAAGAGATTGCTGGTTGTCAGGATGACCATATGACCTGATTTTCCCAGGACAATCCCATATTTCCAATTTAGTTTTTTGTTTGTTTTGTTGTTTTATGCTGAGTACTAGTGGTAGTATTCTATCATACAAAAACAACATATATAAAGTCACCTAACCTATTGCATTTACCTCCAGACACCAATTCAGTATATCCAAAAACTGACAGAAGAATACCAATAAAACTTTTACAGAACATGTATTCAAGTTCTGTAATGTTTGAATGTGTAGTGAAATAAAGTGGTGTGTAAAACACCATTATTTATTTATTCAGAATGATTTGAGAATGTGAAACATGGGGGGATAAAAGGTTCACAGTGCCTATAGGATACTGTCTTGCCCTTTGAAAAAGGTATTTTATTTACAGCCTGAAATGAAAACCCATTCCAAAATAATAATAATTATTATCTTCCAGCTTTATTTGCAAAGGTTGCTTTACATCATCAAAATGATAAAAGAGAAAAGGAACAGCTCTGAAAAATAATAATGAACTGAAAAACTTGAATAGCAGGGTTAGAATGTCACCAGTCTGTGGATTTGATTCTTTGTAGAGCCACCTTTTGCTTTAATTACAGCCATTAATCTTTTTGGAGATGTCTCCACTGGCTTTGCACTCCTAGATTGAGGAATATTTGTTCATTCAAATTTGGTGGTGAGCAAGCAGCAGTGAACTGCTCTCTTTATGTAGTTCATCCATTTTCAGATTTAGGTTAGGGCTTTGACTTGGCCAGTCAGGGACATTATTTTCTATTCTTTTTGGGTTTTGTTTTGGTTTGTATTGGGCTGTATTTATTCATTCATTCATTTTCTTGTCGGCTTTGTCCCTTGTGGGGTCGCCACAGCGGAATGAACCGCCAACTTATCCAGCACGATTTTACGCAGCGGATGCCCTTCCAGCCGCAACCCATCTCTGGGAACTTCCACACACACATTCACACTCATACACTATGGACAATTTAGCTTACCCAATTCACCTGTACCGCATGTCTTTGGACTGTGGGGGAAACCGGAGCACCCGGAGGAAACCCACGCGAACCCAGGGAGAACATGCAAACTCCACACAGAAACGCCAACTGACCCAGCCTAGCCGAGGTTCGAACCTGCGACCCAGCGACGTTCTTGCTGTGAGGCAACAGCACTACCTACTGCGCCACTGGGTTGCCCGGCTGTATTTATAATACTAGAAATTTATAATTTATAATCATTGTCGTATGAAAGTTATATGACCTGCATAGGGCCTCATTCATAACTGTTCTGCACACACAAAACGATGTGAAAACACATGCTCATTGTGAAATTGTACCCCCATGTACATTTATGGAGAGCACATATTATGTAGACAGAGCTACGTATGGCTGCATTTTATTTTTTAAACGAACGCTACGGGGCGGTATGATGGTGCCAACGGCTTCTGTTTCTTTTTGCGCTACCAGCTGACCACTTACGTCTATGTGGACGGCTTGCTGCCAGTTTGCTCAGTGGCTCACAGTGTACGTCGATGAACTTGAGACACAGAAAGGAGTTGACTGCGATGACAGAGATCTGGCAAAGAACGGTTCCAGAAAGCAGCTAAAACAAATACAAAAGCAAAAAATAAAATAAACAAGTAAATAACAGGGTGAGAATGTGGTAAGATCTGAAAATGTGATAAAAATCAGGCGGCCGTGAGGGCTTTTCTTTTTCTGGATTGCTTTTGAAAACACTGTTGGTTGGATTTAGGGAAGAGGGTGATTGGGTCAATCTGTGCTATTAGGGAAGGAGGTGGGTGTTATCAGTCAGTCAGTCGGTCAGTCAGTCAGTCGACAGTGGCCTCTGGTGGATTTATGCAAGAACAGCAGGTGTGAATGGCACGCTCTAGAGAAATTTGAGATCTAAAAAAAGCATACACAGCGGCCTCTGGTGGATTCGCAAAAACTGCAAAAAAAAAAAAAAACGTAGCTCCTGGGACGTATTTCGTGCTCTCCAGAAATGTATACAGGGGTACGTATCAATAATAAGCCTGGGTTGGAAAAACTAAACATCTTACACAAAACTTTGACTCATGCATACAGACATTTTGAAAAAAGAACAGTTTGGCAACACAGATGAAGGAAATTATACATACATTTTCATTTAAAAATGTATTTATATACTTAAATATTCTCTTAGTTGCTCATAGGTCTCTGTAATCATAAAAATATAATTAATTTAAAATAGCTTTATAAAATCTGTTAACTAAATGTGACACTGAAAAAAAATATGCAGTGTCTTTGGATTGAGTTATGTTGACCATTGTACATAAAAAAAAAACATCAGCATAAATATAGACAATGACAACTAAATAAAAAGGCAATGTACCAATAAGTACAAACTCAATATTAGCAGATTTGTTTGTCAGATGTCAGATTTTTTTTGTACAAACAATTATAAATTAAACCAGATTAACATTTGTAACTAATTATTTTTTAAATAACATTTATTGACTTGGCACGTTATTCTGCTGGAAGTAACATCAGAAGATGGGTACACTGTGGTCATAAAGGGATGGACATGGTCAACAACAATACTCAGGTAGGCGGTGGCATTGACATGATACTCAATTGGTACTAATGTGCCCAAAGTGTGCCAAGAAAATATCCCCATCACCATTACACCACCTGCACCAGCCTGAACCACTGATACAAGGCAGGATGGATCCATGTTTTTTTTTATTTAAATGTTGCAGCAAAAAATCGAGACTCATCAGACCAGGCAACATTTTTCCAATCTTCTATCGTCCAATTTTGGTGAGCCTGTGCAAATTGTAGCCTCAGTTTCTGTTCTTAGCTGACAGGAGTGGCCACCGGTGTTGTCTACTGCTGCTGTAGCCCATCTGCCTCAAGGATGGATGCGTTGTGCATTCAGAGATGCTCGTCTGCATATCTCGGTTGTAACGAGTGGTTATTTGAGTTACTGTTGCCTTTCTATCAGCTCGAACCAGTCTGGCCATTCTCCTCTGACCTCTGGCATCAACAAGGCATTTGCGCCCACAGAACTGCCGCTCACTGGATATTTTCTCTTTTTCGGACCATTCTCTGTAAACCCTAGAGATGTCACAAAGATATACACAGGAGACCCAAATGCAAGTGAAAACAAGATGATTTATTTAAAGAGTCACAACTGGTATAGATCTCACCAGATATAATTTAGGGCAAGGATGCTCACACCAGAATACAACACGCCAAACAGTGGTAAAGGTTCATCCGTGAACCAACGTCGTATAGCAGTCTCTCATGGATATCTCACCAGAAATCGAGGGAAGGGAAAGGTAGCGCTATGGAGCAGCTATCAAGGAAATCGTCGAGTTTACCCACGGAAAAGTTCATTAGAGAAGCGGATTTGGGGTGAAGTCTCTCACAGATAATGTTGTCTTCAGAGCAGGCAGTAGTAACAACATCAAAGAAACGGAGACGTGCATAAGGTCCAAATGAAGCAGGCTATATCGGAGAGCCTCCACCAAAGCTAGCGAGAGAGTCTAACAGAAAGCAGACACAGGAGTGAACAACAACGGACTGATAATGCTAACCACAAAACACTGAACATATATAGCGCGCGGAACGCGCAACAGCTGTGACTGATAACAAACACCTGTGTTGTGAGTAGTAACAAAACACGTGACCACCCAGCTGATAAATGTAAACACACATACACACACACCACGCGGTGAATAACCCAAACAAGACACACCCACTTCCCCCACACACACACATACACACACACACATGCAAGAAAAAACAGAAAGATCCACAAACGTGACAAGAGATGGTTGTGCCTGAAATTCCTAGATTAGCAGTTTCTGAAATACTCAGACCAGCCCATCTGGCATTAACAATCATGCCACATTCAAAGTCACTTAAATCACCTTTCTTCCCCATTCTGATGCTCGGTTTGAACTGCAGCAGATCGTCTTGATCATGTCTACATGCCTAAATGCATTGAGTTGCTGCCATGTAATTGGCCAGTTAGAAATTTGAGTGTACAAGCAGATGGACGGGTGTACCTAATAAAGTGGCCGGTGAGTATATTTGGGGTTTTCATTAGTTGTCATCAAAATCATCAAAATTAAAAGAAATAAACACTTGAAATATATCAGTGTGGAATGAATGCATAGATTATGTAAGTTTCATTTCTTGAATGGAATCAGTGTTATAAATCAACTTTTTGAAGAAATTCTAGTTATACGACTAGCACCTGGATATAGTTTTTTTTGTATGGTGTGGTAAGCACTTAATGTTCAGTCCAGAAAGGTCTATATTGATCTACTGCACTTTTTGCCAATGACATCAAAGTCTTTCAGATATGTTTTTGCATAGTGTTAGTGAGAATTAGTGTGGCACTTTCTCCAAAAAATTCTGTCTTGCCACCGTGCCTTACAGCTGACAATGCTGACAATGCATTCACAGACCGACCAGTCCCAGCTATAAAGCCTTGTAAGTAATTCAATAGTACTTGCCTTTGGCCTCTTGGTAGCTTCTCTGATCAATGTCCTCCTGGCTCAGTCATCCAGTTTGAGCAGACAGCCTGTTCTAGGCAATGTGTTGGTAGGGCCATACGCTTTTCATTGCTTAATGATCCTCTCAATAGTACTCAGAGGATAGCTAAAACCTTAGATATGTTTTCGTACAATCTTCTACTTGTGCCTTTCTACACTTTTATCCTAGAGAAAGCACTTTCTTAACCACAGTGAACTTTTTGGCAATGCTTGCACTACTAATTTGGTTTTCATAATAGATTTGAGCAATTTAGCATTAATGGCAAGAAAAGCCCCTTATGCCTTGGAATGATTTCACTGTAGATTCAGAATCATCTAGGGCCCTGTTACCACACCTGGTATTAAGATGCATTTTTGTAATTTCAACCACAAGTGGATAAAGGAGGCACATTAACATTCCCATGTGGCATTTAAAGTGTCTCTTTTGTCTACTTTCAATTACTTGTGATCCAACTGATCACATGAAAAGATCATTTAACACATGCATAATCCAAATGTTCCGAGCATTAAAATCATATCCCTGCATGTTGTTTTAAATAAAATACAATTCTAAAAAAAAGTACATTAATGACTTCACACAAGAAATAAAACAATTCACAAAGCTGTATCTAATGGAAAACAGCAATTGTGCTCAGTGGTGTAAAGTAACTAATTACAAATACTTAAATTACTGTAATTGAGTAGATTTTCTCAGGAATTGTAATTTACTGAGTAGTTTTAAAAATGTGTACTTTTCCTTGAGTACATTTTTAGTGCAGTATCTGTACTTTTACTCCACTACTTTCTTTCAACCTGCAGTAACTACTTTATTTTTCTTGTCCATGGGGATTAGAAAAATCAGTCCCGAGATTCTGTCCTATCAAATCGCACATACTGTAGAAGGTAAATCGCATCATAATGAACTACCTCAAGAAGTGGGTGCTTTATAATTGCAGCAAACTGTTTGGAAGTATTAAAGTGTCCATGAAGATGTTCAAAATCTTTAAGCGCATTGACCCAGAGACTGTTTAGATGCATGTCACTGATGAGAGAATGACGGATGTTTACTGTATGAAGACCGAAATGTCCTTAAACACCCAGCAGGCACAGGACATCAACATGACGTCTGATTGACGTTGAACCCTAACGTCATGAGGACATTGCATTTTGTTTGGAAATGAAAATCAGATTGACGTCAGAACTCAACGTCAGGCCAATGTCAATAGGCTCGTTTGAGGTGCGCCTCGCCTTGACTGCATTGTAGACGAGAGCAGGCTGCTGCAGTAAGAGGAGGGCTCAAAAAATACATCAGAAGTCGGACACTTCCCGAATCTCGCTGTTTTGCCGCCTGGAAACGTCACCAGCAGTAGAGATCGCGTTCGCGTTTTCTATCGCGGACGAATGACCTCATGAAAAAATACTATGGTGATTTATAGTAGGCTAAATATTATAGTGTTTTTGAACACGTTTTTTCAGTATTGGGTTATGTTTATAGTTGTGATACTAGAGCAACTATAGAATTTAAATAGGATATTTATTATAATATGGTTAAAAAACACTGTATTCCTATAAATTACTATAGTATTTTTTTAATGTGGGAGTGGATGCAATTGAAATATCACTGTTTTTACAAAAAGATGGTCAGAATCACAGAAGATGAACAGCTCATTACTTAAAAAGGTTTATTTAAAATATAAATCTGTATAATCAACAGTGGTAAATGTTAAAAGAATGTCAAAATAAACAGCTTATACAGCAAGAAAGCTTTCAAGAAATCTCATTTGGTTACATTATAAATTAAGTAACTATAGCAAGATGATTATAAGTGAATGGTCATGACAAATTTTTTGTTTATTTGTTTTGCTAGGAATGTCTAGAATTTGGCATTTTATTGAACAAGTGGTCCATTTCTAGTCATTTCAGACTTTCTAAAGAGGGCATTAGAAGGTATAAAGGGAAATACAACTGAAGACAGAATTCTTAGCCCTCTTGTGAAGTTTTAAAAAATGGTATTGCATCAAATATGTAAAAGTGTTGTTTAACAGATTTTGTACAGTTTTATAAACTAATTTCATTCATTTTCTTGTCGGCTTAGTCCCTTTATTAATCTGGGGTCGCCACAGCGGAATGAACCGCCAACTTATCCAGCACGATTTTACGCAGCGGATGCCCTTCCAGCCACAACCCATCTCTGGGAACATCCACACACTCATTCACACTCATACACTACGGACAATTTTAGCTTACCCAATTCACCTGTACCGCAAAATTTCTGGGGGAAACCGGAGCACCCGGAGGAAACCCACGCGAACGCAGGGAGAACATGCAAACTCCACACAGAAACGCCAGCCAAGGTTCGAACTTGCAACCCAGCGACGTTCTTGCTGTGAGGCGACAGCACTACCTACTGCGCCACTGCATCGCCATAAACTAATTTCTACTAAGTAATTTGTCTAGTCTTTACCATGATGACAGTATTATATTATATATTTTACATAATATTTTACTAGTTTTTTGCAAGATACTAGTATTCAGCCTAAAGTGCAATTTAAAGAGTTAACTATAGATTAATTATGTTAAAGATAAATGAGGAAAGCCATTGGACAACAGTGGTTTGTTCTGTGGACATAAAGAAATTATAAAGGGGCTAATTATATTGACATGCTTATTAGGCCTATATAAACAGCTTTTACTCCAGCCAGACTAAAAAAAACAGTTTAAGATTTTCTCCAGAATAAAAACTATAGGCTGTAGGAAATACTGGGAAAATGTTCTTGATCTATTAAACATGACTTTTGACTTCACATACATGTGTGTGTTTGTTTTGTTTTGTTTACTACACCCCTTTCACTTATGAAATCACACAAAGATGAGGCATAATGGCAAAACAGTCTGATTACCTCATGTATGCTTATATGTATGTATTGGATTGATTTTCATGGAATAACGTTGCATAAAAAATACAATACAAAACTCACACAAACATACAAAAAAGTGAAAATGACAACAAACAGGACTTTAAACTGAGAGAGAAATAAAATACAGCACATGCACATCCTAATGATTTATTAGTAACATTTAGTTATATTATATAGGTCACATTATATTTTAACAAAGGTGTGTTTTGTTTTTGTTTGTGTGTAAATCTAAATAAATAACCACATGTAATGCTCTTTATGACTTTTTTTTAAATTGTCAACGAAAATACAAAAAAGGTTCACAACAAAGCCAGGTATAAACCTTAGTAAAAACAAGATCGAGAATAACGTGTAGTTTGTCAGTCTCATCCAATGAGCATTCAGCTGTGTCATCAGCCAGCCGTTTCCCATCATGCTTTTAGTGAGAGCAGTCTTTTAGGAGCAACTGCTGCCGACTGCTCAATCCAAGGTACCCGCCTCGCGATCGCGAGAGTTTTTTGGCGCACGTCAGCGTGACATCAGAGCCAGGCGGACGCAACTCGGACACATTTCTAACCGGCATGCATCTTGCGGTGATCACCGGTGATCGATTCTGCGCAGATTTTGGCCACCTCAAACGAGCCTAATGTCCAATGTCCAACCTAAAACCAACCAAATATCAACGTCATTTGACGTCATTATTGGACATCAAAATAATGGCTAGCTTGACAAATAATTTTGGTCACCTGACATTACAACCTAAATCTAACCTAATATTAATGTCTCATGATGTTGTGTGCCTTCTGGGCAATAACTAAATGCACTACAGAATGTTACGTTTATACACACCTCCACAAATTACATGTAAACATATCAGCTTTTGACACCTTAATACTCACTACTCTTGAGTACTTTTGAAAGGGCTACTTTTTACTCATACTTTGAGTCATATTTACAACAGATACTTTTACTCTACTTGCACTATATTTTTAGGCAAGTAATGATACTTTTACTTGAGTATGATTTTTCAGTACTCTTTCCACCACTGATTGTGCTACAGTGTAAAACCAATCTGTAACAAAAACAGTCAAAAGACTGGCAGCAGGGCTTCCAGAGATATTCCATTAAATTACATATAATACAATTTCAAGAAATTACAAGCAAAAACTGTAAAAATATAGAACATACGTTACGATCAAAATTAATTAAATTACAGTTTATTACTGTTTATAGTTTGAAGTTAAAATTACTGCCATAATATAATTATTACTGCAATTATACAGATTATTGCTGTCATTTTACAAATTTTTACTGTAAATATATATATTTTATTGTAATTATACAGATTATTAAAGTGATTTTAAAGATTATTACTGTAAATATACAGGTTATTAATGCAATTATACAAATTAATTATTGTGATTATAATGATTACTGCTGTAACTATGCAGGTTATTAATGTAATTGTACACATTAATTAATGTTATTAGATTAATTCATGCAATTATGCATGTAATCTTTAAATATTCCATAAATTTTCCCACTTTTAACATGCATTTAAATCAGAAAAAAAAAAAATTCAAGAATGATTAAAAAAGCTTAAGTACAAATATTTGCTGTTGTCATAAAACACTGAAAATATAACTATAAACTATAATATAGTTTAACAAATAGTTTTAGGATATGTAGGTTAAACTCCAAAACAATTTGCTTGAAAAAATACAAAATTCTTATGTATCTAAATTTTTTTTTTTTTTTACAAATTACACATTTGTTCATTGTTTAATAACAAAAACAAGGTTAGTGTCATGTGAGGACGCCTGCACAACAAAGTTGAGGATCAAATAGCAGTTTATTAAGAGAATCATCTTGCAATTAAAGGTTAAAACAGGAACAAACAGGTGCATTCAAATAATCCCAAGCATAAAGGTGGCAAATAAAGGAACAAAGAAAAGGGGTCAAACGCGGCATGGCAAGGGGAAATGTTTAAGGGTGCTTTCACATCTGAAGTTCGCTTTATTTGGTCCGGACCAAGGGCAATAAATAATACATTGTAGCATTTTCTGCCACCTTTGAGCCGCTTTCACACCACACTGATTGCTTTGATCCGAAGCAGTTGAAAAGAACCAAAATGCATTCATGCGACAAAATCCGCATCACTTATTGGCTAGATGTTGTTGAACATATTTCCTAAACTGCTTTTCGATTGGTCAGAATTCACGTGCGGGAAAATGCCAATGGAACTCCAGCAAATAAACAAACCGGCAGACACAAAATGTTGCTTTTCACTATGAAGGGACGACTGTGCTGGCTGATTGTATCCCTGCTCATAGTATACTATATAGTTTGTATACATCACTTTAGACAAACTATACATTTCGAGAATGAAGCACGGCTGTGGTTGGAAAACAATGTTTTAAGGCATTGTAAACAGCAAAGGTGCTTCGTACGTCACTGCAGGAGGTGGCGTGAATTAATTTTGCTAAACTGCAACATGGTCATCTTCCGGAAATATTACCAACGATCCATCAGGTACATATTTCCTAAACTGCTTTTTGATTGGTCAGAATTCACATGCGGGAAAATGCCAATGGAACTCCGGCAAATAAACAAACCGGCAGACACAAAATGTTGCTTTTCACTATGGAGGGACGACTGTGCTGGCTGTATCCCTGCTCATAGTATACTATATAGTTTGTATACATCACTTTAGACAAACTATACATTTCGAGAATGAACCGCGGCTGTGGTTGGAAAACAATGTTTTAAGGCATTGCAAACAGCGAAGGTGCTTCGTACGTCACTTCAGGAGGAGGCGTGAATTAATTTTTGCTAAACTGCAACATGGTCATCTTCCGGAAATATTACCAACGATCCATCAGGTAAAGTTTTCCCCCTCTCTCTCTCTTTTGGTAAAGCGCTGTCAACAAAAACTTTTCCTCCACATTCCATAATGCACAGCGCATCGGCCTATGGCAGCTGGATTAGTCCAAAAAGGTGCAGTACTTTTTGCGGTTGGGTCTGTTTTAGTTTGGATCATGTTCTCACCACACACGATCTGCTCCAGGGTTTGTTTGAAAGTGTACCGAGACTTCCTTGAAGAGGTGGTCTCGGTACACTTTCAAACAAACCCTGGCTTCAAACAAACCCTGGCTTCAAACAAACCCTGGCTTTTTTGGTCCGCTTTTGGTGCGCACTCGAGTACGATTGCTACATTCACACCTGCCCAAACGAACAGTACCAAAAGGGAAAACGAACTCTAGTGCGATTCAACCGAACTAAATAAGGCAGGTGTGGAAGCACCCTAAGGGTGCTTTCACATATGTGGTTCGGTTCATTTGGTCCGGACCAAAGGCAACAAATGATACATTGTAGCATTTTTCTGCCGTTTTGGGTCCCTTTCACACCACACTGATTGCTTTGGTCTGAACCAGTTGAAACGAACCAAAATGCAGTCATGTGACAAAATCTACATCACTCACTGGCCAGATGTTATTGAACGCATTTCCTAAACTGCTTTTCAATTGGTCAGAATTCACGTGGAACTACCACAAATAAACAAACCGGCAGACACACAATGTCGCTGCGCTGGCTGACGCAGTATCCCTAGTCATAGTATACTATGTAGTTTGTATGCATCACTTTAGACAAACTATACATTTCGAGAGTGAAGGGCGGCTGGGGCTGGAAAACAATGTTTTAATGCATTGCAATCGGCGAAAGCATTAGGAGAAGGCGTGAAATAATTTAGCTAAACTGCGACATGGTCATCTTTCGGAAATATCACCAATGATCCATCAGGTAATGTTTCTCCCTCCCTCCCTCCCTCTCTCTCTCTCTCTCTCTGTTTAAAACTGTTGGTAAAGCACTGTCAACAAATATTTTTCCTCCAAACCCCATAAGATAGACAGCGCATCGCACTACGGCAGCTGGATTAGTCCAAAAAGGCGCAGTACTTTTTGCGGTTGGGTCTGTTTTAGTTTGGATCACGTTCTCACCACAAACGAACCGCTCCAGGGTTCATTTGAAAGCTTTTTTGGTGCGCTTTTGGTGCGCACCCGAGTGCGATTGCTATGTTCTCACCTGCCCAAACGAACCGCACCAAGAGGGAAAACGAACTCTAGTGCGATTCAGCCGAACTAAATAAGGCAGGTGTGGAAGCACCCTAAGACTCAACAATGAGGTGTCTGTGTGTGCTGAGTTTATAGTCCTTGAAATCAGTCCATAACGATCTTCTTACTGTGTGTGTAATCAGTCAGAATTAGGAACTGTAAATTTAATGTTAGAATTTTTTATAATAGAAAATATCTGTAAAACAACAGGTATTTCACTGTATAATGAAAAAACGGGAAAATTCTGAAAAAAATACAGACAAGTACCTGTAAAATAATGTTTATTTTTTTACAGTGTAGATGAAAGCTGCTGTTTGAAAAGAATAATGCAACCATATTTCAAAAGTCTAATTTGCGCTCAAATACGTTGGCCTATTTATTTTTTACAAAGTGAAACCCAACACCATTTAAAAGAATACAAGTTGAAATAGATGCAATAATCAATAAATATTCCAATTTTTGTATTTATACTGTAGGCTCAAGACGAATTTCAGCATTGTAACAAATCAGGTAAATATCTGGCAAATCAAATCAAATGAAACAAGGGAATCAACAATATCTGCTTTAAATTGTTTCGAAAATTAACTGAACCCTAAATTTTGGTTAAAATAATGTATCAAATCTTTAAAAAAAAAAAACAGGTATTACAAACACTTTTGGTCCATTACTCATTAGGATGTTAAGTGAATCACAAAAAAGTACAAATTCAAGCTAATATAAACACAGCCACAATTTTACTTCTTCCAAAACCAGATCCAACATTACCATCAAGCCATTGTCCCATTTCTTTGATCAATGCTGCCCATAGATTGCAAGAGGTTACACCTTCCATGTTACATCCAGATCAAACTGGTTTCATCAAAGGTAGACTTGCAATAATACACACAGTCTTTTCAACTTGACATATTACATAAAACATTATAGTGTCTTATTATAGTGCTACACAGAAAAAAAATCATTTGATAGGGTTAAGCAATAAAAATTCCTGTTATCCACATTAGCGAGATTTGGTTTCATTTGGAGTCATTTATAAATTGGATTCAAATTCTGTACACATCACCTTCAGCCACTGTCATCACCAAGCTTTTCACTGCACCAGGGGACCAGTCAAGGATGCCCACTTTCTCCATACTTATTCACCATCTGTATTGAACCATTAGCAGTAGTTATCAGCCAAAATAGCAACATTAAAGTAGATCAAACACTAAATGTATCCCACACAAATTTGCACAGATTACATGTTACTAGTTTTATAGACCCCCTTTCAACATTTGCATATCAATTGATATTCATTTAATAAAATAACAACATTTTATAAATATTATACATTGTCAAAGGTGGAGCAAGATAATAAGCTGCTAACTTAAAAAAATATATTACAATTTCTCAGGACCTGCCGTTATTGAAACATCAAGGCCCGGTTTCACAGACAGGGCTTAATATAAGCCAGGAGTAGGCCTTAATCAGTACTAGTTAATCTAGGGCATTTAAGTACCTTTCATGAACTTAGCTTAAAGGTGCTGTATGTAAGTTTGTGACTCTTCTAAAGCATAAAAATACCATAATATGTTTGCAGATATTTAAGAAACATCCCAAGTGAACATACTTGTTTAACTGAAAAACAATGCTGAAGTCAGATATTCTGCTTTGAAACTGGTTTTTCCGTGCCGGAACGCTGTCTTTGTTTAGGTAAATTTAACCTGCAGAATGCCAGTTTAGCCAATTATATTTCAGCACTCCGGGTTGCCTTGTTGGAAAACAGCGTATTTCATTCATTCAGTCAGGAAGGCTCTGAAAGCATGCGCCCGTGACCGAAATAGACAGTATCGAACGTCGAAATGAGACAGATTAAGTTCCACATGAGGTTATTAAACAGCAAATGATATAAACATTACGAACGTAAACATTAGGTGAGCAGGTTACATTGTAATTTCATGTCCTAACAACACGCAAACAGCAGTTTGACTGTTTGCACCAGACGAAACATGACAGAAATGTAAATACAGCCTTTCAGAAGCACAGAATAAGCACTCACTCACGAAACGGTAAGGTTTAGAATCTATTCAAACTCACATTGTTAGCATTTAGCACTGAATAAAACAAACGAGGCTTACCTGAGGTGCACTGTCATAGATTTCACATGTTGAGCTGTGAGAAGTAGAAACCGTTTCTAATATCTCAATTCGAGGTGTTGGTTAGAACTAAAACTCCTTTTAATATGGAACATATTCCTTCTATCGCGTATCGTTGATTTTATTTAGAACACGGTTTAAATCACTCGCTCCTGTACTCAATCTGGCATCCCACGCGTGCGTTTATTTTGATCTAGGAGTGCAATACCCAGTTCAACCACTGGGTGTCAAACTTACATACTGCACCTTTAAAATAGGCTTAGTTAGTCAGAGACTACAGAGTCCTGGAGTAATTTAAGTAAGCTTAAATAAGAACACCTGAGATAGGCCTGATTAGGTTGAGTATAAGCTCATGCTGTTGGTCTGATGGTGTTCATCAAAACCTGAAATGGACTACAAAACAGTATTGTTGGTTTAAATCTTGACACAAAGCAATGGCAGAGGCAAAGAGAATTCGTTCAAAAAAACTTTAGTGAGTATGAAAAAACACTACTAGAACAAATTTTGACAAACTATCCAGTTATTGAAAGTAAAACCCACACTACTGCTAGTGAACAAAAGAAAAGGAGTGCTTGGAATGCAATTTGCAATGAATTCAAGGCAAATGAAAATGCAACCACAAGAACAATACAACAACTTCAGGTGAGATTTCTTTGTTATTAACATTGCACATTTCTTATATCTATATTTTTGTCACAATGTATAATGAATGATACTGGCCTGTATATACTCTGTGGAAGAACCTAAAACTGGCTTTAAAAAGACAGAATGCAGAGATAAGAAGACAGCGATTTATTACTGGTGGTGGACCACCAAATAAAGATGAAACTGATGAAGTGGATGACTTGTCTGGAATAATACAGAAGCAGCAACCTCTGGAAGGTATACCAGATGATGATCACTTCAACAGTTCAGGCGAAGAAATGAGCACAAATGGTATGTAAGATAGAAATTGGTTACTTCCTTTGGTACATATTCCACTCTGTCAATCTTGATTCTTCTAAAGGATCATGTGAATTCAGTTGTGCTTCTGTGGTTTTTTTTTTTCGCCACAGAACAGAGGGAGCTGAACAGGTTGGAAGAGCCAGAACACAGTGAGTGTGTGCCCTCCACATCTGCTCCAGCATCCCTGGCAAAAGATGCTGCGCCACCACCTTTCAGAATCGAGCAAGCAGGATGACTATTCATGAAAAGTTAGCCATTCCATGAGCAAAAAATGAAATTCATGAAGGAAGAGCATGAAATGAAAATGAGAATTCTACAGGTTGAATTGGATATGAAGTTGGAAGAAAGAAGTATGATACAAAAAAAGATATAATAAGGAGACCGCTGTGATTACAAGCCATGGGGTGTAAAAAACTAATAATAAACAATTTGTCATTTACATATTCATGAGTGAAAGTATTTTATTTTTCATTTTCAACCAGTATTGTTTAAGTGACTCAGTTCACAAATGGCTTTGCAGACTTTGTGAACTATTCTACACACAGTTGCTTCACTGACACCACACAAATCACCAGTTTCATGGTGAAAGGTCCCAGATAGGCATGGGACGATAACCGTTTTCAAGGTATACCGCGGTTTGGAAAAGTCAAGGTTATCATACCGCCAAAATTTTCTCTAATACCGTTCCTAAGGTATGTGTAAAAAAATTTTATTTACATTTTTTTTTAACAACAGTATCTCCAGCAGAAAAGATATCCAAAGATGCCATTTTAAATCGTAAATAAATCTGTGTTTTTGAAACTAATAAAGACAGCAGAAGTCAATGATTCATTTTCATTATTTAGCCTGGCACGTTTACTGTTCCAAAATATTATAAATGTTTCTCAAAATATATTGTGTTCAAAGGGGAAAAACCTTTTAGTTTTTTATCTAGACATTTAAAAAGAATATATTTTAGAGCAGTAATCACAATACCGTGAAACCGTGATATTTTTATCCAAGGTTATCATACCGTCAGAATCTTATACTGGCCCATGCCTAGTCCCAGATGCCAAAAACCTCACTGTGAGCAGAACTTGGAGAGAACTGGGTAAAGGCCTTCTTTTTAGAGACAGACAGGAAAGTGTAGGTTCTAGCAAAGATATTACCTCCAATGCATGATGTTTGTCATGCAAAAGCAGTTTTGAAAAGCTGTGTCATCAAAATAATTTAATGGATCACTCCTATCCAAAAGTACTCTTGCAGGCCTCTGTTGTGCGCGTGGATTTTCACTCAGATATTCCATGCTCCCTCACAAACAGTGCTAAGCAGGAGTTAAACCTGCCTCCTTGAAGGATTAATTTAAGCTACAACTTAGTCATAGACTAGCAATAATCCTCCCTCTTGCAATCAGCTTCGTTTAATCCAGAATAGGCTAAGTCTGTGACTATTTTAATCTATATTTGTGCAAGTCACTTTGAGTTAAGACAGCTCAAGTGGGCAGTTTAGTCTGGGACTAGGCTTAAGCCCTTTCTGTGAAACCGGGCCCAAGAGTTTTAAGGGCTTTACACACTTCAGAAATTGCAAAGGGTGAAAATTTGAATAACTGACTAGACATATTTTTTGACTGAACAATTAAAATTTCACCTGGGAACCATTGATTGAATCAAACAGAAAGCCAGTAGCTATAAAATGTTGATTGAAGCACTAAAGTATTTTTATTTTTAATAATGATTATAATCAGGGCTTGACATTAAGGGTCACGAAACACCAAAACACATTTTTTGAGCTGTTGACAGTCATATATGTGTCCCACGCTGCTATAAACACTATTAGGACACATATATTGCATTAAAAAGTGAAAATTGGTTGTTTTTGTGTTATTTTGAGCAAATTTGTTCTTCCGGTTTGAAACGAATTTTTGAAGCTGCGTCACGGCCATGAGATACTTAGGTGTAAATCCAGCCTGGAGAGTGGCTGTCTGTCCTTTCGAGAACATTGTGACGTATCTGAGTGTGCGCCATTAATTCATGACAAAGACGTGCTTCAAACCAATCAGTGCGCTCTAATGTGTATGACACGAAACTTCATTAATATGCATGATAGCTCCGGAGACCTTTACCTGTTTACAGTGTTCAGACGGCAGAGAGACGCCACGTTGTGTTGCCAAAACAAGTGAAAGAACTAGAATTTGGAGACACGAGTCGTCGGTGTTGCAACGAAGGTTTCATTTTTATTTTCCCTCTATGAGAGAGCTGCTGGAATCACGTGTGGATTACAGTGCATGCGACAGAAATGCGTTTGTAAGGAACATTTTTTACCCGAGAGCTTTTCGCATCTGGAAATGATGAAATCCGAATTTGCCGCTCGTCTCCTTTTAATAAAAAGACACAGCTCCAGTTTGATTGTCTGTCTACAGATTTGGTAAGTGTGTGCGATCAATGCCCTTTGTTTAACCCAGATTGCAAAGTTAGTTTGTATCGTCAGCAGTGCTCTTTCAGTTTTTTAAGACATACCATAGTCAAAATGATTTAGTTACTAAGTTTACAGTATGTTAATATCACTGCATTATTACAGTACAATATTATAGACTGAAAGATCCGCTGTAAATGCTGCTCTCCGAGTGTAAACATGTTAACACAAACTATTCCCGTCGTGCAGGATTTTCGCTGCATTTTGTGACAGGATAGTCTATACACACACGGCTTTCTGACGCTACCTACCGAGTACATAAGTTACAGAGAAATGCGGAGGATTTTTTTCTCCCATTCGCCGTGCGGTATCAAACATACTGCGTCTGTGTGTTTGTTTTGCCTGTGAAATTAGCGCGTGCCCAAATGGAAACGCCCTTCTTTGCAAGTCCTTCCCTCTTTCCCTCCACCGACACTCCCACACTCCCAGTGCTGGACACGCCCACTTTCCTGACTTTTTTCAAACTAGAGGTCTGAAAACACCCTGCTGAGACAGGGGGTTTCGTGCCCCTTTAACACCCACCAACCTGCTGAATGCGGGTAGATTTTACCTGGGGTTAGACAGACACCCCCAGTAGCCACTTTGAAAAAAACGGTGTTTAGGGATGCACAGTCCTGCTACTTTCAAGAGCTCAAGATTTTTTGTAATCAGCAGTGGTTGCCGCTTTTGCTTTAACCATTCTTTAAACAGATTATTATTGAGCCTAACGTTAGCCTTGTGCGCACGATTATCCTTTAGTTATCGCCAGTGGTGTAAAGTAACTAATTACAAATACTCAAATTACTGTAATTGACTATTTTTTCTCAGGAATTGTAATTTACTGAGTAGTTTTAAAAATGTGTACTTTTACTTTCTCTTGAGTACATTTTTAGTGCAGTATCTGTACTTTTACTCCACTACTTTCTTTCAACCTGCAGTAACTACTTTATTTTTCTTGTCCATGGGGATTAGAAAAATCAGTCCTGAGATTCCTGTCCAATCAAATTGCACATACCGTAGAAGGTAAATCGCATCATAATGAACTATACCTCAAGAAGTGGGTGCTTTATAATTGCAGCAAACTGTATGGTAGTATTAAAAGTGTCCATGAATATGTTTAAAATCTTTACGCGCATTGACCCAGAGACTGTTTAGATGCATGTCACTGATGAGAAGATGACGGATGTTTACTGTATGATGACCGAAATGGCCTTAAACACCCAGCAGACACAGGACGTCAACATTGATTGACGTTGAACCCTAACGTCATGAGGACATTGTTTAAGAAATCAATCTACGTTAAAAGATCGATTTAGGAATTATTAGCTCAAATCAATGACTCGGATCTTGAAGATTCGAATCATTGATTCGATTCAATTGAGTCGGATTGAATCAGATCAAAGATTCAACCTTTGTGTGTCCCGCAAATAGAGACAATCACATTTATTAATTCTCGTCTATATTATTTCCGTGGCCACCGGTCATAACATGACACAGAATAGGGTTAATTTTCAGCAAGGTAACACGATCTACAGCTTGAGGCAAAGACTTACAAAGCACATAAACAAGAACACAGTTCTTTCAAAGGAGAACAAAGATTTATTGAGCTACACTATTCGATACACGAGGCTAACTACGTAATAATCAAAACAACAAACAAACAAATGCACACACACGTTCACACACAAACACACACACACAGGCAGTTCGGAGGATGCAAAATGAATTGAACAAGCAGTTCAGACCCTCTAGTATTTCGTACTAGATCTTAGAATCACCTGAGAAACCACAAAAGCAGAGAATTGACTTATCTTTAGCTGCGTAAAATCATATGCACCAGATCAGAAGGAGACAACAGTTGTCGTGTACTTGCGAGTTTGTTGAAGTCTTCCTTGGATTTTCCCTCGCCGGATGGCTTAAGGAAACACGTGGCGCTGCTGATAGGTTGGCTTCTCTGTGACGTCGCTGGGATTCACTCAGTGGAGTGGAGCTGTTGTCCTGGGTAACCGGGGTACGGACTCCGTAGAGTCAGTTCGCGGAAGCTTCAGCGGTTGCGAAACTTAACAGGTTTTGGAGGGAGAGTTTGTGATGACCCAACCGCGTGGTGGCGATTGGGGGCGGAGAGCAACAGCGGGTGGACACCAGCTTGATGCTAACAGGCTGCGCACATGGTCAGTGCTGCAAGGACGTTTTATACGGCTGGCTCTGAGCCATCCCTCATGACGCTGTCGTCCAATGAACGGCAAGATGAAGGGCGGGGCCACGCCCCGTACCAGTGTAATCAGGTTTAATAATTAACCAACTGCAAGAGACTTTACGTGATAAAACCTCTGGTAAGATTGTAACTATCTGACATCAAATGTTACAAGACGAATATGGTTCGTATCACAAAATTCTCATTTACAGCAGTGTATTGCAAATAAAAAAATCATTTTGTTTAAATCCAAACACGAAGCATTTCAAACACATACAGATCATTTTAGCCTGTTTTAGGGGTAAAAACCACACATTATGAACCTGGTTGGTTGGAATAAACACAACACATCAATACCTATAAATGTCATTCAAAATATAACATTTTGCCTTGGTTATGACATCTATAAGAATCATCTTTAAGTCTCATTCATTTCTTTTGGGATTTCTTTGTCTCTGAGAAACTCTGTCCATCTCGTGGTCGAACGCATGGCCATCACATGATGGTCATTCAAAAGTCTCGTGATTGAGGTTCTGAATGCTCTACTGTCTAGTTGGTTACCGATTAACCAAAATTAGCTGCAGGGTCCCGACAGCTGCGGCCAGAGTGTTGGGAGGGAAGACAATCTGTTATCCAGATCTGGGAGCTCCGATATCCAAGCCTGATTCGAACCGGTTTTAACCAGCGAGTCCCTACAATTGCATTTTGTTTGGAAATGAAAATCAGGTTGACGTCAGAACTCAACATCAGGCCAATGTCAATGTCCAACCTAAAACCAACCAAATATCAACGTCTAATGATGTTACAGCTTGACATTTTGTGAACGTTACCCCTAAGACATCTATCAGACGCACACGGAATGTTTTTTATTGGCTTACTTTTGCTTACAGTTGTTTTTGTTAATGTGATTTAATTATCCTTTACAATAACATTGCTTTAATAGCAGATTAACTCTCCATTTATCTAGTTAACTGGTGATCTGGGGCCTTTAGCCTGGACAGACTGCTGTGTATAGTTTTAAATATACACATGGTAAATGTCACACGTTAAATATCAATTGGTTTTTTAAGAACATTTTTTGTTAAATAAAAAGTTATATTTTGCTCATTTCGCCCCATTATTTAAAATTTATGGCAAGGAAATAATTAGTTTGGTGTGGACAGAAATTGGGCAACGCGGTGGCGCAGTGGGTAGCACGTTCGCCTCACAGCAAGAAGGTCACTGGTTCGAGCCTCGGCTGGGTCAGTTGGCGTTTCTGTGTGGAGTTTGGATGTTCTCCTCGTGTTCGCGTGGGTTTCCTCCAGGTGCGCCAAAGACATGTTGTATAGGTGAATTGGGTAGGCTAAATATGTCTGTAGTTTGTGTGTGTGGATGTTTCCTAGGGATGGGTTGCGGCTGGAAGGGCATGTGCTGCGTAAAAACATGCTGGATAAGTTGGTGGTTCATTCCACTGTGGCGACGCCGGATTATTAAAGGCGCTAAGCCAAAAAGAAAATGAATGAATGGCCAGAAATTGGTAAATCCTTAGTGTTGAGCCCTAAAAAGTGATGTGAAATAAAACTAATTGCAATGTGGCCCTATGAAACCACAACCCAGTTGCAGATGCTCATTGATCAAGGTCACAACACACAAAAAAGTTACATTAATGAGGAGGCATGTGGACATAACAGAAAATTTAAATCAAGTAATTTTAGCATGTCAAAGTCAAAGTTATGCATATATATAAAATATTGTAGTGGCTAGTAGCGTTGGACAACTAGCTACAGTGGCTGGTGATCAAAAAAGTTAATATTAAGCCCTGATTAAATGATAAATTATATATATATATATATATATATATATATATATATATATATATATATATATATATATATATATATATACCTGAGAGAGATTTAGGGTATTTAGAGTTGTATTTTGTGGGTTTAATGTATATGAAAACAGGCAGGAATAAATAGCAACCTCTGCATGCACAATCACTCAAGAAAAAACATAGTAAGAGCTAGGTGATATGACACAATACATAAATGTGTATTTAACAGTTATTCTACGTGCTGTACATGTGTTTGTTGCCTCATTACAAACATACTCTGCAAATTTCACAATACACATGTTAAAATTACAAAAGATAGCCTATATTTAAAGAGACCTTATGCGTCTTCTGGGTGCCTGGAATGAATTTATAATATCTATATCCTGCATTTTGCGCTGTGACAAGCTCAACAGTTGAGATGCATGGCTGCTTGTTTTACAAAAAGCTCATTTACTCTTCATGCCTCTTACATTTTCCAAAAAAAAAAAAAAAATTATATATATATATATATATATATATATATATATATATATATATATATATATAATCTATCTCACTAGGAAACATTATGAACAATCAAAAACTAGCTTGTGCATTGCAATAATCAACAAAGTAACAGTTTTTGTTTTTTAACCAGGATTACATTCACAGGATTTAGTGTTTGAGATTCACAATATGCCATTTTCATGTACTGAACTCTTATTATTAAGCTATTCCTAAGTGTATATCCAGATTTCTCTTCTGTGACACTTTTCATACATTGTTACATCATCCCCATTCACACCCAAACCAAATGTTCAAATTAAATCTAAACACTTGGTTAAGTTATTGGGTGACTGGACAGCAAAGCATCCTCTGGCTTTCCACAAAGCCTTTGATTTAGCTATTTGGCCAAAAACTTCAGCTCTTATTGCATCAGAAATAAAAGAAAATCGTGAACAACACTAACAGTTAATTAGCCTTTATTCCCTCTCATAGTACTGCAGTTCATGGAGCTCTTGTTATTTCGGGTTGGTGCTCTGTTTACAGCTCTCAAATGTGAAGTACATTTGTTTATGGCTCTCTCTCTCTATCTCTTTGACTTCAACAGTTCACACATCACAGGCTTTAATCAGTACAAAGTGGAAACAATAATCACATTTCACAAGCCTAAGATTACCTTGGCTGTCGATTTCAGAGAATATAGCTGTTCCCAAATTGTTTTGGAGATTCCTCAATTTAAAAAAAGATGTTTCTTTTTATTTGTTCTGATGACCATAATAGATAGTAATTATATGTATCTGTGCACCTACATTGGTTATAAAAGAGTCATAGATTAAAGAGTTTTTGTTTAGAGAGACAAACAGCACCTGTTTCCAAAGCTGATTATATTGAGGGAATCGAATGGCTAGTCTGCATTACATGCAGCGCTATAAATGCTAAAATGGTTTTCTGTCAAAATCCTGTTAAAGTTATTTCGAAGTCTTGACTATGGGCAAAAATACTTTTAATTAAGTGTTGTCAAGGTCACAATGAAATACAAAAATGCATTTGTCTGACAGTTTTATCAATCATTATCCATTGAGACAGTTTTACTGACTTCAGTTTTAGTTGCTTTCAGCAAGAAGAATATTCCCTTTCAGATTGTATGTGTTTATAAGATGTATGCTTTTGCAATATCTAAAAGAAAAATCTGACAGTGACATTGAATTGATGACTCAAGTATATTATAAGTGCTCAACTGTAAATCAAATTTTCATTAGATTTGATACATATTCACACACTCTCTCTAGGTTTTTATCTTTTGAATGTTACATACTGTGGCGAGCGAGGCAGTGCCAGGAGCCGTTAGGGCATTTGAGATAATCAGAGACACCTGGACGCATCACCTGCCTCGAGTCTCAAGGAGGAGCCCTGGAAGCTAAAAGAAGGAGAGACGCCAGTGCTAGACAAGACAGGACCAGGCCTGGACGTTTTATGTTTTGCTTTTGGTTTCAGTTTGACGGCAGTCTCTGTGAGGAGACAGTGCTGTTGACTCAAAAATGAATATTGCTATTCGAAATAAAGTAAAAACATTTTAATATTTAGGCAGGGTAACAAGATCTAGGTATAAGGTAATATATTCATAAGCATACACAGGCCACTTTCCTTTAAATACAAAAGAGACTTTATTGACTACAAACAAAACTAACACAAACACACACACATTCATACTGGTTGCAGACAAGGAATAAAAGGAAAGAAGAGATTAGGAGAGATGTGATGTAAAACCTCAAGATGTAAAACCTAACCAAATGAACCAAATAATCAATTCAACCTTTTCTGTGTCTTAGACAGGGTTATCTATCATTGAACATGATTAACAGATCATACACAAGTTCAGCAATGGATCTGGAGATGTACTTGCGTTCCTAAGTGATGTAGAGAAAACCCTCTGTGGAGCTGGATTCTTACATGAGTTTGCTGGTAGTTGGTTGGTTGTTGAAGTGACATCTATGAGGCTGCTGAGGAAGTGAAGTTGTAGACTGCAAAACCATAGTCATGTTGACCAGTTTTGCGACGCAACTTAACTAGACTCTCGACGGAAAGAAAAGAAAGAAGAGTAAACGGAAGATGGGGAGTTTGAGGCTGTTCTCATGCCATCTTAATGTCCAAGTTCGTCTGAACTGGACCTGGAGAAGAGATGTTCTGGAAGCGGAGCAACTCAGCTCCTCAACAGCTGCTGGTGCAACTCTGTTGGACTGGACGACTGTACTCTGCCTAGAGAGTTTTGAGGTGATGAATGAACTTTAACGTTTGGTGATAGTTTATAAATTTCAGAGAGAATTTTGATTCTTGGTTTTGGACAAAAGTCAGTCAATTCTCTGTCTTGCATGGGGGGTTGAAAACCCCATTTCCTGAGGTCAAACACAAGCTCTTTGTTAAGGAAAGGGTTCTCGTGATCAGTTACCCATTCGCTTAAATTAACTTGATCACCATAGTAGGTCCGATGACACTTAACTGATGATAAACCAGTCATGAGGCCGATAGCCTTAAGGCATCCGCTTCCTGTTCTGTACTGCAACAAAAATGGCCTGACCTTCTGATATTGGTCAGAGACCAAAATGGCTCTTGATCA
Organism: Danio kyathit; assembly: GCA_903798195.1. NCBI lineage: Eukaryota > Metazoa > Chordata > Actinopteri > Cypriniformes > Danionidae > Danio > Danio kyathit. The sequence goes on along the minus strand of LR812530.1, from coordinate 14,147,087 downwards.
GGTGATTCTGATCACAGGTGTCGACTCAAATATTGGTGTCTGCATTGTTAAGTCTCCACACCATCTAACTTTATTACAGCATTGGCAAAACTCGGGAGAAGGAGAGACACGTTGTCCAGATGCCCTCGCCACTGACAGGGAGGGCGAGTGTTTGGGAGTTAACCCCAGTGGGGAGAAACCCGCAAGTGAAAGAGCTGCAAGGAGCCATCCCAGAAGGGCCGGTGGAGTCACCGAAGTGGGAGCGGAGCAGGAGACAAGAAATGCTGCCAGCCCAAAGAACCGCCACTGGACACCAGAAGACGGTGGGTGGATAGATCATTCTTCAGTCTCTCCTCAGCTATTCAGATCATTACTCTCTGCCCTATTTATTCTCAGGTTTTGCTGATCCTGAAGCGCGGACCCCTCCGACTCGCCTCTCGTGAGTATGCGCCGACACAGGGTGCCACCGGCCTGCGAGGAGTGATGGGGGTATGTGGTGAGTGAGGCAGGGCTGAGACCCATGAAGGCGTATGAGGCGGGTGGCATGAGTGAGATAATCAGAGACACCTAGACGCATCACCTGCCTCGAGTCGCACAGAGGAGCCCTGGAATCTAAACGGAGGAGATACGCCAGTGCTAGACAAGAGAGGACCAGGCCTAGATCTTTTATGTTTTGCTTTTGGTTACAGTTTGATGGCAGTCTCCGTGAGGAATCTGTTATTTTTTTTCATTATCAAATCATTTAAAAGTTTGTCGGTTCTCCGCCTCCTTCTTCCCGATGGCCAGGTGGCCATCTAACTTCATTACACAAACTAATACCTATAAACAATGATTACAAGCTGTGATGTTTACATTTTACAAAAAAAAAATGTTGTAGGTTTTTGCTCCTGTCAAAATGATTGATGACTTCCGGCCCCGCCCTACCCCTTTTAGGGTGGTACTTCCGGTTTAAGCCTCGCTGCTTTTGGTATAAAATTTATACTATCAGTAATTAGATTCTTATTAATTTAATTAAATCCTATATATTTTATAATTCTGGTAATTAGATTGATCAAATTAATTAATTAGATCAAATTAATTAAATTCCAATTCCAGAAGAAGAATAGAGGCATTGGGTGCAAGTGCTTGGTGGTTGCTTACTGGCAAATCAAAAGATCTCACCGCATAAACCACATCATTGCACAAGTTACACACTGAAACTTCAAATTTAGGGTCAGGGTTTTGAAAAACACCATACGCTTGAGCAACAATAATAGTGATGACTGCCTTAACAAGACTACGAAGTCTACAATCTGCTGTGTAAAAAAGAAATAAGCACACCCTAAAATCAATGGCAGGTGTTGACCCCTTCAGCAGAAATCAATTCATGAAAGACAGCAACTATCAATCTCTAACACTGGCTTGAGGACATTTCAGCTTAATCCCTTTCAAAGAATCATCTAAGCCATGTGATTTTGAGGGTTTCACTTCCATTCAGTACATTTAACGAGGTTAATGCTTTAACTTGTTTATTGTATTACCATCCGTTTGTTCTTTCATTAGCCATTCTTTCTTATCATCTCAATTGATCTATGCAGTTGATTTGTCAGGCTTAGTTGCAGTTAACCTTCAGGAAACAATGAGCTCTCATTCTTCTCTACTGAGCTCCGCTAACATGGTGATCGATTAATTGATTCACTAGCAATATTTAGTAGAAGAGAAGCAAGAAGAAATGCATCCTCCAGTATAGGGGACTTGTACACTAACTAAGGCATAGCATAATTTAAAATATATATTTGCAAATTCAGATTCAACTATGTAAATCAAAATGTAAATGCGTTCTTTTTAATATATATTTTTCTAAGATTTATCAAAATATTAAAGCTTAAATTTGAACTATAAACTATATTAAACATTTTTTACTCAGATTTGTGTTTTGACCATATTCTATAACCTAGCTTTTTTATTGAACCTTTATATAAACGGTTCTTATTTATTTACTCACACACCCATTCACTTTCCTATGGCTTAATCCCAGCTTTATCAGAGGTCACCACAGCAGAATGAACTGTCAGTTACTCTGGCATATACGTTTACTGCCAGAAAATCTGAATGGGTTCATATCACAGGTGTCAAACTCAGTTCCTGGAGGGCCGCAGCTCTGCACAGTTCAGTTAAAACGCTAATTAAAGATCCCTGTTTAAACTAATAGAGTCCTTCAGGCTTGTTTGAAACCTACAGGTAAAGCTGCAGTCACACTAGAGTTTGTGCGTGCGAAGTTGTGTTGTACGGTGCTGCGAAAATGGGCAGGATTAAACAAGATGATTAGACATTAAAAAAAAGCGAGCGATTGGTCCATGTTTTAGATTCCTGTCCAGAGAGGTCATGTTTTGATCTTCGATTGGTCTCATGCAATCATGTGATGCGATTTCACAGGTCAGAGTTCACCAAGCTTGAACTTTCCAATGCAGCGAACTGCGAAAACTTGTCGCAAAAGTTTGCGTTTCCGGACTGACGCATTCGCATGTGTATGAATGGAAGTCTATGGGGAGAGAAGCCCAGTGTGACCGCAACTTAAGTGTGTAGAAGCAGGGATGGACCTAAACTGTGCAGGGCTGTGGCCCTCCAGGAACTGAGTTTGACATCTGTGGTTTATATGGAATGCTCTAAACTCTTGAGCATTTAAGGTCTACATTGTTGTGACATTACAGTTGCATTGCATTCTGGGACATATAGGTTTTGGAGTGGACATATCAGGCCAGCTCACTCCCTTGTCAATATTGGAGTTAGTTTTCCACGCTGGTGGAAGGACTACACCATTAGTGTAATAATGAGTGTAATTCCTGCACGCCGCCGGACAAGCTTTAGCTCAACACATGAGAGAGGGTTCTGCTGTCATCTTTAAGGTACGCGCGCTCGTGTTTTCAGGAGGCTTGGCTTTGGACAGCAGAGGAGGGATGGTGATCAGAGATTTATGCTAACAGGCTATCTTTATGGCAGATCACCTACTGCACCTTTAAGGGATAAACGAGAAGGGAAGTTTGCCAGTGCGTGTCAAAATGTGTAGTGGAACATAGCCACACACTCATTCACTACAGCCAATTTAGTTTATCCAGTTCACCTATACCACATGTCTTTGGACTATGGGGGAAAGCAAAGCAAACCCATGTGACCACAGGGAAAATATGAAAGGCCTCCTGGTTCAGCTGAGATTTGGGTCACACTTTATTTTGATGGTCTGTTTGTTGAATGTAAGTTACATTGCAACTAATTCTCATTAGATTATACCATTGACTTCCATTTCTTTTTGTCTTTTTTTTTAAATGGATTTACCAGTTTACAACATTCTTTTTCTTCTTTCTTTTTTTTTTTTGTGAAGTGCCCCTTTAATATTTGTGTGTATGTGCATGTGTGTGTTTTGTACAGTATTCTTCATGTTTTGGGTACCAAACTTCCTCACAAGTATAGCAATACCAGTAAATTTTGCCCTTGTTATTTCATTTTAATTAAATTTATTTTGTTGTTGTCCCCATGATGAAAACAGCTCATAAATCGCACAGAAGCAAACAACAGCAATCCTTGAAGAAATGTTGATTGAAAGGTATGAGTATTGCTGCCCCAACTCCACAAGTCTTTCCTATATAATCTTCTACATTTACACTTAAGCCTGGTTTATACTTCTGCGTTAAGTGATCGACATGATCCATGTGCGATGTTTGTGTTGCTCTGCAATAACACTTCAGAAATGCTAGCTGGCAGTAGCTGTGTATGTTCCTCTGTGTCGAGTTTCTTCGCTGGTGTTTTTTTGTGGCTCAAACTTGCTCATCTTGAGGCGTGAATTGGTGGACGTGCAACAACTTTAATCATAAGGTAAACACAAAACAACAGTTTCCATCTAGAGCTCCTTCACAAGACTCCACACTTGTAAACACTCACTCCATCAGGCTTGCACAGCTCTCACCCCGCGCACACTCATCAGTGCTACCAAGCTGACCAATCATAGAGCTTGTGCTACACGTTGCGACGTGTAGTTACATTTTTTGAGAGGTGTGCATCAGCATCAGCGATGGCCACTGCAAGGGCTATGCGACCACACGTAGGCTGCGCTGGAGCATATGCGTGCTCTTGAGGCAGAAGTATAAATCAGCCTTTACACTTAATCTTCTACATAAATGCATCTCTCTTTTGTTTGTCAGGTTTGTTTGCAACTCTTTAACAAGCTTCTGTGCTTGCATTTGTCAGTCTCAAATGTGAACCTGCTGTCATAAATAAATACATACATACATTTATTCATTCATTCATTTTTCTTTGGCTTAGTCCTTTATTTATCAGGGGTTACCACCACCTACTACTCCAGCATATGTTTTACACAGCGGATGCTCTTCCAGCTTCAACCCAGTACTGGGAAACACCCATACACACTTAATCACACTCATACCCTACAGCCAATGTAGTTTATTCAATTCACCTGTACCACATGTTTTTGGACTGTTGAAAACCGCAGCACCCGGTGGAAACCCGCACCAACCTGGGGAGAACATGAAAACTCCACACAGAAATGCCAACTGACCCAGCAGGGACTCGAACCAGCGACCTTCTTTCTGTGAGGCGACAGTGCTAACCACTGAGCCACCGTGCCGCCCACATAAATAGTCAATTCAATGAAATAAAATAATTAAACCTGCAAGTCTTTCTCTGATGACATCATGAAACATCCTAAAGACTGTTGATTGTTGTAGGTTATCCCTGCTGAAAAAACCAGCATATGCTGGTAAGGTATGTTTTGATGCTGGTATGCTGGTCTTGCTGGTTTTAGTGCTGGTATTGCTGGTTTCAATGCTGGTTTTGCTGGTCTCGATGATGGTCTTGCTGGTTTCAGTGCTGGTCTTAATGCTGGTCTTGCTGGTCTTAGTGCTGATCCTGACCAGCACTGAGACCAGCAACAGCAAGACCAGCATTAAAACCAGTAAGACCAGCATCAAGACCAGCAAAACCAGCATTGAAACCAGCAAGACCAGCATACCAGTATTAAAACATACCTTACCAGCGTATGCTGTTTTTTTCAGCAGGGATAATACAACCTACTACAATATGCAACTCAGTGCTCAATGCTGTTTACAAATCATTACAAGACTCTACGTCAAACAGATCATTCCAAAATCAGGCTGATATCATGTATAATCTGAATCCGGCATAAGAAATCAGATCAATTTTTACAGCTCACTGACCACTGGCAGGTGTGTTCATTTTGAGAATGAGGAATGTGGTTTGATCTCGGCACGAGGAAATCAAACACCTCAACTGCTGAGACCAAAGCACACCACAGCTTTCTGATGTTTATATATGGCAGTATTCATTCTCTAACAACTTCACCTTTTGTGAGGGGATATAAAAAATGTTTTGCGGTGCTTGGGGAATTATTTGGGAAAGTGTGGCCACACATTTGTTCACGAATAAACAAGTGCCATGCCGAAACAGCCCTCATCAGAAGTGGCAGACTGTCTAGCCTAGACTGAGGGTGTCTGTTTTTCTCACTTCCTGTAACCCCGTCACCCCACAGACAGCTACACACACACTGCATGTCAATATCACAGGAAGGTCTGTTCCTCAGAGACGTGGCATTACTCTATTATTTAAAAGTGGAGTCTATCGAGCTGTGATTTGCCACGATATGTCTCCATGTCACACATGCACACACTGACACTTCATTAAAATCACATCCACACTGCAGCAGCTCTGGAATCTGACAGATTCTTTTCATCCAAAACAAAACCTGATGAGAGCGTCTTAGAAACAAAGTCAGAAAATAATGGCTTTAGATTGCATTCGGACGCAAAAGCAAATGTAGACATTAGAAACAAAAGATATTTTCAAGGACATTGCATGCTCTGCTTTCAAAATAACAACTCTAATATATCCAACTCAGCCTTTTATTTTCAGTAGTAATTAGTGGAGTTTACCATTACTAGCCAGTTGCTTACAACATGTTGCCAGTCACTGTTTGGCTGCTAGTGAGCATAGCTGAAGATCTTTGCCTGAACCCAAAGGAACCCGACAGGTTTGGGTGGGTTCGGGCTTAATTTCTATCAGTTTAGACAGGTCGGCTCGGCCTTGCACAGTAAATGAACAGTCATGTAATGCATTTCAATTAGCAGGAAAACGTTATCAAATAATTTGTTACAACATTAAAACCCATCCCAGCAAAGGTGAAATAAACGATGACGGAGAAGTCAAAAAGAGCGAATTTTGCAGAGTGGGAAAATGTACAGCAAGCTGACAGGGAAAATAACGAGGTCACTTGATACATTGAAACCGCTGTCATGGAAAATGAAATGGATTGTTCTTGGCTGGTGGAAGATGAACAAACAATCCTACCCAAAACTTGCAAAATTAGCCAGATCAGTATGCATCCCGGCCAGTAGCAGCAGCAGTGAAAGGGTGTTCAGTGCTGCTAGACACACCATCAGTGGGCGCAGGACTGCGCTAAAGTCATCTACAGTGGATTCAATAATGTTCCTTTACAAAAGTATATAGCCTAATGTTGGTGAGTAAAGCATTTTCAAATTATAACTAAATATTAATTAAATCAAAAATGCATAATGTAGTCAGAATTTATATAGTCTAATGTTGGCATTATTCTTTTAATATTCAGCTTCACCGTCGCCTTAAGGCCGCATTGTGAAGAGAAGTGGCGAAACAAATCCCGCAGAACCTTTGTCTTAATTTCATTATTGACAAATACCAGTCATACCCGTTTAGAATTTATTTTAATTGAATTTGTTAGGAAATACTTATTTTTATTGGTCTGTTGGCCAATTTAAAGGCTAAGGCCCAATCGCAATTTTATTTTTGTACCCCTACCCCTTCCCCTTGGCCCTTAAAACCGAGTGTGAAGGGGAAGGGCTTCAAAATTTACCCCTAAAAAGTGGGACACCACTACAACACCTGCACGTCATCATACGTCATCACGATCTCTTGCTTCATATGAGATCAGACGATCGCAACTGCTGTAGTTATTCCTGTTGTGTTTTTTTTTTGGTATTTATCTTCAGGAAATCACTGAAGAAATATATTATGTTATCATAACAATCTAATGAGGCAATAAGATCGTAACTGTACTGTGCATTTACACTGTGGCCATATTCATCTATGTAAACACACCAAAAACAACATTAACATTATAGCAGACACTGTCCTAAGTTTCCAGCCGTTAGACTTTTCTGACAGGGTATTCGAGTGTCAGAATGTTGTGGGACTGCTATACAGGAGTTATTATTATGGATTATAGATAGCGAAATTTAGCGGTTTTTATTTTAACATTTTTTTTTTAAAAACATGATGGTAAAACACGAACGAGGTTATAAATATATTAAAACATGCTTGTTTGTTGTAAAAATACTTAATATTGACAAAAAATACTAATTTGTGGATCTCCTTACTTCCGGGTACAGTCATACTGCCGTTGTAGCTGGTGTATTATGGTAAATTTTCTTACCTTTTTGGTTTCGAGTGTGGTCCTGAAAAATCTCTTTTCCCTTAGCCCTATGCCTTCAAGCTAACGACAATTGGGACACCCCTACCCCTTCACGGGAACGCGGAAAATGAGGGGTAAGGAGAAAGGCTAAGGGGTAGAATTGGGATTGGGCCTAAGTTTATGTACCTACCTTCTTAAAAGCTGTCAATCAAAATGTACTTGTCGGGCTCGGGCCGAATTCTGTCAGGCTCGGGCCCTATCAGGCCTAACTTTAATGGCTCGATTACAGCTCTATTAGTGAGTATTACCAAAGCCTCTAGAATACACAAGACATGTCACTCATATAGTTTTGAATGGAGAAAAGTGTAACGGTCAATATGGCGAATGAAGCACCGACTACTAGTACAGGAGCCAATCATCGATCGAGATAAACTGACGTTTCTGCTGGAAGAAGCTCGGGCCAGACGTGTTTTTTTATGACAGTTTGGTAGTCAGCAAACAGGACTATAATACTTGCTTCACAGACAGGCAGCATGGTGGTGCAGTGGGTAGCACGTTCGCCTCACAGCAAGAAGGTCGCGGGTTTGAGCCTCGGCTCTGTCAGTTGATGTTTCTGTGTGGAGTTTGCATGTTCTCCCTGCGTTCGCGTGGGTTTCCTCCGGGTGCTCCGGTTTCCCTCACAAGTCCAAAAACATGTGGTATTGGTGAATTGGGTAAGCTAAATTGTCTGTATTGTATGTGTATGAATGTTTTCCAGTGATGGGTTGCCGCTGGAACGGCATCCACTGTGTAAAACATATGCTGGATAAGTTGGCGGTTCATTCCGCTGTGGCGAATCCAGATTAATAAAGGGATTATGGCTAAAATAAAATGAATGAATGCTTCACAGACATAAGAAATATATCCACATAAAGCTTGTAATCTCTACTTTTAAGTTCTACCAGAAAGCCCAGGGAGATAATTATGATATTGAATTACATTTATTGATGAGTATTATTTGACAAAAGTATCATTTAAGAAAACATAGAATTTCTTTGGTGGAGACCCTGTCGGTAGCTTGATTTAGAAGCTTTTAGATCTAGTTATGACTGCCGAGGACGAAGGCAGGAGCGGAGCCTACCCTCCTGGACAGGGCCAACCTGGTGGTGGTGGGAAGGATGGTGGGTGAAGTCTGCGTCGATACCTGCAACCAAATGAATTAAATTAATGGACAGCTTATATATTCCTTGTGTCTCTTGGCTATTGGTTGGAACTGATTGTGATAAGTAACGTGACATTAGGTCTTCCTGGTAGAACTAGTGCTAAAAGCCACATTTAACCAAGTGGACTTGTTTTGTAATCTGTATGAAACGAACACGAGGTACATTCCGTCCTGTCAAACGCATATCACATGACTGCAACTACTCAAACGCCCCACAAACTAGTAAACAAAGAGTCGCTGTCATTTCTGGAGGAGGTACGCCATCAAGACCAAGTTGTGAATTACTTTAGAAGACCAGCACGATCTGACAAAGCATTATCCAGAGGATGATAATGTGTAACACTGCCCTAAATTAAGTTGGTGTTGTGATCTCTTTCTTTTCGAGTGCACATGTGCATTAGCTTGGGCACCCTGATAAAAATGCAGATTCTAACGTTTAGAAAGAAGCTATACGTTGCTTCATTTTATTGGTGATTCCAAATATGTAATGTAATCATAAGCTTGCCAAACAGTTTTGGAGAGTTTGATGTTTACACATACAGATAGAATGCCCGAGCATATTGCCCAAGAGGCCTTTCAAAGATGGCCGCCAAGTGAAATAACTTGCCTTAAAACGGTTTTGAACATCACTACGGCATAAATGTACATAATGCAGAGGATGCATTCCTGTAACTTAGACAGTTGAGCATGATGTTTGCAACACCAAAGCCACTGGTTCGATTTCCTGCTTGATAAATTCTGATATCTTCAATTAAATGAAAAACACATCTGACAGATACAGTCAGTCTAAAAACCTGCAGCATTTATTCATTTTCTTGTCGGCTTAGTCCCTTTATTAATCTGGGGTCGCCACAGAGGAATGAACCGCCAACTTATCCAGCACGATTTTACGCAGTGGATGCCCTTCCAGCCGCAACCCATCTCTGGGAAACATCCACACACTCATTCACTACGGACAATTTAGCTTACCCAATTCACCTATACCGCATGTCTTTGGACTGTGGGGTAAACCAGAGCACCCGGAGGAAACCCACGCGAACGCAGGGAGAACATGCTAACTCCACACAGAAACGCCAATTGACCCAGCCCAGCCGAGGTTCGAACCTGCGACCCAGCAACGTTCTTGCTGTGAGGCTACAGCACTACCTACTGCACCACTGCGTCGCCCAACCTGCAGCATTCATTCATTAATTTTCCTTCAGCTCTCAGTCGCTTATTCATCAGGGGTTGCCACAGCGGAATGAACCAACAACTTATCCAGCATATGTTTTACGCAGCAGATGCCCTTCCAGCTGCAATCCAGTATTGGGAAACATCCATACACTCTCACATTCACACACACACACACACACTCATATGGCCAATTTAGTTCATCCACTTCACTTATAGCGCATGTCTTTGGACTGTAGGGAAAACCAGAGCACCTGGAGGACACCCACGTGAACACGGGGAGAACATGCAAACTCTACTCAGAAATGCCAACTGGCCCAGCCGGACTTGAACCAGCGACCTTTTTGCTGTGAGGCGACAGTGCTAACCACAGAGCCACGTGCCGCCCCTCAACCTGCAGAATTTTTTTCTTTTATAACCGGTTTTGTTTAAATTATACACTGTGTGTGTATAAATACAGTGTGTAGCTAGTTGAAAGCAGGGGTATTGATATTACTCTGCTATATTTAGAACCAAGAACTGTGTGCTTTTGTACTTCAGACACTTCAAATTAAATCAGTGTGATCACTGTCTGGTTGCTCTTGCAACAATGTTTGCAGAAAAAAAAAATAATAAAGGCATTTAATTAATTGAATTAATAAACACGTCTTAGTATTTTTATTTGATAAGAATATTCATTCATTCATTTTCTTGTCAGCTTAGTCACTTTATTAATCTGGGGTCGCCACAGCGGAACGAACCGCCAACTTATCCAGCACATGTTTTACGAAGCGGATGTCCTTCCATCCACAACTCAACACTGGGAAACACCCACACACTCTTGCACACACTCACATACACTACGGCCAATTTAGCTTATTCAATTCACCTGTACCGCATGTCTTTGGACTGTGGGGAAACCGGAGCACCGGGAGGAAACCCACGCGAACACGAAGAGAACATGCAAACTCCACACAGAAATGCCAACTGACCCAGCCGGGGCTCGAATCAGTGATTTTCTTGCTGTGAGGCAATTGTGCTACCCACTGCGCCACCGTGCTGCCATTTAAGAATATATAAATTTATTCAGGGCGACACAATGGCGCAGTGGGTAGCAAGATCGCCTCACAGCAAGAAGGTCGCTGGTTCGAGCCACGGGTGGGTCAGTTGGCATTTCTGTGTGGAGTTTGCATGTTCTCCAGTGTTCGCATGGGTTTCCTCCGCATGCTCTGCTTTCCCCCACAGTCCAAAGACATGAATTAAGTATGCTAAAAATTGACCATAGTGTGTGTGAATGAGAGTGTATGAATGTTTCCCAGTGATGGGTTGCAGCTGGAAGGGCATCCGCTGCGTTAAACATATGCGAGATAAGTTGGCGGTTCATTCCGCTGTGGCGACCCCAGATTAATAAAGGAACTAAGCCGAAAAGAAAATGAATGAATGAATTTACTCCTTAAATTTATACAGTGACTATAGAAAATCATGATACCCTTTTGAAATGATTGCTTTATTTGTCATATAGCCTGAAATCAAATCACATTCACCTTTTCCAGCAATTGAAATGTTTTTGTAGCCTTCACCTAAGCTGTGCCTTTCTACAACTTTATCTCGAAGGTCTTTTGAAACAGGCTGTAATGTGAGTAAAGGTATAGATTTTCACAGGGTATAATGATTTTCTATAGGCGCTGTATATTACATGTATTATTTAAATTGTAGCATTACTCTGAAAAGTTTGTGAAAAAGTATGCCTGTCAAATGAATGAAAACTGATATATGGTGTATTTGTCATGATAAAATGTAAATATGTTCAATGTTTAGCAACAGACCGCCGCTCGCATTAAATAAGATACTGGGGTTCACTGTACTGAAATGGCCTCCACAGTCACCAGACCCCAATCCAATAGAGCACCTTTGGGATGTGGTGGAATGGGAGATTGGCATCATGGATGTGCAGCCGACAAATCTGCAGCAACTGCGTGATGCTATCATGTCAATATGGACCAAAATCTCTGAGGAATATTTTCAGTACCTTATTGAATCTATGCCATGAAGGATTAAGGCAATTCTGAAGGCAAAACGGTGTCCAACCGGTACTAGTAAGGTGTACCTAATAAAGTGGCCGGTGAGTGTATGTCAACACCCTATCTGACACCCAAACATTTCTCACAATGACATTCCATAAATCATGTGGCTCAGAAAGCACCCAAAACTAAAGCCCTCCATCATTAGCAGCTTCTGTATGAACAGTAGAGTAAAAGAAAGTAGAGTGACCTTTTTTAAGGTAAGCGAGAGCTGATATTGTTTTACAGTTCTCCTTCTCCTTTTTCATCATTTCAATAACTATAACATTTTGATAGACTTATTGTCCAAGATACATTAATTATTCCTCATAAAGAATTGTAAGATCTCAGTAAACTAAAGTTAACCTCTTTTGCTACCGCATCTATCGTAGCTTGTCTCTCCACATCTCTGTTCCAAAACTTTGAGACATTTCCAACAGCTCCTGATGGACCTCTAAGGTTGTTCCAGAGGTAGGCAGCATAAATATGCTATCTTCTGAGATATCTTCCTGCTGCCGACTTGAAAGATAGCACTGTAGGTTTCTCTCACTGAGAAGACAAGCCAACATCCAAATATCCATCTGTTGACAGACAATTCAGTATAATTTTGCACTCTCAAGGCAAGCAAAGCCTTCCCTGCTGATACACCAAGTCTATTTCTCACCGTTTCGCAGTATTTTCAGTCGTGTTTAACTGCAGTGTTGTCCATTTGAGTCTTTGTCAATAAAAGTAACAAAAATATTATCCAGTCATAGCCTATTCCTGTATCTGAGCTTCAGGCTTTGTAGCCTTTTGAATAAGCATACAGCATATAAATAAAATTAAGCTGTGGTCTGGGTTTTTATACAATTTAAATTCAGATGGGGTAGGTTTAGGGGTCATTTGAGATTTTTTTAATGATGTAAATTGTATTAAGGCAGATCGCAGGCAGAGCAGAAGAAAAGGCCAAAGCAGAGGTTTAAATATAATTAGTTTTATGCTGAAAATTATAAACAATTTAATACATTATTTTATTTTTTATTGAACTAAATAAATTCTCATTCACTCAGACTTACAGATTTAATAAATGCATACACTTGCTCTGTTAAAATCCGGCTTTAAAGTCCCCCCCAAAAACTGCCATTGTTGTGAAAATAATAGGCCAAAGTGCATAAATTAGTTTCTGTTTTATTGAAAATGGTGTGGTGTAAATGTTCCTTTAATGATATCATGAAAGCTTATTCTAATTAAAAATGTCTTATTTGAATTCATATTTGTTTGTGCTATGCTGTCATCCCTATTAGAGCAGTGGTTTTCAGCCTGGAGGCCACAGAAAAACTGCAGACTCTAGATGGCTTAAATTATTACCTTTAATACCATGACTTAATAAAATGCAAAATAAGACAATTTTCAAAATAAATGAAAACAACTAAATGTTGTTGTCATCAGATGTTCGCATTTTTCGAAGAAACAGTTTTCAGAGTGGAATTCTGGATATACAAAATGAGGAAGTCATGAGCATTAAAAAAGATATCTTAAAATGGGATGAGAATGTTTTATAAATATATAAGATACTTATATCACTATATATGAAGAGTTCAGATGCAAAACCTAAATCCATCTGACCTCTTTTCTTGTAAATGAGCATTTTTCTTTGATTTTTAAACAAAGTAGATTTTCTTTTGCGTCAAAACCAGCTAAATTCACTTGGGCTTTTTTTGCAAAACCCTCTAAATCAACATTTTGGGACAAGACTGTGTAACTAGTTGAAAATCACTAAAGATGCAATTACAAATTATTTTACCAAACATAAAACACATTACACAAACCACCTAAAATTAAAAATACATAAATCTGTCAAGTAAGTGGCGGTTCATTCCGCTTTGACAAACCAGGGAAAAAGCAGAAGGAAAATGAATGAATGAAATCTGTCAAGTAAGTGCATTAATCAATAACATTAAAATTGACATTATTTTAAATCTTAGCAATCTGTTGTGCAGCGGCGGCTGGTGTTAAAAAATGTGTGTGTGTGTGTGGGGGTGGGGGGTGGGGGTAAAGTAAGAGTGTAAAAGCCATTTTTCATGTGATGTATCAAAAAACTAAAATATGACTAAAGCACACAATAAATGCATCACAAATCAGTTCATTTTAGATCAATTTGGGTTTATTATCAGTAATGAACACGCAGACACACACACAATCAGGCACGTGCAGAGGTGGGGGCTTTGGGTGCTTGAGTCCCTGCCCTTTTTTTCTCCTGGAGAGAAAGTGCCCTTTATTCCTGGGGATAAAAATTATTTTTTAATACTACTAATAATATAATATATGTTAATGGATGTTCTATTTAAGGACCGCTTTCCCTGTCAAACAATAAAAAAAAACTAAACTTTAAATCTTGGTTTTAGACTATCGCTCCAAGCGAGCCTCGAACCGACGGTTTGGAAAGAAAAGCCACATGCGAGGCGAATGCTCTAACGAAGACTCTATTTACATTATCACTCTCGCCTCAAAAGTAAGGTGTCAACAGTGGAGTAACGTCTATCAGCGCCTATGCCAACTCCTGCATCCGCATTGCACGCGGACTGCATCTGGCTAATGTAATGGAGAAACGACAGCTGGATAGTGAAAATATTGTCCTCTTGTTTTTGCAGTCACACAGAATATATAATGTCAATTGAAGCTATAAAACATGTACATATAGGCTAGCTATGGAAGTCAGTGGCCTACATTTTTCAAAATATTTTATTTTGTTCAACAGAAAAAAAAAATCAAACAAATATAATAGATTGAAAAGGGATAGTTCACCCAAACATTTTAATTTACTCACCCTCAAGTGGTTCCATTTCTTTGTTTCTTTATTTTGTTGAACACTAATGAATAAAAGATTAAAAAAAGATATTTTAAAGAAGGCTATAAACTTGAAATCATCGACTTCCAGACTAGGAAAAACAAATACCATGAAAGTCAATGGTTACAGGTTTCCCGCTTTCTTCAAAATAGCCTATTACTTTGTGTGTTCAACAGAAGAAAAAAAAAAGTCAAATGGGCTTGGAACAAGTAAAAGGTTAGTAAATGGTGACAGAATTTTCAGTTTTGAATTAACTATCCTTTTAAGAGTGAGTATATGGGGAATCTCATTATAATATATTTTATTTATTAAAGTACAATTTTTATTATTATTTAATAAAAAGTGCATTTTTTCCATTTGAGCCCTGCCCCTAAAAGGTCTCTGCACGTCCCTGCACACAAATGTTGCCTAATCACTGGCCAGTAGCACTACTTGAAAATAAATTTGCTCTCCTTTTTTTCTGGCTTGAAAATTTCTCAATGACCTTTTGGTTAAAGTCAGTCATCTCAGTCACCAGTCTCTTCTCTATTGACAGCATGGCCAATGCATTCAGCTTCTCTTGCGTCATGCTGTTTGAAACAGCAAACACGGAAATAGTAAAAAGGCATGACTTACATCACAACCTGCCAGCCAACTGGAAAAGCCCTGAATATATGCGCGCTCGCCATCACTTGACTACTGGTGAATTTGCAAGGAAGGTCGATCTGGTCCAAGCTTCTTGATTTTTTTCTTCTTCATCCAAACGCCTTGTGAACGGATATCTTTGCAAAGATACAACAGAATTTTCTTTCATCTCGGGAAATTGCATTCTAAGCTCTTTGATGAGAATGGTCCAATCACAAAAGGCCAATCATATAAAAACAAATATGATTCGTTCTAACAACAAAAATGGGAGGGTACGGGACGCAGAGCGCTGCGCCCCAAAGACAATTTAAAACAGGCCAATTAGAGCTTATCGTCATATCACGTGCATTGCAAAAGTTCGTGTACCCACATAGACACCCATTAGTCCGGCGCCCCGCACACATATGAAAAAATATTGTTCATACATTTTTTTTCAATAAATGTTAGTATGACTACAATAAATGTTAGAATGTTATAATTAAATAAATTTATTTTGTTAATATTTGTGATAATAAATATTAACATATTAAAGGGGTCTAACTTGAAGGGGGCAGCGCCCCAGCGCCCTCTATTGACCAGCCACTGCTGTTGTCATTTCTGATATTTGGGATTTAGATTTAATGTCAGTAGAACAATGTAAACATTGAAAGCTAGGCGTGGTAGATTCAAATAATGTAGTGCAAAAACATTGTGAAACATCAATATCTGTGCAAAGTCCATTAATATAAAAAGCTTATCAGACGTATAGGTATTATGAAGTAATACAAATAATGTATTTTATACATTATATTTATCTTTCAAAAAATTGTTTAAATTAGCAAATAAAACACAAGGTAGGCCTACTTGGCAAAAAGGGGATGTCTCTCAGACATTTTTAGAAGCTGTCATTCATTCATTCTCACCATACTTGAGGTCTTGGTCTCTTGTTTATCCTCATAGCATCCATGTGGGATAAAAGAACGGCATCTTAACTCTGTCTTTCGTGAAATGCAGTTGCCGTTTAACGTATAGTAAATCGGACTCATTCAAAGTAGCGTCGCTGCGCAAAAAAATCATTATGAATGAATGTTATACTTCCAACTGTATTGTGATTTATTTTCCTTATAATGCACAGAGTGTTGAGCTAAGGGACGTTTTCATTTGCCATTCACTGACAGTCGGACAGTCTTTTAAAATCGAAATCGAAAGCGCAATAAAATTCCTTATGTCTCCTTATAAAAGCCGGTGTATCAGCACGCTGCTACATTGAAAACATATGATTCGATTTGAGTCTTCTGATTGGTTCTCGGGATTTAGCGGCAAAGGCAAGTGGCGTTTAGCGGCTTTTGCCAACAAACTGTTATTTCTGAATGCGCTGACGCTGGGATGTGGATGATTTATATATATATATATATATATATATATATATATATATATATATATATATATATATATATATATATATATATATATATATATATATATATATATATATATATATACATACATATACATATATATATATATATGCACTGTACAGTTGATATCAGAATTATTAAACCCCCTGAATTGTTAGCCCCCGTTTATTTTTTCCCCAATTTCTGTTTAACGGAGAGAAGATTTTTTCAACACATTTCTAAACATAATAGTTTTAATAACTCATTTCTAATAACTGATTTATTTTATCTTTGCCATGATGACAGTAAATAATATTTTACTACATATTTTTCAAGACACTTCTATACAGCTTAAAGTGACATTGAGGCTTAAGTAGGTTAATTAGGTTAATTAGGCAGGATAGGGTAATTAGGCAAGTTATTGTATAATGATGGTTTGTTCTGTAGACTATAAATATATAGCCTAAAGGGGCTAATAATTTTACCCTTAAAATGGTTTTTAAAAAAATAAAAATGCTTTTATTCTAGCCGAAATAAAACAAATAAGACTTTCTCCAAAAGAAAAAATATTATCAGACATACTGTGAAAACATCATTTGTGGAATATTAAAAAAAAATAAATAAATCAAAGGGGGTTTAATAATTCTGATTTTAACTGTATTTTTAAACAGTTCAAAATGTATTTGCAATGAATTAAATGATAGATTTATGAAAAAAAATATTGAGCCAAAACTAAGTACATTTTGTGCTTAAACCATAGATATACATCCAAGTGCAAATTCCAAATAAGCTACCCAAGGTAAAGCTGTCTTCAATGGGTTTTTGTGCTGCTGTTTGCCATGTAAATGTAATAATCTAAGTCAATTTTCATACAGCCAAAGTTTGGCATCTAAACATCTAATAATCTTTTAATATTTATCCTTTATTCCACAAGATGATGTGTTGACCAATGGTTTTGTGAGGTATACAGATGAAATTGTAAACTGCCAATTACTTTTTTGACCATATGTCTAAAAAGTGAACAAATATCAATTAAGGGGGCTAATAATTCTGACTTCAACTGTATATATATATATAAACCATATTTGTTTTGGGCAATCAAGAAATTGCTGCTTAGTTCTTGTATTATTTAACAATTATTTGCAACATAGGCTCATTGTGAACACGTACCCCCGTATACATTTCTGCAGAGCACAAATTATGTAGTTAGAGGTACGTATGGCTGCATTTTGTCTTTTAAACGAATGCTACAGGGTGGTATGATGTCGTCAATGGCTTCTGTTACTTTTCACGCTGCCAGCTGACCGCTTACCTTCGTGTGGACGACTTTTCTGCTGTAACCAGTTTGCTCAGTGGCTTGCCGAGTATGTCTTTGGACACAGAGCAGAGTTGACCGCTACGACGAGGTTCAAGTCCAGCGAAGAACGGTTCCAGAAAGCAAGTAAAATACAAACAAAAAGCAAAAAATAAAATAAACAAGTAAATAACAGATAAGATCTGAAAACGTGGTAAAAAATCAGGCAACTTTTCTTTTTCTGGATTGCTCTTCAAAACATCAGTTGGGTTTAGGGAAGAGGATAGGATGGGATAGGTGGGGGGATTGGTCGGTCGGTCAGTCAGTCAGTCGACAGCAGCCTCTCATGGATTTACGCGAGAAGAGCAGGCGTGAATGGCACTCGCGAGAGAAGTTTGAGATTTCAAAATGCTTACACAGCGGCCTCTGGTGAATTCACGAAAACAAAAACTGTAAAAAAAAAAAATACTTCCTGGGACGTATTTTGCGTTCTCCAGAAATGTATGCAGGGGTACGTATCAAAAATGACCCTGGGTTGATTATCTGTTTACAGTCTTCAATCTACTGTACTTGCAAAAAAAAAAACTACATGAACATATTCATTTTGTGTCTGGACTACATTGAATTTCTATTTTTATGACTCAAAGTTACTAGAAATTTCCAAATATGTTATTCGTGAGGTTCTATTTCAGTTTCAGTGTGCTTCTGAATATGGATCTCAATCTGAGACTGAAAGTTTTTTGGGGGGAAAAGCACATCAGTGTTTCTTATCAGTGTGTTCCCTTTTTCTCCTCTCATTTCATTGCAAGTGCATCTATATACACTTCAATACATTGACTGTGTCCAATATCGTTCCCCCAAATGTTCTTGTTTCGCTACTTTTGTCCTCTCATTAACTTTTCTGTTCCACAGCTTCTCTGGTACTTCATACCTTTTCATTTTTCACCATCTTTTCCCTCAAAATCTCTCAAACGCCCTATCTGTCTTTCACCAGCTGTGCTCCTGTGAATCATTCCACACCATCATTAGACCCACAATCCCTCTCCTCCTGTTCGTTCCTCTATTACGGCCCCTTGCACCTTCTCAGCTTGTCACTCGTGCAACACAATTACTGCTGCACACACAATCACTCAGTCACTTTCACAGCAGAATTATAGACACACGGTCGCTGTGACTAGTTTTGGACCAAAATGGTGACCATTTCACTCCTATTCTCCATCTCTGGTGAGTCACAGGCAGAATTGGAAAACTGTGAATAATCAGAATGTCCCTTGGCATATATAAAGCCCATGCGCAATGAGAACTGGCATCCAGAGCAGTGAGCTTCAATCCAAGTGAATTCAGATTTAATGAGTCAATTAGCAGGCTGGATTTGCATAATTGCCAAGCAGCTTGGATATGGAAGCAGGCGACCGGTCTATAGGACTGTCTTCTCTGTAATTCTCATATTTCACAACATTTCTTCTGTGGACTTTGATGCAAATTCTTGCCACATTTAAGGACAATTCCACTGCTGGAAAATTGAACTTTGCATAAAACTTGGCTTTCTATGCAGTAGAATGAATTTAAATGTGCTACCTGGTTAGACGAAATACGCACACACAAAGTGTGTTGTCTTTAAATTTTTTATTTATCTGGATGCAAGAATTCAAAACTAAAAAAATTACAGAAAGTGAAGTTTTTATGGTCTCCATTAAAATATCCAGAGCATTGTGCACAGTGAATTACAAATATGGAGAGAGACCTAAAAGGGATCTGAAAAACCTCAGTCTTTGTGTCCATTTCAAAGTGGATGACCTCGAACACAGTGATAAGCAAAAAGGATAGAAATAAAAGAAAGAATCTGTTGTTATGTCCAATAATTTTTGAAGCGGAATGAGAAGAACCTTCTGCCAAAACCCCTAAAGTGAGTAAAGATAAGTCAATAGTATCTGGATGCAGCCTTTATGATGCAGGCTGAGATTGCATCACTCAGAGATGCAATGTCCGACACAATACACTCAAATGGAGCGAGTGACGTCACTGTGAGGGGTAGGGTTAGGGTTAGGTGAGCCCATTAAAAAGCATTGGATGCAGCTCAGATTGCACTGCACCAGGTCTGCATCCAGACCCATCTCAGATAAGTAGCAGTCTTTAATTTTCTACTATAAATGCCTGTGCTGGCATTTACATTTTACAATAACAAAAAAACTTCTTTAGGTTGTTTTTATTAGTTTGTTTGCCACATTAAAAACAGTCTGATCAATGAGATTTGCACTTTTGTTCATGTGCCTTGAGCTAGTGAATTTAATGGCCCGTTTCTACTCAGTTGTACGGTATGGTTCCGTTCCGTTCGGTACGGTTTTATGGCCGTTTCCACTGTCAAAAGGTACCTAAAAGCGAACAGCACCGTTCCACTTTTTGGGTACCTAGCACAACAAAAGGGTACCAAAAGGCGGAGCAAGAAGCACAACTGAATGCTATTGGTTTACAGAGATACGTCACTTGCTCGTACAACAAGCCAAGAGAATGAAAACAAAGGAAGCGCCATTTTTAAATACACAGCCAAGACATTACACCGTAATAAAATATACCGAATCATGGTCGAGCCCAGTTTAAACAAACCTTTTGTCGTCTTGATGAACAGCCACAAAGCCAAGAAGAAGAGCTGAATCTACCCTGTGCCCTGTAGTTTACAAGGCAGTCTATTTCGCTTTCTTGTGTGAGTTTGGGTCTATATTAGAAATAATGAACTTTATGAGCTCATGATTATAATGTGCGCGTGATTATTGAAGTGCTTCTGACATCTGAACCTTTTAGAAGAGGACAGATGCAATGGTGAAGCACGAAAAAACAAAGGAGAAGCCAGAAAAAGCAAAGGAGAAAATAATTGTTTCAGCAACATGAACAAACTGCCATGTTTAACTATTATCATCACCTTTTGGACTATTATGAACTCGTAATGACGGAATTACCTCCTAACAAGAGGTTACATGTGCTGGTGAAGATTAAAGATATAGATGAGAGGTTTGCACTGACTGTAGGCTATATGCTGCATGTTATTTTTGAATCCAAATAAGGACTTAGGGCGTACTCACACTATGAACAGTTGCCTTGAACTCGCTTTCAGTTTCAGGCTCAGGAGCGTTTTGCACTCACACACAAGTGTACCGCGTCAAACCGCACCCCTCTGCCAACCAGGCCAGGGCAGGCCAAGTGAACCGTGCCTGAGCCCGAGTTTCGTGTTCAGAGCACTCACTTCTCAAACGGTCCGGGAAACGGGCCTGGGCACGGTTCGCATAGCATAGTGTGAGTACGCCCTAAATGTATGCTGATGTATGGTAACGTATCACAGACTGTAAGTGTCTGTATGTGTTCATATATGTTCATTTATTTATTTTTTTTCTATAATCGCAGACGTTATTTTGCAGCATTGATCTGCAGTTATAATCAAATCATGTTCATCGAAAGGTTAGTAATGAACATTTATACACAAGTATGTATGTGTATAAAGCATCTGTTTTGTGAGAAGTGCTTCTCATATGATATGTGAACAACCCGTACAGCCTTACTTTGACATTTTCTCAAGCAAGAATGACGTCGACTAAAACTTTCTGTCGTACAGCATGCCCACCAAGAGTACTATTTGTACCCTTTTGGCAGTGGAAACGCAAGCCTGATAAAGGTGACCCGTACCAAACCGTACTGTACCACTCAGTGGAAACGGCCCATAAGGTAAACATGACCTGGTGGCGCTCCAGCACAAAATGGAGGAAAAGCATTGAAGCAACAGAGGACAGCTGCATTTAAGTATCTTGATTTGTTTTGGGTGTTGCTTAGTGATTGGTGATTTTGCACATTCACTTTTCTCATTGCCAGTGAAAATTGCTTGGGGATGAATGCCGTAAAACATCTCAAAAAAGCTGATGATAAGTTTGATTGAAATCATTCCAGTGTGCACGAGCCTTAATGCTGCTTAATGAGTAGACAAAGTACAATGTAATTTATCAGTAATAAAACTTATTTTACAATAAATGTGTGCCACTTTCAGCAACCTAAATTGATACATTTGAATGAATGAATGCGTTAATACATTTCCCAGCCCCTTCAGCATTATAATTTTGAGTAGGATAACGTAAAATAAGTAAACAATTTGAAAACAATACTTTGTCTAGTTTTTATGCTTCTAAACTTGCCATATCGCTGTCTTTAGTAGCTTTATTTTAGCAACCTACCATAATACGCTGCATTTTAAAATGTAGTTAAAGGCAGAATATGTAATTTTTGCCACTAGGCGTGCATTCACAACAAACAACCCTGCTGAAAAATCCAGCTTAAACAAGCCTAAGATGGTTGGCTGGTTTTAGCTGGTCGACCAGCCTGGTTTTAGACGAGTTTTGGCCATTTCCAGTCTGGTTTCCAGTAATTTCCAGCCTGGTCTTAGCTTGTCAGGCTGGAAAATGACTAGCTTAAACCAGCTAAAACCAGCTTGACCAGCCTGGTTTAAGCAGGACATAGCTGGTTTTGGCTGGTCAAGCTGGTTTTAGCTGGTCAACTCCCAGCCTGACCAGCTAAGACCAGGCTGGAAATGGCTGGAAACCAGCCTGGAAATGGCCAAAACCCCTCTAAAACCAGGCTGGTCGACCAGCTAAAACCAGCCAACCAGCTTAGGCTGGTTTAAGCTGGATTTTTCAGGAGGGAAAGGCATAGTCTGATGACGCTGTGACTGTGTGTGGAATCATCGGGGCACTACAAAAAGTGACGCTACAAGCTTAACTACATTTCTCAGTAGCGTGGCGGTAGCGTCGCAACTTTCTAAATCAAATAGCGTTTCAGTAGCGAAGCTATATTATTAGTCAAGTAGCGCAGTAGCATCCACACAAGCTACATTTACTGATCGCGAATCGATAAGTGACGGCACCGACATTCACGGAACTGTGAGGCCAGTATCTAGCCGATGAAAGTAAATCCATATGATGTTGAGAATGACGATTTCTTTATCTTCCTGTTTTACGGTGTTCGACAACAACGTTTTTGGTGCGTTACTGCCACCTCTGGTTGGCGACCCCACCAACCGAAACGTGCTTGATGGAAGATGACTGAGGGAGAGGAGTTATTTCTGAAGCAGGATTCCTCGTGACCATACCTCGAGAAGTACATGTTAAGATGCAATAACTTAATGTCTGATGCTGTGCTCAAAAAAATACTTTAGTATGTGTGTGTGTGTGTATATATATATATATATATATATATATATATATATATATATATATATATATATATATATATGTATATATATATATATATATATATATATATACATATACATATATACATATATACATATATATATATATATATATATATATATATATACACACACACACACACACAATATATATAATGCTCATTCCTAAATATTTCCCTTTACTATAAATTACTATAGTATTTTAAATGTGTAACACCTGGTTTTATTAGATTTTTTGTTTTAGCTGTTAGCTGTTTAGCTATAATTTGTTTCAGTTTAGTATAGCATATTATTTACAGTAAATAATTGAACTGAATAGGTATGCCTCATATGTTTCATTGAAAGTTTTATTGATCACTAAGATATGATTGACGTAGATTTAAGTTGCTTCAAATTAAAAATGAAAATTGTAAAAATAGCTTAGATGTACCTAAGCTACTTTTGCCATGCAGCTTTTAGCTTAGCTTGCTACATTTCCCAGGGGGTAGCTTTTAGTGTAGTTAAGCTACATTTTAAGTAGATAGCTAATAGCTTAGCTCACTACATTTTTTAAGTAGCTTGCCCAACACCATATATATATACATTAGATGCCGCCTACCCTGCTGTTGCCTATTAGAAGGAATGCGTCAATAGAGCCGCCATTTTAGTACAGGGTAGCGCTCCTCTGAAATGAATGCGGGACCAAGGTGCAGTGGAGGACTGTGGCCATCCAAAGCCAGAGATATACACATATACACATATATCTGTGATCAGGAGTTTTCCAGGTGGTCAGTCAGCAAATATTTTTTTAAATTACAAGAAATTATAATTTTACATCACTTTTCTACATTGATGGATATGACTGCATGGGCATTGCCAACAAAGAGCGAGTTTGTGTTTGTGTGCATGGAAATGTATTATCCTCCCTCCCTGTTTAATTTGATCTAATCTGAGTCCTGAAACACACCTCCTCTCATGCTTTCACTTCTCATTGTGACGGAGGGAGCGATTCGTTTGTGAATGTATCTCCGTTATGAATGACTCGTTTACTTAGCCGACAATAATACCAGTTTCTGGCACTGCAGCATCTTGTTGTCATATTTAATAACATTGTTTGCTTACTTTATTCAACAAAACTAGCATAAGCCTAGAATTTAGTGCGAGTTGGTGCTCCTTTGCCTTATGGTGAATGCAGAGAAAGTGACTTTATTATCATTAATAGCATTACTTGTTGAGCACAAAAGTTTGTAACATACAAAAACGTAAAAAACTAAATCTTACCTATTAAATGTTTTGACTTTGTGCTTTGTTTTCTTTGTTTGCTCGTTACTACACCCGTACACAGCGCTAAAGTCCAGCATTTTCACATTGGCACACTGTCTTGACTAGTGCCGTTGAATGATTTTTGTCCTAGGAGCACTGTACAAATGTGGCGGCACTATTGACGCATGCTCAGGGTCCCAATGTGATACCTAGTGTATATATCTGTGGCCCAACACTGCATGGAGGTTGTCATCGTCATTACATCCTATGGGACTTGTGCAGACATCATGTTAATGGATGAGCTAAAGCAGTGGTGCTCAACCCTGTTCCTGGCGATCGACCTTCCAGCTGATTTCAGGTCCAACCCTGATCAAACACACCTGAACCAATTATTTAGAACGTGAGGAGCGCTTGATAATTACAGGCAGGTGTGTTTGATAAGGGCTGCAACTGAAAACTGCAGGAAGGTCGATCGCCAGGAATAGGGTTGAGCACCCCTGAGCTAAAGTATTTAAACATATTTTCAAGGTAGTAAGTGATCCTGGTGTGTGTGGTGGTCACTTTAGTAAAAGTGTCTGCTTAATCCAAAATTAATTAAATTATTTAACTAATTATAACATTCACAATATATTAAAGCATCATTAGCATGATAACACATGTACATGATCTGTGTAGCTAGTTAAAAAAGTTTAATTATCAGGATTTGAACAAGCTTCAAAACATTTGGGATAATATAATGCAAGTAGATAAATCAGCCAAATTCATAACACTGTTCACCTGATTTTAAGATATTTTAATTGTACCTTTACCTTTACCTACTGTACCTTTAAAGGTGCAGTATGTAAGTTTGACACCCAGTAGTTGAACTAGGTATTGCACTCCTGGATCAAAATAGACACAAACACGGGATGACAGATTGAGTACAGGAGCGAGTGATTTAAAACTGTGTTCTAAATAAAAGCAACTACACACGACAGAGGGAATATTTTCCATATTAAAAGGAGTTTTGGTTCTAACCAACACCTCGAATTGATATATTAGAAAGGTTTCTATTTCTCACAGCTCAACATGCGAAACCTATGACAGTGATCACCTCAGGTAAATCTCGTGTGGTTTATTCAGTGCTAAATGCTAACAATGTGAGTTTGAATAGATTCTAAACCTTACCATTTTATGAGTGAGTGCTTATTCTGTGCTTCTGAATGGCTGTATTTACATTTCTGTCGCGTTTCGTCTGGTGCAAACAGCCAAACCGCTCATTACTGCGTATCTTGTCACAAGGTGTGTTGTTAGGACACACAGTTACAATGTAACCTGCTCACCTATTGTTTACGTTCATAATATTTCTATCATTTGCTAATTAATAACCTCATGTGGAACTTAATCTGTCTTATTTTGACGTCTGATACTGTCTATTTCAGTCATGGATGCATGAGTCTTTCTGAATTAATTAAATTTTCCAACAAGGCAACCCGGGGTGCTGAATTATAATTGGCTAAACTGGCATAGTGCAGGTTAAATTTACCTAAACAAAGACAGCGTTCCGGCACGGAAAAACCATTTTCAAGCAGAATATCTGACTTCAGCTTTGTTTTTCAGTTAAACAAGTATGTTCACTTGGGATGTTTCTTAAATATCTGCACACATATTATGGTATTTTTATGCTTTAGAAGAGTCAAAAAAATACATAAAGCACCTTTAAATGCTTTTTTAGGTGCAGCTCTTCTTAGTTAGTCCTCGAGTAGTCTGTTTATTGGCAAGCAACATTTTCTAAGTACCTTCTCCAAAACTGGTGCATATGAGGTCCGGAAATTACAAGATCTCTGGCCAAGAGGTATTCCTGACCAACAGGGAAAATGGTTTCATACATAAAAACGTGAGAAATGAGGCTTTCCTAGAAACGAGAAGCTGCCTGTTGATGTCTGTGTCAGAAATTAACCTCTAATCTTTTTTCTTCTTTATTTTTCTTTTTCAGAAACATTTTTTAATAAACACAGCGCATTATATGTGTGTATTTCTGTATTTAATAACTAATAATATTAATGCTACATTCTCTGTCAGGTTTAAACTAAATAATTGTTAGATTACTAGAAATAAAAGCTTTAGCGATAGTTCTGCCAGGAAGACCGAGATGTCACATCATTGATAATAATTATTATCTCGTCGGCCTATAACAACCAAGCAAGCTATATTTATATATATATATATATATATATATATATATATATATATATATATATAAGCCCATCTAAACAATCTGTTTCGCTGTACTCAGGTGACGATGGGGCAGTTTTCCTTCCATCCTCCCCACCACCACCACCAGGTTGGCCTCGTCTCCACTCAGGGGGTTGGCTTCGCCCTGCCTTCATCTTCAGGCAGGATCTGCCAGCTCATCCAGTATTCTGTACCATAGACGAGGCTTACGCCAAAGGACTTCATGAAAGGATCGTAACAAACTTACACTTATGCAAACAATTTACAATAAATGTTCAAATGTTTATCTGCCTCCTGAAAAGTCTTTCTGGTAGAACTATTATGATGGCTAAACCTCTCCATGATACCAGACCCAGAGAGCTGTCCATGAGGCAAGACCACGAGAATTGTCATGCAATAAAATAATACACTTTTTAATCTGAGAAGAAGATCAGCTAGGTAAGCAGTTGTTCATCTGTCTCAATCACCCACCCTGAGCCCCCTGTCTGACCTCTACTTCATCTTTTCCACCAGAGCAGGTCACTGAACTCTCCCAGAATGTCCTCGAAATGGTGTATCTTGTGGATCTAGAATTTGTTCCTATTCATGTTTGGTATCATTTTAAATGTCTCTGTGTGATTGGTAAAGTCGCCTCAGTTTCACATTAGTCACTTGTATCTGTTGATCTGGGTTTTGGCTTTGATAAGATCTCTGCCAGATTCTCCATGGAAAACTATTATTGAAAAGCTTTTATTGTATTGAATTTATGATCATTTTGAGTTGTTTATGATTGGTCTATTTAAGTAATAGAGTGTTTGAGTATTTAAGGGACAGTGTCTTTGGGATCTTGTAGCCAGAATTGCCAATTGCAGTGTGTGTGTCTGAGCTTTGCATCAAGACTTATGGCCCATTTCCAATGACTGGTACACTACGGTACGGGTCACCTTTATCAGGCTTGCATTTCCACTACAAAGGGTACCCTTTGTAGGTGTGGTGTACAACAGAGAGTTTCAGTCAACGTCATTCTCGCTCGAATAAATGTGTACAGTAAAGCCGTACAGGTTGTTCACAAATCATATGAGAAGCACTTCTCACAAAACAGATGCTTTATACATAAAATACTTGTGTATAAATGTTTATTACTAACTTTCTATGAACATAATTTGGATTATAACTGCAGATCAATGAATGCGAAATAGCCTACTGTAACGTCTGCAATTATATAAAATAAATAAATAAATGCAACATATATGAACACATACAGACCCTTACAGTCTCCAATATGTTACCAATTACAGAAAAACTACACACAGCATACATTTAGTCTTTATTTGAGTTCAAAATCAACATGCAACATAGCCCACAGTCAGTGCAAACCTCTCATCTGTGTCTGTAATCTTCACCGGCACATGTAACCTCTGTTAGAGAGTAATTCAATCATTCATCAATCAATCATTCACTTCATAATAGTCCAAAATGCGATGAACGTGGCAGTTTGTTCGTGATTCAGGTTGCTGAAACAATTTGCTCCTGTGTTTTGTCGGGCTTCTTTTTTTTCGCGCTTCACTCTCACGTTTGTCCTTTTCTTTTCTGAAAGGATCAGGTGTCAGAAGCACTTCAATAATCACACACACGTTATTATCATCAGCTCAAGAAGTTCGTTATATCAAATATAGACTCGATCGCGAGCTCCCAGGAGAAAGCGAAAACTGCTCGCACTTTTAGACGGCCTCGTAAAGCAACAACAGGACACGGCAGATTTTGTTCTTCTTGGCTTTGTCGCTGTATATCAAGACAATGACAAGGTTTGTTTGAGCTCGGGTCAACCATGGCTCGTTATTATATGCATATAGTATTACGATGTAAGTAGTAGTAGATGTAAGCGGTTCCTTTGTTTTCATTCTGGCTAGCTCTACGAGATCGTGACGTATCTCTGTAACCAATCAGCGTTCAGCTGCACGTGTAGCTCTGCCTTTTGGTACCCTTTCTCATCTTTGGTACCAATTCGAAAGGGTGCACAAAAAAGTGGTATGGTACGGTTCGGTACGCCTTTTTTACAGTGGAAATGGCCATAAAAGCGTACCGAACTGTACTGTACCGTACCATACCACTTAGTGGAAACGGGCCATTATATGCTGCAACGTATATATCTATATGGTCAAGTAATTGTCAAGTATATAATAGTCAAATAAAAGGTTATATTTGATTTGTGTTGTATTCTACTAAATTCATTTATATGTTGTAGATAATTTAGTCTGGTGTTACCGCAAACTATGACCAGGATTGGACAAACCATGATTTAGGCTCACATAGATGACGCATAGTGCAACAACAGATTTCTGGCGATCACACAGACTTAAAACAAGATATAACAGTGGCTAATGCTTGACCAAGCATTGGGCAGCCTATATAAAGAATATTAGTTTACGTGTTATATCCTCTGGTAAAGTTTCAGGCTGGCAAGATTGACTGACAAGACTCTATGCAACTCTGGGTAAATAATGAACACTTAAATGAAAAGACGGGATGTTTAAAATAGTCAACAACCTGAATTTATCCATTATTTATAAATGTGATCTGTTCCTAGTCAGTGACATATTCGAAATTTAACAATCATTGAAATTGGAATCAGATTAAATTTGGAGGTAACTTACTTGGTAACTTAGTGGTTAGCACTGTCGCCTCATAGCAAGAAAGTCACTAGTTCGACTTCCAGCTGAGTCAGTTGACATTTCTGTGTGAAGTTTACTTGTTTTCCCCATGTTGGCATGGGTTTCCTCCAGGTGCTCCGGTTTTCCCCACAGTCCAAAGAGATGCGGTATAGGTGAATTGAATAAACTAAATTGTCTGTAATGCATGTGTGTGAATGAGTGTGTATGGATGTTTCCCAGTACTGGGTTGCAGCTGGAAGGGCATTCGCTGTGTAAAACATATGCTGGATAGGTTGGCAGTTCATTCCACTGTTCATTCCCTTATTAATAAAGACACTAAGCCGAAAGAAAATGAATAAATGAATTAAATTCGGAGCTGGAAACAAATTTAAATAAATTATAATAAACAAAATATTTCTTTTCAGAGACCTTCACCCATGTTGTTAGTTTAGTCATTGGGCTAACAGATGAACTTCTACAGATCCATATTGCTAGACTGTGTTTAAATAAAAAAATAAATAAAAAAAAAAAATAAAAAAAAAAAAAAATATATATATATATATATATATATATATATATATATATGCATACTACATTATATATTTGTTTAGTTGATAAAAAGTTCTATTATTAAAATCCTTATTCCCTGTTTGTGTACTAAAAAATAGTTATATGCCCCTCATTATATAATTATATAATGAAAAAGTATAATGAAACACTTCAGTGTTTGTTAGTTTTTTCAGTAAAATCAAATGCTGGAAATTCTGAAGGACATGTGACATCATGTGAACTGTTTATAGTTAACAAAAGCTCGTGAATAGAGAAAGAACCATTTCAGCTACAGCTACAGCTTTTCTCGCCGAAGAAAACAAGAAAATCTTTTTTTTAAATAAATAAAAAATCATGTAGTGTGAGCTTGGCCTTGGTGAAATTGAATTTTGGAAACAAGAGTAGGCTGGAAGCATCTCCAGTTTTAGAGAAATAGTTTTCATTTCAGTGTGTTATAATGACAAGTGATCCTGCGCTGGAATGGTTTGCTATTTGTTTGTCATTCATGGCAGGAAAAGGATGGACTCTACCACATGCAGCTCTTCACCATCCTTTTGTTTTTTCACAGATCACTATCCATTCCGGTGAGACTGCAAACAAATATGTCTCCATTCCCAATATTTGTCCACTGTGGTAGCCTACAGCTGTAAATGTTATATACTGTATATATTTGTGAATATGAGGAGTTCCGAAATCTGGAGTGCAGATTTTGCATGAAAAAGTTTCTTGTTCCACACATGTTTCACATGTCATTTTAACAAAAGTCATGTTGTGGTGCTCATGGCTTTTCTGTAATAAATAAAGAAATAATTCTGTACAAAAAATACTTTCAGAGTGGAAAAAAACGTATTACAAGACTTTATGCTTTGTATTTTTAAATGTTTTACTTGAATGAAATGCCTCATGCTGAAAAATGCTGGGCTATTTCAACTCAACCACTCAGTTAAATTGTTCATTTATTTATAACCCAATATCCATATCAAAGTTGAGTTAAAAATAACAGATCTTTTTCTTTAAAAACAGACTATTCAAACAGTAACAAAGGCATACTTCCATGACACTGTGAATCGTTGTGGAATTAAACGGAGTTAATTTACAACATGCATTACCGTTGTATTGTTCTTAAAGTATATATGGTTATGAGTAATAAACAATTTGTTTTCTTGTTTGCTTGTCTTGGTCTTTTTTCCTCCATGCTCCATTTCTTTTCTTTTACAAATATTATAGAGAATATTCCATATTATTCTACTATTGTAAATTAAGCACAAAACGACTCACAAAAACATATAGCCTAATCGCATATACAAATCAGATATATGGCCATACCATGATGTAACAAACAATTATTTGTTCATTTGTTTATTTGTTTGACATTTTACGCAAAACATTGCAAAAAGGTTGCATATACTGTACATACAGTTCACTGATATTTTACAATTGCGCGTGTGTATGTACTATATATATTAGGGCTGGGCGATTTTTTCGATTAATTCGAATTTACGTTTTAAGACGATTTTATTTTTTACAAAATCGAAGAATCGCGTTTTTTTTATAAAAATATTAAAGCCACTTTCCCACTATCGTGCCAAACCGTTCTAAACTGTTAGACAACGGTGCTGAATTGTGCTGATTCTGTGTGTTGACGTCGCGGCTCTGTTGATGAGCTACCAGCTGATTTAGCGGAAGCGCGCCAGGGCGGACTTGCCATTGGGAACACCGGGACATTTTCCCGCTAGAGCAACAACAGCTCTGCAGCCAGCCAGCTTCGCTAATGTTTCCACGCGCGTCATGCTGTTGTTCGCGTCCCCGCAGCCGTCTGTCTCTCCCGCGCGAGCTGCGAGACGGGCTCGACAGGTGGACTCACTTTTAGTCACTTATGCCCGCGCACCCATCGCTCCACACACACACACACACAAGGAAATAATTGCACCCAGTTCAAAGCCCAGATGGCTGGTTTTGTATATTATACCCGCGCACCACCTGAAGGACGGTACTGTATGAATTAAATCATAACCCATATATGCACCAATAAACAAGTAAAATGAATGAATGAATAAAATAAATATGGATTCTTAAATGTCGGCAGTTTTTACTCCAAAAAATATCAATACATATCGACAAAGGTTTTATAAAAATAAATTAAGCAATTTCCAACATTTCAGCTATAGGCCATTATACGATTCAGTTAAATATAAGATAGGCATTTAAATATAGATAGATATGTAACAGGTTTTTTTTTTTTCACGGTGATCTTTAATATATACTGGGTGGTGGAGCTACGCACAAATATTTTCTAAAACGTCAAGCAGATATTTGTCTACAGCTCGTTAGTTATTTATGAAGACAAAAAATAATTAAAATAACAAAAATAAAACTATAAAATTACAAAGATAAAAAGAGCAGCATTCTGCTAAATATAGTCCTTTATATCCTGATATGCTATGTGTTGTTTCATTCGTTTTTTTTATATTTAACTTGATGCATTCGTTATTTAATGTTTAAATACTGAAATCGATTAAATGGTTATTTTTTTACCATCAAAATGTAGTATATTTTATATCATTACCAACTTTTGATATAAAACCGCTGTTATTTTATTGATTGTTATGAAATAATTTAAGTGCTATATTTTTTATTAGTGAAAGTGCCCGCTCACTTTGACAAGGCTTGTCTATATATATATTTCTGCCATGCCACTAATACAGATAAACTATTGTTGCATTATCATTGTTTATTTTTCTGTTATGGACAGAGATTTGAAATATTTATTTCCCCTCCAATCCTTTTTAATCTTCACGTTACATTTTAGTCATTTTCTCTCCAAATAAAATTTGCCCAAAGCTGCACAACATATGACCTGCTGTGACTTCTATTGTAGCTATGTTTAGCATCCCTATATGAGAGAGTGCCATAACCGCGTTTAGTCACACTATTGCTTTTCTTTTACAAGTGAGCATGAAAAAAACTAGTTTCAGCATTTATTTAAATTTAAATGAACAAGGTAAGCTGGTAACGTAGTTACACAGAAAAAAAAAATTAATAAAAAAATAAATAAAAAATCGAAATCGTGAATCGGTCAAACTTTATGAAAAAAAAATCGAGATTTTTTTTTGCCATATCGCCCAGCCCTAATATATATATATATATATATATATATATACACACACACACATACAACAGTTCTGTCTGGTTCTCGAATCTGATTGGCTGATAGCCGTGAGATAGTAAAGTAATATCAGCACTTGTACAGTCTCTTCACGTTTGTGTATTACTCCGTCCAAGCAGAAGACTACAGTTTGACAAATATTGCAGCTGTTGGACAACATAATGTACTTTTGAGGCTTTTTTTAGTCGAGAATATAGTTGTTTAGATTGCAACTAAGCAGTTTATTTATAAGCATAGTGTCTATTTTAAATGTTCATAATTTCGAAGATTCAGTGTGTTGGCGGCCAGTCTGCCATACTGAGCAGGGCAAAGACGGTTGACGTTCTGCCACAAGATGGCAACAGAGACAGCATTATCAGTCCTTAGGGGAGAAAAACAGCATTTTTTAAGCATACGTTTCAAACTACAACTGAGCAAATCATTAAAGAACAGGTAAGTGACATTCTAAGTTGATCTCTCTCTTTTGTATTTTGTAGTGCTGTATTTATACCATAGTAATCTGGCAGTGTTTGCTCTGCTCTAGCTTTTTCATGGATAATTATTGTGACCTCCCGATTGCAATAGAGAAATAGTGGGAAATCTCTGTAGACTGATGGCATTGCATGCAGTTCAGCCTTATAATATTAAAATGTGAGCAAAAATCACCTATTTTGTCATAATTTCATACATTACGCTAGAGAATCATTCAAATACTAGCTCTAAAGTGAAGTTTGTGATGTAGCAACTGTTTCAGCTGTTCTGACCATCAGCTCCAGATGTGTATGAACGGCGGAAAAAAATAGTTCCTCTTAAAAAAAGGTTTTTGAGACTCTTCATGTTTGATTTTCTTTTTTATATACACGAATTTGCTGTTGAACTGTTGTATAAATGCAATATCACACTCGTAGCAGTTTCTCAAGCCAGGTGACGCATTAGACCAGGGGCTCATCTCCTGTTTCCAAAATGCATCACAAACTGCTTGAGAAACTGTTCTACTATGATAATTGGTGATGAAAATAAATGATGTTCAATAAGATGTACTTGTGTTTACTAACTGTTTATTCAGTTAAACATGAATGTTGAACTGTAGGCCTACATAAGCTCCAACCAGTGATTTCATACTTGCTTTTGATGTACGTACATACAGAAAATGCTGCTTCGCAAAGGCAAGTTCACAGAGCCCTGACGGTGTCAAACATTATGTTTACATGGACAACAATACTTTAATCCAATTTAATATGATTAAAACTATACTCTGATTAAGAGTCTACCATGTAAACAGTGATTTTTGATTACTTAATGCAACTACAGTCATAACTGAACTAAACAGAAATGGAATTGAGACGTGGAGTATGCAGATATTAGTGGCAATACTGACAAACTATTCCCGTCATGTAGGACTTTTTGCCATATTTTCCGACAAGATCCACACAGGCGGCTGTCAGTAAAGGACCGCACAGACACACAGACGCACACACACAAACACACACACACATCGCGAAATGCGGAAGTTTTTTTTCTTCTCATTTGGCGTGCGTTATTAAGTTCCATAACACTCTCACCTGTCCTTACTCATTTATTTGCGTCTAATATCCCAGTTTGTCACGAAGGCATGAATTAAATGTTCGTGAGTTAAAGTGAAACTGCTCAACTGCAGTTAGAGTCAGGCATCCTGCTGATTTGATTCAGAAGGGCACTTCTTTCCCAGACGGCTCACTGGTCAGGTATACATCCGTGCTAAACTATCAAGGTGAAAGTCATCATAGCTTGCTTAGAAAAGACCCAGCTCTCACCCAACTTTGAGAATAGATTAACGCCGATATTTTTTTTATCGCGCGATCAGAGTCTCACGTTAACGCAGCACGTTAACGCCGATAACGGCCCACCACTAATATATATATATATATATATATATATATATATATATATATATATATATATATATATATATATATATATATATATATATATAAACAATGCATGTTTTATTTCCCCAAACTTTAGAAATATAACTTTAACTTGAAACATTTTTGCTTGTAAATCATAAAGTCCTCTTTCTTCACTAGCCACAGCTGTATTCAAAATGGCATAAACATTTTTCGGAGTGAAGGGAGCGCACTTGTTAGTCTGAAGATCATTTAAACAAAAAACAAAAAGAATAACTGTGATGAAAATATCTTTGGGAATAGAATAGAAACAATTTGTAATAGATCACAGCCAGGAGTTATGCATTTAACCACTAGAGATGTAGTTACAACCACAAAAGTTTGCAACGCTGTTTGCCAATGCTCATTGGAATGATGGACTTAAAAAAGTCAAATCACGTAACAATGAAGCTTGCTATCTTAAAAACAATGGTTTTGGGAAAGACACCCCAGGTCACGGCACCAATATAACTCTTTCAGTTCTTGTTGCTGTACCCCTAGCAAGATTCAAAACAGTTTTGTGTGCCTTAGGATGCAAGCACATTGTCAAGGACTGCAGCCTATTGTATCAGTTGCTAATGTGCCTCTGGGGTTGAACATCATGAAAAGAATGGGAGTGAGGTTTTCTTTCTCCAAGCACACTTATTTTTGTTCTTTTCATGATACTAGTCTGCTTGATAAACCTGCATGTGCAGTAGAGAAAAAAAATATAATACTTATAGTGCTTATTGTGGATCTATTACTTGATAGGTGTAGCAAATTGTATCCAGAGCAATACATTTCAGGTTTTGAAAAAATGTAGCAGCAAGCTCATATACATCCACAGAGTCTGTGTTGGAAATATTTGAGCACGGTCTAATTAATATTCATGAGAGTCTGTCTTTCCTTTCATGAGGTCACAACCATCACCCCACCCACCATCCACTCTTCAATCTCATTCCGGCACCACAATCCCTACCACTTTACAGAACAAAGTGACATCCATATCTGCAATACTAAGTGAGTTTGATCCTTTGCATTAAAGCATAGTATGCAAAACAGAGACTCTTATGTTCAGAAGCATGAGCGAGAGCGTTTGAGCACATGGATACGAGAGCACGTAATGACAGCGTATAATCGGTCTCGCACTGCAGTGGGTCTCTGAAGCAACCTCACAGCCCCTTATAGATTCAAATCATACCAGCGTGTGCTTTTCAGAAAACATCACCCTCTCCTGCCCGGCTCACAAAACAGCTACTGCCGGCAGGCATCAATCATCCACTTCAAATAGCTCGTGCTGTCAGATGCAGAAGCCCATCCTGTCCAGCAGCAGCTCAGAGGCACTGTACACACACAAGAGGCGACGGGACACATAAATTATGCCATGAGATGACATTGTGAATGCAAAGGGATAAAGGCCATTTGAGAGCATGTGTCGACTAACAGCAAATCGTTGTTGAGCTGTTGAACATCATGCTTCAGACCACAAACAGGATGTGAAAGTAGGTTCAGGCATGGGGCAGAGGAGAGGTAACAGGACATGAAAGGTAGAAGGGGGATGGGGTTGCAAATGACGTACAAACGAAACTGCATTGTCCAACAGTATTGAATCAAGGGTTGAATTTCTCCGTCTTTGCTTTTGAAATCCCTTTTTCTGGTCTTTCTTTTTCCATCCATCCATTTTATTTATACATCTGGTAAGAAGAGATGCATTTCTGCATTTCCTATTTCAGACAGATGATGGTTTAGATTGTTTAGACCCCCTGTGGATACCTGGCGATATACGAGAGTTGTTGTTGTTTTTGCTTTGTGATGGTTGTTCATAATTCTCTTGCTAGTTTTGAACAGCTAAACTGCTGCTGTTCTTCAGACAAATCCTCGGTGTCATGCAGATTATTCAGTTTTCCTTCTGTAAATTTCTAACATTTTAAAGCAGTGACTGCATGATTGTCCATCTTTTAACACCGAGGACAATTGAGGAACTCAAACAATACCAAAGGCAAGGCATTATGAGCTGGGAGGTGAAAACATTTAACCAGGATGAAGATGTCCAGTTTTATATAGTTGTAGTGAATTAGCTCAAAGTGAATTGAAGATAATTTGTAAGGGGCTTCAAAAGAATCGACTCTTTAAATCCGAACAAACTAATCGTGTAGCGATCATTCAAATGAACAGTTTGCTTCAACTACGACTATTGCTATCAAAAATAAAAACCCTTTTATGTTTAAGCAGGGTAACAAGATCTAAGTTTAAGGCATTAGCTTCATGAATATGCACAGGCACGTTTCTTTATACAAAATGAAATGTTATTGACTAATCTAACAGAAACTAAAACCTAACACAAACACACAATCATACAGGTTGTAGAAAAGAGTAAATGAGAAAAAAATAAGAGTTTGAGAGAGTGTAATGATGTAAAAATCTCAGATTTTGTAAGACCAAACCAAGCGAACCAAAATGAATTTAAATTAGGGTTACATTTAATTTACACCAGTTTATTGGAAATCATTGGAGGTGTTACTTGCGTTCCTTGTGTGATGTGAAGGACTCCCTCTGTTGAGCGGGGTTTCCACGTGGTTAGCTGGTGGCTAGCTCTTTGTCCTATGAGGCTTGGTGTGGGGGGGAGTCTGTCGTTTCAAGTTTTTGAGGTGGCAAAAGGACTAGTCGTGTTGACTTCTGGTTTTGAAGCATACTAAAATTAACTAGACTCTAGAGGGAAAAGAAAAAAAGAAAGAAAGAAAGAAAGAAAGAAAGAAAGAAAGAAAGAAAGAAAGGTATCGAGATGGGAATGTCTGAGCTTTGCCGTTAACCCATTTTTGTCAGGGTCCAAGTCTCTTCACTGGACCTGAAGAGAAGCTGTCCTGAGCTGGAACGGAACAACTCTCTCTCTCTCTGTGTCTCTCCTTTCCCCTGTCCTTATTCTGGTGTTCGAGGCCTTAGTCACCAGCTTTTATAAGGTTGGTCTTGTAACACCCTCCGGAGCTGAGTTAACCAATGAGAAGTTAACTTCCCGAGGCACGTTTTATAGTCCTTGGTTGAGAAGCTTGGTGATTTGCATATGCATTCTGTGTGTAAGCTGATGCAGAAATGTTTTAAGTTTCTTTAAATGTTAATATGTTGCACACATATTAACATAAAATGTAAACAATCGTTCAGTACACCATATTAGCTTTGCAGGAAAATCAAACATGAACCATCTAGTTCAACATTGGGCTGCGCAGTGGCGCAGTGGGTAGCACGTTCGCCTTGCTGCAAGAAGGTCGCTGGTTTGAGCCTCGGCTGGGTCAGTTGTCGTTTCTTTGTGGAGTTTGCATGTTCTCCCCGTGTTGGTGTGGGTTTATTTGGCCTTAATTCTAAGTGGTATATATGAAGAAAACCAGCCACTGCTCATCACCTTTCTAAATCAGTCCCAACAGTGAAGCATGGTGGTGGCAGCATCAGGACCTCAGACTGGGCCGAATGTTTACCTTCTAACAAGACAATGACCCTAAGCACACAGCTCAAATAAGTGGCTTCAGAACAACTCAGTGACTGTTCTTGAATGGCCCAGCCAAAGCCCTGACTTAAACTCAATTGAGCATCTCTGGAGAGACCTAAAAATGGCTGTCCACTGTTTACCATCCAACCTGAGAGAACTGAAGAGGATCTGCAAGGAGCAATGGCAGAGGGTCCCCAAATACAGGTGTGAAAAAACTTGTTTCATCTCTCCCAAAAGACTAATAGCTGTATTGGGTCAAAAGGGTGCTTCCACTAAATACTGAGCAAAGGGTATTGGTGAAGTGTAGAGACAGTGATAGAGCCAATTCGGTGGATGGGGATGATTAGGAGGCCATGATGGGTAAGAGCCGATAGAGGGACTTTGGCCAGGACACCAGGGTTCCACCCCTACTCTTTACGAGAAGTGCCATGGGATTTTTAATGACCACAGAGAGTCAGGACCTCGGTTTAACGTCTCATCTGAAAGACGGCGCCCACTGACAGTGTAGTGTCCCCTTCACTTTTACTGGGGCATTAGGACTCACACAGACCACAGGTTGAGCGCCCCCTGCTGGCCTCTCTAACACCACTTCCAACAGCAACCTAGTTTTCCCACGTGGTCTCCCATCCAGGTACTGACCAGGCTCAGCCCTGCTTAGCTTCAGTGAGTAACCGGTCTTGGGCTGCAGGGTGATATGGCTGTGGCTTTTAATCTGCAAAAATGTCAACAATGCTGTTTTTCTGTCAATATGAGGTGCTGTGTGTACATTATTGAGGGAAATTGTTTTTTGAATAATTTCTGTACCCACTGTATATATATATATATATATATATATATATATATATATATATATATATATATATATATATATATATATATATATACAGTGGGTACAGAAATTATTCAAAAAACAACAATATATATATATACTAATGCAGTAAAGGACAACACGATAACACCAGCAAATAACATAAATAATATGTCCAAAAGACATAAACAACAAAAAATCAACACATTCTTACTCCTGGCTCATCACATAATGACGCTCAGTCAGGACCCCCTCTCATTGCTTTGTGATGCTCTGGGTACGCATTCAGGGTCCTTCAATGCTTTCAATAGTATCTGGATGCAGCCTTGATGATGCAAGCTGAGACTGCATATCTGTGATGCAATGTCAGACACAATCCGCTCAATGGAGCTATTAGGGGTATGTGTAGGCGTGGGGTTAGGTGAGCGCATTAAAAAGAATTGGAAGATTGCTCTGCACCAGGTTTGCATCCAGACCCCTCTTGATGCTTTTGGCTGTATTCATTATGTGTCCCATTAAACGGTTTATGTGTATTTGTAAAATACTAATTATTTCATAAAAATGCATACTTTCAGAAATATTTTGGAGAACTTACCCCACACCTAACCCTAAACCTACCCAAGTCTGAACAACATAAATAAGCAGCAAGCCAGCAAATAAAAGTGGAGTCACGTGTATTTATTGTGAAAACCATGTAAAAGCAATACAAACAAGTAGTGTCGCATTTCAAGTCAAGAACATTTCAAAAGTGAAGAACAAAGGGATTTATGAGAATTCAGAAGCTAATAATGATCTGGCTCCTGCTCACCGATATCCTCAGATTTAAAAAAAAAATTCAAAATGTAGTGTAACGAAAGTGACTGTTTAGAAAACTCACACCCCAATAACTACAAAAATATTATCCAACATATCATTTAATCATAACGGTTAAAAAAGGTCACATCAGCATATTGACGCCAAAGACTTCTCATTTAAAACAACAGAGGACCCTGCGCATGGTAAAATGAAGCCCCGGGCATCCAAGAGTGACAAGAATGGGTCCTGACCAACCGTCAATATGTGACTAGTCGGGAGTGACAATGTGTTGAAAAAAATTTCCAAAAGATGTATGAGAACTACCCCCAACCTCCACACCCCACACACACTCACCCCATGTTTAAAGACTTTGCATTAAACTTGCAGTTACTCACTTCAAAAAATATATATATAAATCAGCAATTTAAATGAAACCAATGTGCATTTCAGCTTCTAATCTTCTGTTGAATAAAATGCTCTCTAGAATTTGATGTATCCTGTCCGTTATGTACAGGATACTGAACACTTACATATAGGGCAGCACAACATATCGTTTCAGCATCGATATGGCAATGTGTGCAATGTGGAGTTGGGATTATTATTGTTGATCAGTGATGAAGAATGTATAGTGTTTACATTTTACATTACATTACATTTAACTATTTAATAATGTGGTATTATTAATAATGCATTTTTCCCTTTTCATTTACAAATATCTTGATATACTGTGGATGGTTTTCTTGTGATATATCGGTGATATCGTGCTTTATTGTTATCGGGGGCAAAATATCATGATAGTGTCATATCATATTACTGTACCTGAATACAGTGTTGGGGAGAATACTTTGTAAATGTATTTAGTTACAGAATACAGAATACCTGCTTTAAAATATATTTTGTAACGTATTCCGTTACTTTGCTTAATCCTGGTACTGTATTCTAAATACTTAGAATACTTCCCCTTGAAAACAGCCTTCAAGTCTATTAAATGTCACACTATGCGTTGGTAGCAATTTCTGCAGGAAAACAGAGGGCCTCTAATGCTAAACATTATTGACTGACAGGGAAAAATAAATAAAACAATATAATTATGTTTATTAAATAATGTTTATTTATCAAAGTGTCAACAAATTCAATTTCTGTTTCTGTAATAAAGATAAAAAGTGCTTGAACGTAGACAGCATTACTGTCTGTAATATACAGTATATGTATATAATATGCATTTTGCTTACCCTTTGTATTTCACAGTCTGCACAGAAAAATATCAGGTAAACAAGAAAAGAAAAACTTCAAAATAGTTTATGTAAATCCAAGATAATGTAACAGGTTCTATCCAACATTTTAATTTCTATTATGAAAACTTCTCACCTAAGAACAATATTGCAAATATTAGAAGAATGCAAAATGTTTTTGCTTTACAAAAATGTAAACATCAAAATGAACAAGTTTTGTTTTAAGTCAAACATATTAGCCAGTAGCCACCTATCTACAGTACCTTGAACTACCTGGCCTGAACTTCCAAGACGTGAATGCATTTTTTCCCTTTACTGCTGCTAGAAAGTTGCTTCGGTTGCGGCTCCAACCCCTCGAGCTCCTGGTCCGAATCCTCCATATTTGTACACTCAAGTTAACCAGGGCTGTCAACTTTGGCTAAGGTGCCCATAAGTCCCGCCCACATTTGTGTCAAAAAAGCGAACGTAAATTTAAGAAGCGTAAATGAAACCTCTGAAAGCGCAAACGAAACATCAAGCAGCGAATTCACGAACCATGACGGCAAAAAAGCAGTTTATTTGAAAATCATGGTTGTTGTCCAGTTGTTCGGTGTTTGCGATCGTCCTTTTTGCTGCGTGAGAAAACGGAGGTGTGGCGTGAGAGTTTGAGAACAGGGTCATTTGCGTGAGTCTCACTGAGTTAACGCTGGTGATAGCAGTCGGGAGTGTAGCTTCTGTTTCTATGGTTTCGGCGGCAATTTTGTAATATTATTATGGGCCAGACATGCATCGCCCGAAGTATTCCAATGGTATTAGGAAAGTAACTGTATTCTAAATACCCTGTTTAAAAATAGTAACTGTAACGAAATACAGTTACTCATGAATAGTATTCTAAATAAGTACCGCCGGTGCATGTATTCCGTTACTCCCCAACACTGCCTGAATATGTGACTACTTAGTTCACTTTTATCTTTGCTCTATCTTATTTATTCCTGCAATTTCTTCGATTCACTCCTCTACATGATTATTCCAATCAAGGTTAATGATTTATTAAAATAAAATTTTGCAATGTCAGATTTTTCCAATATCGTGCAGCCCTACTTACATATAGGGATATCCCGATCAGTTTTTTTTTGCCCCAGAGTCCGAGTCATTTGATTTGGAGTATCTACCGAAACCAAAACCTGATCCGATACTTCTATAATACAAAAAAAGAATAAAGAAGAGCGAAGAAACAGATAGGATGTTCCTTATTTTTCATTTAATTCACTTTATTTTAACATTCAACAACTTTGTTAACAAACAGAGCACTTCTGTGAGGTAGCTTGTACAATCAAGAAATAAACAACATAAAATTTTCTTTAGTGCACTTTAGTGCAACAGTAAATATAAAAAAAATCTAATATAAAAACAAATAGCACCTCAACTTCAAATACCCGGCAGGCAATCACAAGTTTACATATCTCACAGTTTGTATGGCAATGTTGTCATCATCAACTTTATAATACCTCCAGACCGCAGATATACTCGCGCTTTCCACTTCAAGCTGATTCCATGTTCTACTTTGCCAGCATTTAACCAATAGCGTCTCTGCAACAAAGTGATGTAATGCTGCACACGTTTCTGTTTCTGTGTGAAGTCAAGAAAAAGGTCTAACTCTGTGCCACCGCACAACTATAGATGTGTTTAAAAAAATTATGAGGCCCGATTTCTGATCACGTGATCGAATCTGGACATCCCTACTTACATATATAAGAAAATAATGGTAGCCATGCAACACAATGTTGATCTGAACTCCTTTAATGGTTATTAGTCAGAACAATGAGGAGAGGAACACCAAATAGGCAGGATGATGAAATCCACAGTGTGGAAATCCACATTCATCTATCTATAGCAAGCCCCAAGGCGAAAATGCATTTTACACACACACACACACACACATATATATATATATATATATATATATATATATATATATATATATATATATATATATAT
The DNA here is from genome assembly GCA_903798195.1 of Danio kyathit. Lineage (NCBI taxonomy): Eukaryota > Metazoa > Chordata > Actinopteri > Cypriniformes > Danionidae > Danio > Danio kyathit. Next base: position 14,103,923 of record LR812530.1, on the reverse strand, counting down.
ATATATATATATATATATATTCAGAGCACTGAATAAAGTTTAATATGCTCAAATCCCCCCCAAAAAATCCATCTGTGATCACACACTGCAAAATTCTGGTATTTTACTGGTACAACTTTTAATTCCAGAAAATAGCCAGAACAACATTTTTCAGTATTTTTGAAAAAGGCCTATGCAATTTTTCGGAAAAGTCTGTATATGTGAAAGGGGCTAGCTGACAGACTGACATAAGGTAAACAGCAAAATAAAGTCATTTATTAACCAACCATTGTTTTTATATAACTTATGCAAAGATTTTGTTTCTAACTTAAAGGGCACCTATTTTAGCCTTTTTTCCAAGATTTAGGATAAGTCTTTTGTGTCTCCAGAATGTGTCTGTAAAGTTTCATCTCAAAACACCCATCAGATTATATATTAAACCTTTCAGAAGTTTGTAAATTTCTGCTCTGAACACCATGTAACTGTTTTTGTGGCCTGTGTCTTTAATGCTAGTTCTCACCGCCCACCGTTGCCACGTGCCTGTCAGAGTGTGCCTCAATCTCCACCTTGGCTGCATCAGATAAACAGCACAGCGACAGACATGAAGGAAGCAGATCTCATGTAACCTTTGTGCAGTATGAACTTTCCCAATGATTATTTGATGTATCTGTTGTGGAGTTAATTCAAGCCTTTCGATAAGTCACACACAATGTCATTACAAAGTTCACGCACACACACACACACATCGCGTCCATTTAACTTTGCACTGTATTGGCACGGCAAATGTGACAGGATACACGTTAATAAACACTGCTGTATGGATATCCGTTATGTTAACGTACAAAATAAACCTGATTTAACATCCACAAACCGGGATTAAAGCATCTTCTTGTATAATTGTACTGAAATGCGGCTGTGGTGATAAAGACGGTAAAATCACAGTAATTCATTACAAACATGTACTGTTTTATAAACATTTTCATTCATTCATTCATTTTCTTGTCAGCTTTGTCCCTTGCGGGGTCGCCACAGTGAAATGAACCACCAACTTATCTAGCACGATTTTACGCAGAGGATGCCCTTCCAGCCGCAACCCATCTCTGGGAATTTCCACACACACACATTCACACACTACGGACAATTTAGCTTACCCAATTCACCTGTACTGCATGTCTTTGGACTGTGGGGGAAACCGGAGCACCCGGAGGAAACCCACGCAAACGCAGGGAGAACATGCAAACTCCACACAGAAACGCCAACTGACCCAGCCCAGCCGAGGTTCGAACCTGCGACCCAGCGACGTTCTTGCTGTGAGGCAACAGCACTACCTACTGCGCCACTGCGTTGCCTATAAACGTTTTAAATTTGTAAAACTCATTCTTGATCACATTTGATGATGACTGATGATCACAGAGAGCTGAACAGATCTTTTAATCCCAGTTGTTTTGCACACATCCTGTCTTGTTGATATAATTATATGTGTTAATACGGAGACATGTTAATACACGGCTGTCAATCAATTTGGTGGGCAGGGAAACCACACTCCTTCGTCTCCTTGTGGTGGGCCTCAAAATGGGAGGGATATGGATCCTATATTAACGTCGGGAAATTTAAAAAAAGAGACTTATTGTCTTTATATTAAGCCAACATGACTGTGAACACACTATACCTACACACAGTTCTGACCAAACAGCTTCAAAAAGCAGATTTTCATCATAGGTGCCCTTTAAAACAACTTTCCATCTTCCATATTTTTATATTTTATACAAAGAGAACGGTGTCAGCGAGTAAAATGCACAAGACAAAATACGAAACATGATGTTTGAAGAATATATTTGTATGCATCGTTACAAAATTATGCTGAGCCACACAAAATGTTCACTGGCAGACTTTTAATTGTCTTTATGATGAAACATGACCACCAGTGAACTCCTGACAGCATCAGGAATTTTTAGGTCATGACCACAGCGTGACTTCACCATGTGACGCAAGCCATTGTACAGCCATTGACGTAGGTGTGCATGTAAGCCAGAGAGGGAAATGTTTAGTAAATATGTTATGAGTTCGTCTGTTTGATGTGCAACATAAATGCCCTGTCATTACTCAGCATGCCCTTCACATTTCAAAATTCCTATCTCATGCTCACTCTGAAGAAAGAGCAGTCAGTCCACATTTTCATTTTTTCTCCTCACCCAGTCAAGGCAGAATCCAGACATTCTAACATTTTTTTTTTTCCACAGAATTTCCACAGAAGCATTGCAAATACCGCAAGGGCTTGCTTTGGTTTGTGCAGTAGCATTTTAGTTTAATGTGTCAAAACGTCCAGTCAATGTTGTCAGTTGTGACTTAGTCACAGTGTGAAAATTGTAAGATGTTGTACAGTCTGACATTAAAGTCAGTTGATGCAGTATAGTCTGCTTTGGCTTTTACCCAAGATCTCATTGGCATCAAATTGCACCAGACTTAAATCATTGAAATATTACAGCCATGTTTTCTCTATATCACTTTAATGACATTCAGACTTTACTAAACTACTAAGTTCTTTTGTGCACCATTACTAGTTTCTAAACATCGAGGTAATTGCTGAATCTAGAGCGGCACGTGCTTCCAGGTGGTAAGAGTGTCCTCTGGTGGTTCTGTCCCTTACTACATCTCCCTGCTGCCCATTGGTTGTTGGGTACATATCCACTGCATGAAGCACCAGGCGACAGCCAGAATGCCTGCTAGTGAGCTGTGATGTTCAAAGTCTCGTCTCAGCCACGATGGAAAAGTCTATGACATGAAAGGAGCTTCATTTGAGCTTGCACAGTAGTGACAGGTTAGGTCACAAAGTAAGCAAGAGCTGACATTTATACGGTATGAGGATGCCAGTAAGGGAAAACACAGTAACACCAGCTGTAAAAAATACGTGTCCAAATAAGACAGAGAACACAGCAAGTATTTTATAGACATTAAAGCCATGAAATCAACAGCTTTTTTGTTTTAAATATACAGTAGTAAATTTATCTATACACCAGGGTTTCAATAAAAGACAAAATTAGTATTTAGTAATTAGTATATAAGCACTCAAAACATGCAGTTTCATGCACGTCCATCAATATGAATTATTTTAATGTCATCACTGCACTCTTCAGCTTCTCATTAGATCTTTTGACCAATCAAATGCTCTCTTGAATTTAAGGCTTGCTACAAGATGCTAAAGCTGTGACTGAAATGGGTCACTCATTGGTTATTGTTATTATAAACTGTAGCTATCATGAGCTGGTTGTGCTGTAGCTCAATGGCTCTGGCTGGTAGAGCTGTGGTATAAACAAAATGCATTTGGCTATTTAAAAGGGGGGAGGGGCTACTTGATATGCCCCTCCATGTGTTTGTGTTTCAGAATGTATGTCTATTCCTTTGATATGAAAAAAATATCTGGTTAATTTCCTATATTCAGTTCACCAATATACTGCTAAAGTTATACATAATGTGATTTGATATAGCCAGTCACGTCATCTTTATATATATATAATTATTAGCCCCCCTTTGAATTTATTTTTTATTTTTTAAATATTTCCCAAATGATGTTTAACAGAGCAAGGAAGCTTTCACAGTATGTCTGATAATGTTTTTTTCTTCTGGAGAAAGTCTTATTTGTTTTATTTCGGCTAGAATAAAGGCAGTTTTTAATTTTTTAAAAATTAAAACGACGTCAATTTTTTAAATTTGTTAATTTTTTCACTAACACTGACAGAGGGTCAGTGTTAGCGGGCAGTACAGAGCAGTACAGAGCAGACTGCGTCACAGTCTGGTATGGAAGCTGCTCTGTTGCGGAGCGTAAGGCACTGCAGCGGGTGGTGAAAACTGCCCAACGCATCACAGGGACCACACTGCCAGCCATAGAGGACATCCAGAGGAAACACTGTCTGCGCCAAGCACGCAGTATTCTTAAAGATTCCTCTCACCCTGCTCACAGACTGTTTTCTCTCCTGCCTTCCGGCAGGCGCTTCAGGCTCCCCCGGACAAAAACCAGCAGACTAAGGAACAGCTTTTTTCCCAGAGCTGTCTCCCTTTTGAACTCTGCCCCCCACTGACTCTTTGCCCCCCTGATACACCCCCCACTCTCCTCATAACTCAGACTCCTCATAATCACTGCACTATTTAACATTTGCACATTTAAAAATTGCACATAATCATTGCACTGATTCATTTATTTGAACTGTACATACCCATGTACATTTGTAATTATGTACACACACACTGTACATATACATTTGTAATTATGTTTATATATCTGCACACTTCTGATTATTAATAGCAACCTGTACATCTATCCATCTATTGTAAATCTCTGTTCATAGCTAACACAACCTGTATATAATGTTCATAGTACATCCATTTGTAAATATCACCATATTTTTTTCTATAACTGCACTTTATAACTTATACCTGTATCCTGCACTTGCTGCTATTGCACTCCTGGTTAGACCTAAACTGCATTTCGTTTCCTTGTACTTGTACATGTGTAATGACAATAAAGTTGAATCTAATCTAATCTAAAAAAAAAAATGTGGTTTTTAATCAGCTTCTCAAAGCACTTGCTGAAGATAGGTGTCAGTGCAACCGGACGCCAGTCATTCAAGCATGTGGTTTTAGCTGATTTCGGTATTGGCACAATAGTAGCTGTCTTAAAGCATGTGGGAACCACAGACCAAGAGAGCGAGAGGTTAAAGATGTCCGTGAAAACCCCCGCTAGCTGGTGTGCGCATGCTTTAAGTACACGTCCAGGGATGCCATCTGGGCCCGTAGCTTTTCGGATGTTCACGCAACGGAAAGATCTCGTTACATCCGCTACAGAAACAGAGAGTGTGCTGGCGGTTTCTGTATCGGCCGCGGGAGCGTGCTGTGTGTGTGCGCTGTCCTGGGCTTCAAAGTGGGCGTAGAACGAGTTGAGTTCGTCCGGGAGAGATGCAGCAATGTTCACAGTGGCGGATTTGTTACTTTTAAAATCAGTGATGTAATTAAGTCCCTGCCACATGCTCCTTGCGTTATTGGTGTTAAATTCACCCTCTACCTTGTCTTTGTATTGATGTTTTGCTGCTTTGATTGTTTTCCTGAGGTTGTAGTTTGCTTGTTTTAGTTCCTCAGCATTTCTGGATTTATAGACGGAAGTTCGCACTGATAGTTCTGTTCGGACTTCGCAATTGATCCATGGTTTTTGGTTGGGGTAGATACGGACAGTTTTTGTTGGGACCACGTCTTCTATGCACTTTCTGATGAAGGACATAACGGTGTCTGAGTACACTTCGATGTCGTCATCAGAAGCTGCCCGGAACATCTCCTAGTAGTTAGTAGTTTTCCAACATTACTAGCCACTCGCCATTTTCACTAGCCACAATTTTGTTATGCATTATGCATAAATTTGACTTTGGCATGCAAAAATTACTTGATTTTAGACATTGTGTTATGTCCACATGCCTCCTCATTCATTTCACTTTTTTTGTGCATGAACTTGCTTAATGTGCATGAGCAAATGGGTTGTGGTTTCATAGTATCGCAATTCATTTTTATTTCACATGACTTTTCAGGGATCAACACTAAGGATTTACCAAATATATCTCTGACCACACCAAAAATAAATAAATCATTATTTCTTAGCCACAAATGTTAAATAATATGTCAAAACATAGCTGTATATAAAATAGCTAACAAAACATAGCTATATAAAACATAGCTATATATAAATATAGCTGTATAAATGCTCTTTTTATTCAACAACCTTTCTTAGAAAACTATTACATTTAAAAAAGAATTATTATTGCCATGTATATAAAATTATGCACAGTAGCCTAGTTTGTCCAGGCTAAAGGTCTCTCAGATCACTAGTTAACTACACATACATGGGGAGTTAATCTCCTATTAAAGCAATGTTATTGTAACAATGATAATTAAACCCTATTAATAAAAGTAACCGTAAGCAAAAGAAAGCAGGTGAAAAACATACCGTGTGTGATAATGGAAGGATGATCACGCGCAGACGAGTACCGTTAGGCCCATAATCTGTTCTGTTCAAAGAATAGTTCAAACAAAACCGGCAACCGCTGCTGCTTACAAAAAGACATATTTTAAAAACATCCGGAGCATTTGGAAGCAGCAGGATTATGGGTGCGCGAGCATCACTTTTTGTCCAGTCTATTTCAAAGAGAACAGATCTCAGCAGTTGCGTATCCAGGCACGGTTGCTTCGCGCCAGGAAACAGTCGCGCGCCTCACATCACTTGTGCACGCGAGTGATCATCCTCTCATTCAGTATTCACCTGAACGCAATTTTTGTCGGTCATGCTGCTTCTCGATTCTAAGATGACATTTGCATGCATATTGGGCAATCTTTATTGTCGAACCCTGCTTTTAGGAAAACTATCATTAAAAATGATCTTCAAGCCAAAGTGGCTAGTGGGAGTGTCTGTCCAACCCGCCACAGCTGAAATCTACCCGCATTTGGCGGGTTGGCAGGTGTTAATGTAAAGACCTTTATATATATATATATATATATATATATATATATATATATATATATATATATATATATATATATATATATACACAACACTTTTACCATGTAGATTGTGTCATACAATAGATTGTTTAATACAATAATAATATTTAATATTTGTATTAATATAATAATACAAAAATGTCAGAGTTGGAGGGTGATATAGCAACTCCACCAGCCACAGCCAAGTAAGTTAGAGGAGACAGTTGCAAGGAACCAAAAGCCTACCAATTGACAGAATCAGAGAACAAATCTTGGGAGAAACCACTCAGGGTACCCAGTTCTCCTCTGGCCAAACATAAAGGGGCAGAGCTGTAGTGTAAGATGTTGGATGGTTTGAGTATGTTAAGCCTCCATGAGAAATCATGATTATATATAGTGAATAAGGTAAAGGTTCAAGAAGGTCACAGGGTGGTTGTTCAGACTAGCCAATGGGATCAATGCAGAGAGTTATCATTCAACTTGGGTGTTTGCAAGAATCAGTCTGGTACTCTTGACTCCTCGATGACAACCATATGCTATGGATAAGGGCTGGATCCAAGATTATGTGAACCTCCTCCTAATGATGACTGCAAGTCAGACCTACAACAGTTTGTGTTTGTCATGATGATCAGATGCTTTCTGTCTGTTAAAGTTTGCTCCCTTTCTCTCAGTCTCAGTGTTATTTTGATGCTGAAATTTATGGTCTTACTTAGAGTCAAAAACCCCACTAGTTGATGGAATTGGAGAACAAATCTTGGGAGAAACCAGGCTGACTCGGGTACCCAGTTCTCCTCTGGCCAAACATAAAGGGGCAGAGCTGTGGTGTAAGATGTCGGATGACTTGAGTATGATGAGCCTCCATGAGAATTCATGATTATCCACAGTGGATAAGGTACAGGTTCAAATAGGTCACAGGGTGGTTGTTCAGACTAGCCAATGGGATCAATGCAGAGAGTTGTCATTCACTTGGGTATTTGCAAGAATCAGTCTTCTACTCTTTACTCATCGATGACAACCATATGCTATGGATAAGGGCTGGATCTAAGATTATGTGAACCTCCTCCTAATGATGTCTGTAAGGCAGAGCTACAACAGTTTATGTGTTTGTCATGATGATCAGATGCTTTCTATCTGTTAAAGTTTGTTTCCTTTCTGTCAGTCTCAGTGTTATTTTGATGTTGAAATTAATGGTCTTACTTGGGGAGTCAAAAACCCCACCAGTTGATGGAATTGGAGAACAAATCTTGGGAGAAACCAGGCTGACTCAGGGTAACCAGTTATCCTCTAGCCAAACATAAAGGGGCAGAGCTGCAGTATAAGATATCAGATGGCTTGAGTATGATGAGCATCCATGAGAATTCATGATTATCCATAAGGGGTAAGGTACAGATTCAAGTAGGTCACAGAGTGGTTGTTCATAGAAAATAGGATCAATGCAGAGAGCTGTCATTCACTTGGGTATTTGCAAGAATCAGTCTTGTACTTTTGACTTATCAATGACAACCATCTGCTATGGATAAGGGTTGGATGCAAGATTATGTGAACCTCTAGCTTTTGACAACTTTAACTTAGAGCTACAAGTTTTTATGTCTTTGTCGCAATGATCAGATGCTTACATTCTGATAAACTATGTTCTTTTTCTGCCAGTCTCAGATTTATGTTGATGCTGTTTTGTTACATCAACATAACATAACAACCATGGAATATTGGCCATTAAAAATTTTCCCTACCCATACATGTAGGTATATAAGATGCCGGTGTGCATCCCCTTTTTGGTTTGTGTTGAGGAGCCAAAGACGGTGCCCTGTCATTCAACAAGTGTGTTCACAGTTTTAACTGGAGGGGCATGATGGGCATCTTGTGGCATAACATAGGGGCATCCATCATAGAACAAGGGTTAGATAAGAATCCAAGGTGTTTTACATGTTAACAACAAATAATTGTTCAAAAACTTAACAGAAAAACAAATTACATGAGTATAGCAGGGCCTTTGACATAGGATTTACTATACGTGATTCCATAATCAATAACACATTAACCTTTGAGCATCATTCAAGGGTCATTTAATTATCTGCATTATACTGTATGTGCAATATATAGCATGTGTGTTGCCATAGTCATTTTCAAGACTGCCACAATAAGAGCAAGAGGAAATAAATAAATAAATAAATAAGTTACTCGCCACAGTCTAATTTTTTCACTTGATCCGGAGAGATTTTGCTTGCAAATTGTTTTTCACCACAAACGTTTTTATGCACTGGTATCTAATTTGCATTATTCCTTTAGTGGTAAAACGGCCTTTATTCTCTGCTTAATATTCAACTCATCACCATTGGTGCATCATCTCGGTAAAGCATATGCATTAATTTCAGGATATGTGGTTTTAATATATTACAAAGGTTCCCCCTATGGATACTGCCACTATGATTTTGACTCGAATCAAATTCACTTGCTCTCACAGAGCAGTTTAATTTCTCCACCCTTTCAACCCACTTTACTCTTCATCTGCATAGCTAAAGGGTGGGTGTCTGTGTTTTATGGACTTTCCCTAATGACCACAGCACTAGCCAATAGCTAATTGATGAAACAATCCAACATTGCTCTGGCAAAGCAGTCCGGTCACTTGTCACTGCTTCTGGCTATAGCCGTTGATGTATTGGGAGCTAAATTTATCCCAGCAGACCGCAGGGAGCCTGCTTGGGTTCCGGCCCCTCACTGGGGAGCCCACAGCAAAAGCACAGCTATGATGAAGAAAGTGATTAGAGAAAGAAAGAGTCTGGTTAATACTGCATGAGGATGAGTTAGAGAGAGAGACACAGCGAGAGGAGGGAGGAGGGATACCTCTATTAAATTAGTTTTAAATTGTCTCTTTACTTCTCCTTTCCTTTACCCAACCCACTTCAAAAGGATTAGGACAAAAAAAAAACCTTACATCTCTGGTCAGAGAATGCACTTTAAACCTAACATGCTCCTGACTGTGCATGACTATGTCTGTCCTAAGGTAATTCTCAAATAGCAACAGAAAAAAAAAGACTTACATTTACAGCATTAACACCAATCTCTGAATTTAAATCCTGAATTTAAGTCCACATAGCTTGAGAAATAAGTGTAGTTTTTGTTGTTGTTGTTATTGTTGTTGCTGTTTGCCAAGCTAAGCACCTCTTTTGCTACATTTTAAGAGATTTAAACTTCAAAAAAAGTATCGGAAATGTGTATTTGAAGAAATCAATATTATACATTTTAAATTTAACATTTAACATTTTACAGTTAACTTTAAGAAATATAATTGTAATTTTACATCTATATATATATATATATATATATGTTTCCTCCAACACAAATTCTCATCAATATAAACTCCCAAGAATTTTGGAGTTGCCACTTGAGGTACTACAATATACTCAATGGTAATTTTAGCTAAATCTTTAGGATATGACTTTTCACCATTAAAAAAATAAATAAAACTTGATTATTTAAAGATTAAGTTAAACCAGTTTGCATAAGCAATTATACCATCATTTGTATTATTATTAAGTGTAATAATACACTTAGAAAAGGGAGGAAAAGGAGGAGATGAAATGGAAGGGGGGATTCTTCCAAAACGAAGATAGAGCAGTAGGGAAAAACGATCCATTTATTGTAAGCTTGGATCACACTGATTGGATTACTACTGATTGCAGATGAGCAGACGTTTGTGCTCAATCATATCACGTGCTCTTCTCGAAATTAGTTTATGAAACTTCACTTATGATGTATTTGGTTATGTCAAGTTGTTATAACAAAACAACTGGTAACAGCGGAAAAGTCGTTCACATAGAGGTAAGCGGTCAGCTGGTAAGTGAGAAAAGGAACGGCGTCATACCCCCCCATAGTGTTCGTTTTCAAAACTAAATGCAGCCATACATACTTCTGGCTACATAATTTGCAATCTCCAGAAATGTATATAGGGCAACATTTTCAGAATGAGCCTATGTTGAACATTGTTGTTGGCAATGTTCCTAAGACTACTGAGTGTTTGTCTGGCCAAATGATATATTACATAAATAGGTGCATCAATATGGGGAGTTTCCTAAGGGCACAAGAGACTGTGATAACACCTATTTGTAAAGCTTGCAATCTTTTAAGAATGTACAATTACACATCCATTAGTATACCCTTTTCACGTTTAAGAGGCAAAGCAACTTACCACCCATCTCTGTCCTTTTAGATTCCCGAGCAATTTGGCTTTAGTGTCAAGAAAAAATACTTGACAAACTGGACAACAGTAGAGATGTTGAAGTCAGAATTATTAAACCTAATAAAAACCTTGACAATAGTGTCCTTATTATAATGCTGTCAACAACATCCCCACCACAATTAGGCCTACAGAGCAATGTCAGGGGCAGTTTAGAAAGTAAAGGTTCTCCAGTGATCTGTTTTGAGGGCTCTCTTATTTAATCTATATATCAATAACATGTCCACAGTTTGCAGTAATTGTCAGGTACAATTGTGTGCAAAATGTACAGTGATTTATGTGCATGCCACCAACTAAACAACAAATATCTTGTGCAATGATGTTATACAGTATGGTTTATTGCACTAAAAAATAATGATTCATTGGATTTACAATTTTTTTTAAGTTAAGTGTACTATTTTAAGGTACTATTTTTTAAGGTAACAATTCATATGGGCTGATTTTAAACAAACAAATTAAATTGAACATTGCTACATTATAATTTGTTTGTTTGAATTTAGCCCATATCAATTTTTGCAGCCACTTAACCATCTTAAAAATTTTGTAAATCCAATGAATTATTTGTTTCAGTGTGGTTAGTCTTGTTTAATACAGTAGTCCATGTAAGTGAGGAAGAAATGCTATCAACATGACAATGTTAAGCTGTCCATTCCTGGCCTAGCAACATCCTCATTATACTAACAATGGAAAGTATAACAGCAAAATATGTGGGAGAGTGTCATGTGAATGTAATACTAATGTATTACAAATAATCTGAAACAAATCCTTATTTTTTTTAAATAAACAAACTAATAAAGTTAGCAAAACAATACAACAAACAATAGATAAAATAAAACAAACAACAAAATTGCATTTGCATTAAGGCTTTCTTCCAATCTGCACCACCATTTCCAACCCAGGCTTATTCTGAAAGCTTTTCTGGAGAGCGGCAAATACATCTCAGAAGGTACGTTTTTTAGCAGTTTTTGTTTTTGCGAATCCACCAGAGGCCGCTGTGTACACTTTTTCAGATCTCAAATTTCTCTTGTGAGTGCCATTCGCACCTGCTGTTCTTGTGTAAATCCACCAGAGGCCGCTGTTGTCTGACTGACTGATCGACTGACCCAACCTCCTCCTTGCCTAAACCAAACCAATAGTGTTTTCAAAAGCACAGATTGACCCGCCCACCCACTTCCCTAAACCCAACCGAGAGTTTTAAAAAGCAATCCAGAAAAAGAAAAGCCCTCACATGATGTTTACCACGTTTTTAGATTTTACCACATTCTCACTCTGTTATTTACTTGTTTATTTTATTTTTTGGCTTCTGTTTTTGTCTTACCTGCTTTCTGAAACCTTACTTTGCTGGACTCGAACCCCGTCGTTGTGGTCAACTCCTCTCTGCTTCTCAACTCCGCCGACTTACATGGCGAGGACAAACTGGTAACAGCGAGAAAGGCAGTCCAGGTCCAGGTAAGCGGTCAGCTGGTAAGTGCGAAAAGGAACAGCATCATACCGCCCTATAGTGTTCGTTTTAAAGACAAAATGCAGCCCTACAAACTTCTGGATACATAATCCGCGATCTCCATAAATGTATATAGAGCTACGTTTTCAGAATTAGCCTCACATAAATGTACTTTATTTATAATTATTTAATTGGTAGATTATACTTGTCCCTGTCAATCTAATCTGAATAAGCAACATTAAAAGTTCACGATAAAACCAAATCACAAATTGCATTTATTTGTACTGTAGGTATTAATTTGTGTTTTATCCTGTGATAATATTTGTCATCTTCTATTCAGACTGTAATTCAACACATCCTTGCTAGACCTGTCAAGATGATCACTTCTCTCATTCACCCCATGCTTTGGAAGATTAGTGACGTCACAGTGAGTTTAACAAAGGAAAAGTGTGTCTGTCTCTCTCTTTCTCTCACTGAAAATGTATCTACTGGTGTTAACATCTCCTTTCTCTCCTCTAAGAAAATGCGTTAACTGTGGCATTGATTATCATAGCAATACTTTTCAAAGAAAGAAAGATTTACAGAAATGCACTTACAGTCAGGTACTGTGTTCCAACCATGAACATAAACAGCACAGACTCATTGTAAAAAAGTACCCCCATTTCTGGAGAGTGCAAATTATGTAGTCAGAGCTGTGTATGGCTGTATTTCGTCTTAAAAACAAATGCTACAGGGCGATATGACGCCACAGACGGCTTCAGTTTCTTTCGCACTACCAGCTGACTGCTTACCTCCATGTGGACAGCTTTTCTCAACCCAGGCTCATTCTGAAAACATACTTGTATATAAATTTTTGGAGACAGCGAAATACGTCCCAGGAGGTATGTTTTTTTGAAGTTTATGTTTTCACGGATCCATGAAAGGCCGCTGTGTATGCTTTTTGAGATCTCAAATTTCTCTCGCGAGCGCCAATCGCGCCTGCTGTTCTCGCATAAACTCACCAGAGGCCGCTTTTGACTGACTGAATGACTGACTGACTGACCAATCGATTGACCCACCCTCTACTTTCCCTAAACCCAACCAACAATTTTCAAAAACAATCCAGAAAAAGAAAAGCTCTCGTCTGATTTTTACTAAGTTTTCAGATTTTACCACATTCTCACCCTGTTATTTACTTGTTTATTTTATTATTTGGATTCTGTTTTTGTCTTACCTGCTTTCTGGAAGGCTGCACGGTGGCGCAGTGGGTAGCACGTTCGCCTCACAGCAAGAAGGTTTCTGTGAGGAGTTTACATGTTCTTTCCATGTTCGTGTGGGTTTCCTCCGGGTGCTCTGGTTTCCCTCACAAGCCCAAAGACATGTGGTACAGGTGAACTGGGTAAGGTAAAAATTGTCTGTAGTATATGTGTGTGAATGATAGTGTATGGGTGTTTCCCAGTGATGGGTTGCATCTGGAAGGGCATCCGCTGCGTAAAACGTGCTGGATAAGTTGGCCGTTCATTCCGCCAGATTAATAAAGGGACTAAGCCAAAAAGAAAATTAATTAATGGATGCTTTCTGCAACTGTTCTTCTCCGGATTCAAACCCAGTCGTCGTAGTCAATTCCTCTCTGCATCTCAAGTCCGCCAACGTACATGGCAAGCTAACGGCTACATGGCTTCAGAAATGTATAGGACTATGTTTTCAGAACAGTTTGCCCGGTAGCTTGCCATGTACGATGGCAGACTTGAGATGCAGAGAGGAGTTGACCACGATGACAGGGTTTGAGAACGGTTCCAAAAAGCAGGAAAGAGAAAAAATAAAATAAAAATGTAAATAACAGGGTGAGAACGTGGTAAGATCTGGAAACATGGTAAAAATCAGACAGCCACAGGGGCTTTTCTTTTTCTGGATTGCTTATGAAAACACTGTCGGTTGGATTTAGGGAAGGTGGAGGGTGGGGGTAGTCAGTCAGTCAGTCGACAGAGGCCTCTGGTGGATTTACACAAGAACAGCAGGCAAATATGGCACTCGCAAGAGAAATTTGAGATCTGAAAAAGCATGCATATCGGCCTCTGATGGATTAGCAAAAACAAAACTGCAAAAGAAGTACCTCCTGGGAACTGTTTCGTGATCTCTAGAAATGTATGTAGGAGTACGTATCACAAATGAGCCAGAGTTGAATGTAAATGTAAATATTCCATTAGTGGTATAGAATCTTATTAACCATCTTCTAAACAACAATAATTTGCATGGAGACACATCATATATACCGTACACAGCAAATTCTAAATACAGATTAGTTCAACATGCTTAATCATCACTTCCCTACTGGTATTGTTTACTAACAAGGTGCCAACTGCTGTCCTGGCACATGTAAAACAGCGTCCATCCATTCATTTTCCTTCAGCTTAGTCCCTTTATTAATCAGGCGTTGCCACAGCGAAATGAACCGCCAATTTATCCAGCATATTTTTTACACAGTGGATGCCCCTCCAGCTGCAACCCAATACTGGGAAACATCCACACACTCATACATTTTCGCGAATACACCAGAGGCTGCTGTGTAAGCTTTTTGAGATCTTAAATATCTCTCGCGAGTACCATTTGCGCCTGCTCTTCTCACGTAAATCCACCAGAGGCTGCTGTTGACAATCACTGACTGACTGACCAACTGATTACCCCACCCTCCCCCTTCCCTGAATCCAACCAATAGTATTTTGAAAAGCACCTATTGACCCGCCCACCTCCTTCCCTAAACATAATCGCAGTTTTGAAAATCAATCCAAAAAAAGAAAAGTCCCCTGATTTTTACCATGTTTTCAGATTTTACCACATTATCACCCTGTTATTTACTTGTTTATTTTATTTTTTGGCATCTGTTTTTGTCTTACCTGCTTTCTGGAACCATTTTTCACCAGACTCGAACCCCATCATCGCGGTCAACTCTGGTAACAGCGGAAAAGCCGTCCACATGGAGGTAAGCAGTCAGCTGGTAAGTGAGAAAAGGAACGGCGTCATACCACCCTGTAGCGTTCCTTTTAAAGACTAAATGCAGCCATACGTAACTCTGGATACATAATTCGCGATCTTCAGAAACGTATATAGGGCTTTCAGAATGAGCCTATGTTGTGCAAACTCCACACAGAAATGCCAACTGGTCCAGCAGGGACTCAAACCAGTGACAGTGCTAACCACTCAGCCACCGTGTCACCCTTAAAACAGTGTTGTTGTTGTTTTGTTTGTTTTTTTGGCAGTTTTCATGGATATGTGTAAACACAATTTGTTTTGAAAACATTGTCATATAAACATGAAACTGAAAAAAAAATGCAAGTGAAAAAACTGTTTTTGACTACAACATCATCAATTAATTATAGCTTGATGCTTTTAGACAATAGACAATACTTTTGTCTCAAAAGAAAAACTTACAGTTCTCTTTCAGACTTAAAACTTCACTGGATGTTTTTAATCACTCAAGAGCTGTGTTACTTACTGCATGAAAGGTAATTTTCAAAAATCCATAATAGGGGCTCTTTAGCATTGTCAATACAATCCACATTCAAATCAATTTCGGGGATTATGCTCAGTACCTTGAGCAGCACAAAATACAGTTCACAGTAGTGAACAATAGAAAGTCTTTGTCTAGACAACTTGTGTGTGAGAAGCTCGTATGCACCTATGATGAAAATCATCTTTTGTGAGCTGATTGGACAAAACTATGTGTAGGTATAGTGTGTCCACAGTCATTTTGGGGTGATATAAAGACAATAAGTCTCTTTTTTGTCTCTTTTTTTAAATTTTCTGACATTAAAATAGGATCCAAATCCCTCCCATTTTGAGGTCCACCGCAACATGACATAGGAGTGCGGTTGATCTGCTCATCGTGTCTCCGTAGTAACGTGTATAATCATGTCAACAAGACAGGACATGCTCAAAACAACCGGGATTAAAGATCTGTTCAGCTCTCTGCGATCATCAATAATCATCAAATGTGATCATGAATGAGTTTTACTAGTTTTAAATGTTTTTATAACAGTGCATGTTTGTAATGAATTACAGAGATTTTACCGTATTTATCACCACAGCCGTGTCAGTACAATTCTTAAAGAAGACGCTTCAATACCGGTTTGTGGATGTTAGATCAGGTTTATTCTGTACATTAACAGGCCATGAAACCCCCCTGTCTCAGCAGGGTGTTTTCACACCTCTACTTTGGAAAAAGTCAGAAAAGTGGGCGTGTCCAGCTCTGGGAGTGTGGGAGTGTCGGGGGAGGGAAAGAGGGAAGGATTTGCAAAGAAGGGAGTTTCCATTTGGGCACCCACTGAGTTTCACAGGCAAAACAAACACACAGACGCAGGGGAGAAAGACAGTAACTGTCTTTACATGGACATCAGTAATTGAATTATTTTGTGTAATTGAATTTAACTGCAGTTTGGCACTTTCACTTTTTATTTAGGAACATTTCCTGCATGTCCCCCCGTGACAAACGAGAGGAACTGCTGGAGAATGGAGTTTTAATGTAATGTTTGATACCGCACGGCGTATGGGAGAAAAAAATCCTCCGCATTTATCTGTAACTCAGATGCACTCGGTAGGTAGCGTTAGAAAGCCGTGTAGCCGTGTGTGTCTAGACTATCACAAAATGCGGCGAAAATCCTACACGACAGTAATAGTTTGATTGTGTTTACATGTTTACACTCTGAGAGCAGCATTTACAGCGGATCTTTCAGTCTATAATATTGCAGTGATATTAACATACTGAAAGTTACTAACTAAATCATTTTCACTGAGGTATGTCTTTAAAGACTGAAAGAGCACTGCTGACGATACAAACTAACTTTGCCATCTGAATAAACAAACAAAGGGCACTGCTCTCACACACACTTACCAAATCTGTAGACACAGGACAATCTATACAAACTGGAGCCGTGTCTTTTTTAAAAGGAGACAAGCGGCAAATCTAGATTTCATCATTTCCAGATGCAAAAAGCTCTCAGGTAAAAATGTTCCTTACAAACGCATTTCTGTCGCGTGCCCTGTAATTCACACGTGAGTCCAGCTTCGCTCTCATAGCGGGGAAATAAAAACAAACCATTGCAGCACATTAATAAATGCAACACTGATAACACATGTCTCCAAATTCTCGTTCTTTCACTTGTTTTGGCAACACAACATGGCGTCTCTCTGTCGTCTGAACACTGGTAAAACATCTTCTTCGAAGCTATCATGCATATTAATGAAGTTGCACTGCATACACAATAGAGTGCGCTGATTGGTTTTAATCAAGTCTTTCTCATGAATTAACGCCGCACACTCAGAGACGTCACAATGTACACGCAGGTACAGACAGCAACTCTCCACGCTGGATTACACGCAAGTATCTAATGACCGTGACGCAGCTTCAAAAATTCGTTTCAAAACGGAAGAGCGAATTTGCTCAAAATAACGCAAAACAACTATTTTCACTTTTTAGTGAAATATATGTGTCCTAATAGTGTTTATAGCAGCGTGGGACACATATATGACTGTCAACAGCTCAAAAAAATGTGTTTTGGTGTTTCGCGACCCTTTAACATAACGGATATTCATACAGCAGTGGATGTTATGTCACATTTGCCGTGCAAAAACAGCGCAAAGTTAAACGTGCGCGCTGTGTGTGTCTGTGTGTGTGCATTAACTTTGTAGCAACATTGTGTGTGACTCATCATTGCAGAAAAGAATTAACCCCCAGGGGTAGAAGGCCGCGTATACGCTTTTTGAAGCGTTTTCACATGATAACGCCGAAAAAAACTTTAATTACACTTTAAGTTTTGATCGTACAGATATGAGCAATACATCAATCTAATCTGTTAGGTGTCTAGTTTTTTTTTTGTGTACACTCACAATAACAACAAAAGTGTGTGCTTTTGCAAAATAAGGAAATTGAACAGTGAAGGCACTGTCTCTTTTCTCTCTCCGTAAACTGTTTTTAAAAACACGTCAGTAAAATGCACTGAAACTCCACTGAAACTAAACACAGAGGCATGAGACATATATCTATAGAAAGCTTGAAGTGTCTACTTTTAAAAGCATCAAGTGCATGTTGAAAACAAATATTGCTTGATAAAGTAATCTGTATGAAACCAACGCTATGTCTAGTTTCCCTGTCTAAGCTCATTATTTTTAATGCGACCACGCCCACGAGGCTTTGTTATTACAATCGTTCACATGAGACATGTAAACTATGGTCAGAAAAAAACAGCGGAATCTCCACGAATACATGAGACATACACATGACAGACATACCTGCATAAAGCTTGGAGGGTGAACTTTTCAACAAATTTTGAAAGCAAATGCTCGCTAGGTAATTCATACAATTCTCCCGGCAGAGCACAAAAAATTACAACCTACAAAATTTTAACTAAATGTAACAAGCATTTCGTTTGGGCTAGCTTTTGCAGATGGACATTGCTTTACAATGTCCTTGATGGGTGAGTGTCTTTTGTCTCTCCAGGTGTGAATTATTCATGACCATTGTCACTCACGCATAGACCTGAGATGAGCCAAACAAACTTAACAGAATGTAAATCTTTGTAATGTTTCCTTTGAATGAGAGAATAAAATAATTTTTACATAGTTGTGAAGTAAATATTCTAGCCTACCAGACTGGTTACTCAAAAGTCTTGTTCAGGCACATTTAGTGTGTTTTTTGGACCTTATTTCAGCTACATTTTTTTTTCTAAGTCCTACTAACCACGCATAATATTTTTTTTTCTAAAAAATACAAGCATGTACATCAATAATTGTCACATATTGTTGTAGCACAGTTTGTGCTGAATACAAATAAAGTACATGTTGGTTAATACCTTGTAATAAGTAGCTGAAATTAGCACAAATGTCAGGGCATGTCAAAACATCTCAGGGGCCCCAAAATCACCTCAGACCCCTGAGGGTTAACTTCGCAACAAGTACATCAAACATTCATAGGGAAAGTTCTTAGTATTTCTCACAAAATTTATCTGCTTCCTTCATGTCTGTCACTGTGCTGTTTATCTGACGCAGCCGAGGCAGAGATTGAGGCACACTCTGACAGGCACATGAACGTGGGTGGGGAGAACTAGCATTAAAGGCACAGGCAGCTACATTGTGTTTAGAGCAGAAAATTCTAATATTCTGAAAGGTATAATAAATAATCTGATAGGTGTTTTGAGCAGAAACTTTACAGACACATTCTAGAGACACCAAAGACTTATCTTAAATCTTGAAAAATGGGTAAAATAGGTGCCCTTTGAATTCAGAGGATCTTTTTGGTTTACACATCTTTTCCTTGCAAAGTAAAGATCAAATATCAGTCTGGTATATCTAAGCTCAGCAACTCAGATATGTTTTAACGTTATAATAATAAAAAAATGAAAAAAGTAAAACTCTTTTTTTCTAAAATTTAACACCCCAGAACTCTCACATATGACATGCCTGACTTCCAAAGTTCAAAATGTACGCTATGTTCCCTTTCACGAATGAAGGGTTTCTTTGTACTGGTGATTTAGAATATTATTCACGTTAGTCACTTAATTGGTCTGTTTTCTAATGTTAGACTTTTTTCCAAACTGTTAGAAAGTACCATCTGTAATTACTGTACAATTATACAGGGGTCGTGCAATGCTGTAGTAATTACCCACTTCTTTACAACTTCTAAATAGTTTTCAGAAGAAATCAGTGAATGCTGTTTTTTATAATGAGATGCATTTAGTCTATTATTAAGAGCTAAATGTCATGTCAAGTTCTTATGAAAAAAAAAAAGTTTTTTTCATGGTAATGTTACTATGGGGTTGCAAAATAACCAGGGAATTGTATTTCAGACAGAGCAATATGCAGTTAATGGGAAAAGCATCAGGGATGCTGCCTGTCATTACTTTGTGGGTTGAGATGACTCCTTCTTAGATTGTGTAATTAGATGTCACATGTCTTGAAAACTATAGCTGAACTTTCAACTCCAGCGACAACCATAATTGTAATTATGGTTACAAAAGGCGCTGTTGAAGGAGGGGATACGATTTTCTTTTTCCAATACACAAAGGCAATGGAAATCATGCATTGAGAAACTTGAAAATATCATCTTTTAACCCTAATACATTTGAAAGGCTACATAATGTGCACGACAACATAAGTGTGTCAAAGAAGAAAGGCAAGCATGAAGAAGGCATTGTGCATCCTCTTCATACCCTATCCTTTTGCTGAATTTTTAACCTTTATGGAGAAAATCAAAGAGACAAAGCTGATTGTTAAATTTTAATCTTCTTTTATGGTTCAAAACAGGTCAAAATGCTACCGATTGTATCTGATGAGATTTTCTTTTCACACAGAGTCTGAAATCCTTTTTTTGTGCAGCAAAACATTGTCAAATATTCAAACCGTGTGGTAGCCTAAAACCAACATGGCATTCAAAGTAACCACAGGGCCAATCAAATTTTCATTTCAAGCGCATTAGAAATGCCAAACAAATGCAAATTCAAAATGCATAGTCCTTATTGCCATTAAACCTGCAGAAATGTTATCAGTGTTGAGCAGTCTTATAGTGAACATGCCAATTACTAGTCAAGAATAAATGGCGTACCCTCCAGCAACTACACCACAGTGTTTTGTTTATTATATGACAAAATATATTACTCATAGTTGATATTATTATAGTGCATCTAAAAACATATATTGACATTCATTATGAAAATGTGCTGCCATGTATTTTCTTTTCCATAAAATGTCCTTTTTGTGTAAAATGAAGTAGGCAGCTGTTTACAACACTGAAATTTACATTTGGCTCGAACTGTCTGGTATTGACTAACTAGATTACCGAGCAAACAAGCTAGAGTCATAATTAATTCAGAAGGAGGACAATTGAGCTGTTGACAATCTCTGTCATAGTTCCGAAATAATTATCTCTAAAAGAGAGAGCATAACAAAGCTGGCATGAAGCAGATGAGAAAGATGCTGCGGAGAACCCAAGTGCTGTTTATTGACATTGATGATCGAAAATAAAGAAAAATAGTATAAACTTGAAACAAAATACAAGCCAAAAAACATGAGCTTGACTTGACAATGACATGTAACAATATATGTGTATATATATATATATATATATATATATATATATATATATATATATATATATATATATATATATATATATATATATATATATACCTTGTTTATCTGAGGTCACCACAGTAAAATGAACCACCAACTATCCCAGCATATATTTTATATATGAAGGTGCCCTTCAAGCCACAAACCAGTACTGGAAAACCCAGTTCACTTTTACCACATCTTGGGGGAAATCAGAGCACCCAGAGGAAAGCCAAAAAAACATGCAAACTCCACACAGAAATGCCAACTGGCCCACCTGGAACTCGAACCAGCGACCTTTTCCCCAGTTTCTGTTTAACGGAGAGATTTTTTTCAACACATTTCTAAACAGAATAGTTTTAATAACTCATTTCAAATAACTGGTTTATTTTATCTTTGGCATGACAGTACGTAATATTTTACTAGATATTTTTCACGACACTTCTATACAGCTTAAATGACATTTAAAGGCTTGTTAATTAGGTTAACTAGGCAGGTTAGGGTAATTAGGCAAGTTATTGTATAACAATGGTTTGTTATGTAGACTATCGAAAAAATATATAGTTTAAAGGGTTAATAATTTTGACCTTAAAAAGGTTTTAAAAAAATAAAAAAATGCTTTTTATTCTAGCCAAAATAAAAACAAATAAGACTTTCTCCAGAAGAAAAAATATTATCAGACATAGTGTGAAAATTTCCTCGCTCTGTTAAACATCAATTGGGAAATATTTAAAAAAGAAAAAATTAATTCAAAGGGGGGCTAATAATTCTGACTTCAACTATATATACTGTATATATATACTACCTACTGCGCCACCTCATTATATATATATATATATATATATATATATATATATATATATATATATATATAGATAGATAGATAGATAGATAGATAGATAGATAGATAGATAGATAGATAGATAGATATATATATAGATATATATATATATATATATATATATATATATATAGGGCAGTTTTTATATCAAAGTTGATATTTAGCCACACTATGTTGGTGTTTCGAGGTGGGTCGTTAGCCCAAAGCTCAACCCCCAACCTGGAGGACATACACACTTACACTACGGACAGTTTTAGCTTACTCAATTCACCTATAGCACATGTCTGTGGACTTGTGGGGGGAAACCGGAGCACCCGGAGGAAACCCAAGTGAACATTGCACCACAGTTCCACCCATATATATATGTGTGTGTGTGTTTAAATTCAAATAACTCAATATAAAAATCAGCGGTTGAGAAAAATGCAGATGTGTGTGCATGTATGCGTGTGTGCATGCGTGTGTAGTGTGAATTGAAGTTATTTCCATAAACTGTATTTTAGTTTAGCATTTATGTTTGTCAGCACATTTGGCAGTACTCTATATTTTACTATATTTTACAGACAATAGAAGTGCTTATGAAATTACATATAAAGCGTACTATAAGACATATTCAATTCACCATTATGTATATTCTTCTGAAGTTTTTTTTTTTTTTTGTCATTATAAATTATTTTTTATCTTCAGTCCTGCTTACATTGCAAGATTAAGTCATCCGAGACCAATTTGACAAATTATAAATGATTCCTGTAATCCTAGGTTAAAGTCTGTAATCTTTAATTGTTGGTTTGACCGAAAGCTCCTTAATGGCCGCTGCAAACAAATTTTTCCTGCGATGAAGTTCTGGCAGTGTCTGAAGATTTCAGTGCCGTGTAAATTCAGCTATGATGATTGTCAAACCAAGAACTAATAGGAGCACCAAAATTTGATGACGCAATCAGAGCTACAAACCACTGCAGGGAAATGTCAAAACAGCAATTTATTCTGGTTTTATTGTTAAGATTTGTTGGAGGCTAAAGTTACGCTGTGTGAAGTTTATTTATAAACTAATTTCTAGAGGATCACATGCCTATGATTGACCATGGCTGGACCCGCATTATCTAACACATGATTCTCCAATCAGATGATTCCTAAGTCACTATAAATATCCATAGTCTTCATACCATAGTCATCTTTGCCTTGAAGAATCTCCCTTCCTCCTCTTTTCCTCCCCCTGTTTTTCCTAAATTGGGTAGCCCAGTGGTTAGCACTGTTGTCTCACAGCAAGAACTTCACTGGTTCTAATCCTTTTTAGGCCAGTCGACGTATCTATGACAAGTTTACATGTTCTCCTCATGCTTGCGTGGGTTTTCCACCGGGTTCCCCAGTTTCCTTCCACCGTCCAAAGACATGCGTCATAAGTAAATTGACTAAACCAAATTGGCTCCATCAAGTTCTTAGCCAACAGTATTTTTCCCTCATAAAGAAAATTCGTCATTAGCCACAAATAAGTAGGGGAGTTCTCGAGATCTATAATCAGAATGTATATATAATATATTCATTCATTAATTTTCTTTTCGGCTTAGTCCCTTTATTAATCTGGGGTCGCCACAGCGGAATGAACCACCAACTTATCCAGCATATGTTTTACGCAGCGGATGCCCTTCCAGCTGCAACCCATCACTGGGAAACACCCATACACACTCATTCACACACATACACTCTGGACAATTTTAGCTTACCTAATTCACCTGCACCGCATGTCTTTGGACTTGTGGGGTAAACCGGAGCACCCGGCAGAAACCCACACGAGCGCAGGGAGAACATGCAAACTCCACACAGAAATGCCAACTGACCCACCTGAGGCTCGAACCAGCGACCTTCTTGCTGTGAGGCAACAGCACTACCTGCTGAGCCACCGCGTTGCCCATATATAATATATATAATATATATTCCGATTGTGGGTTATTAAATGTGTCACAGATGAATGGCGTCATACTCTGGATGCGTTTTCTTGGGTGTCCATGTTTGTCTTTGTTGTTTAGTCTGACAATATAACAACTGAGATTACAGTATACAGTGTGACATGGGTATCATGTTTGTGCAGTCTGGCAAGCTACAATTGTTTAGGATTCCTAAAAATTATGCTGTGTAAGACAGGCTTTAAAGTGAACTAGTTTTTCATGATGACTTCCAAAAAAAGTAACACCATTTGAGAAAGACTCAAATCATCAAAGAATGATGAAGGGATTGTCACTGTGGGGGAAAAGGTGGAGCAGAGCCCAGGGGGCCTAGTGATTTGACTGGAATAGCCTTTTGAGTCAACGTAAAGAGTCATAATTAATTCAAATGCAGGTAAATTGAGTTGTTGACAATCGCTGTAGTGCAGAACCAATCATCTCTACAAGAGAGACTCGAAATTCAAATGGCATGTAAGACACCACTGGTTTCTGCAGGGGACCTGAGATACATATTCATGCAGCTGCTTAATTATGTATGCGTATGCTAATGCGGGTCTCTTTGGGTCCACTCAGTCTTATTTAGACGATAGAACACTGACCGAGTATGAGCTCTATCTCTTGACTCTCAACAGTAATGAACCTGTAGTAAAGCATTGTGTGAAACACAGTGCCCGGGCGATGTCAGGTGTAAGTAAGGAATGTTCTTTTGTGCTTTTTCATTGGATGGTATAGTTTAATGAAGCAACTGACAACGCTTTCAGGAACTCTTCCAGTCCTCTTATGAATGATCAAATCCTGGACATGCACAGTACAGTGGATTTTAAAATATCTATCTCTAATAACCTACAATTTCACATAAGTTTTGAGCTCACTGCTTAGTCCTATTTGAGGTTTTTCTTAAAGGAGTTAATGAGCAGTTCTTTAAGCATATTTCATGAGTTGCACACATTCTGAATAGACAAAAAGTACAGAAAACAGTTAAAAAACACAGTTAAATTAGAAAACTGACCAAAATGGTAGTTATATGCTGGGAGAGATTAGGGATCTGATCTGGGAGATGTTCTGTGAGAGACTAGTGATGGTCTCAGAGATGAGTGATGACTTGTGAGAGACTAATAATGTCTGTGAAAGATTAGTGATGTCCTGTGAAAGACTAGTGACACCCTGTGAGAGACTAGTGATCTCTGTGAGAGACCTGTGAGAGACTAATAATGATAACAATAATTCCTTACATTCCTTTATATAACGCTTTTCTGGGCACTCAAAGTGCTTTACACATTGGGGGAAATCTCCTCATCCACCACCAGTTTGCAGCATCCACCTGGATGACGCAGCCATTTTGCGCCAGACCGCACACCAGCTGATTGGTGGAGAGGAGACAGAGTGATGAAGCCAATTATGATTTGGGGAGGGTTAGGAGGCCATGATGGACAGAGGCCAGTGGGCAGATTTGGCCAGGATGCCGGGGTTAAACCCCTACTCTTTTTCGAAGGACATCCTGGGATTTTAATGACCACAGAGAGTCAGGACCTCAGTTTACGTCTCATCCGAAAGACGGCGTTCACTGAGCAGCATAGAGTCCCCGTCATTATACTGGAGCATTAGGACCCACACAGACCGCAGGTTGGGCGCCCCCTGCTGGCCTCACTAACACCACTTCCGGCAGCAACCTAGCTTTCCCATGTGGTCTCCCATCCAGGTACTGACTGGCCACCATGTGAGAGTTGCAGAGAGGTAGCTGCTGGCTAGCTGCCGACTAGTGATGGTCTGTGAGAGATTAGTGATGTCTGTGAGAAACTGGTGATGGCCTGCAAATGATTAATGATGTCCTTTGAAAGACTAGTGAAAGATTGGTGAAGACATTTGAGAGACTAGTGATGTCCTGTGAGAGACTAGTATTGGCCTGTGAGAAAATCAACCCAGGATATTTCTGATTAGGATCCCAGGAGCTACGTTTTTCTTGCAGTTTTTGTCCATCAGAGACCACTGTGTACGCTTTTTCAGATCTCAAAATTTCTCTCGCGAGTGCCATTCGCACCTACTGCTCTCACTTCCACCAGAGGCCACTGTCGACTGATTGACTGACTGACTGACTGACGGACCGACCCATCCCTTTACCCTCCCCCTTCCCTAAACTCAACCAATAGTGTTTTAAAAAGCACTGATTGACCCGCCCACCCCCTTCCCAAACCCAACCGTAGTGTTTTCAAAAGCAGTGCAGAAAAGAAAAGCCCTCGCGGCAGCCTGAATTTTACCATGTTTTCAGATTTTACCACATTCTCACACATTTATTTACTTGTTTTTTTTTTTTTGGCTTTTGTTTTTGTCTTATCTGCTTTCTGGAACCGGACTCTCTGCATCTCAAATCCTCCGACGTACATGGCGAGCCACTGGACAAACTGGTAACAGCGGAAAAGCCATCCACACGGAGGTGTGCAAAAAGGAACGGCCTGATCACACCACAACACACCATACACAAGATCAGATTGGTGGTCTAAGTACCAGTGATAAATGTGGGTGGGGCCAAGATCCATGGGAGTCTGTGGAGAACCTATGAATGGTTACTTTTGTGTTGTGTTTATCTCAAGATTAAAGTTGTTGAATGTTACATGCGGCCACATACCCCTTGCCGTGGCTGACGCCTACGCGTACCTCTCAAAAAATGTAACTACACATCACAACGATGCATAGAGCAAGCTCTGTGATTGGTCGGCTTGCTATTGGTGACGAGTGAGGGCGGTGCTGAGAGCCGTGGGATAGAGCCCGTGGGATAAAGCCCGAGCCCGACAGAATTCGGCCCGAGCCCGACAATTACATTTTGATTGACAGCTTTTTAAAAGCCCGAACCCGTTTATGGCTCGACATTATTCAAATGTGCACATGCACACAGCTCTTTTGCCTTTTTTCATGAATGAGTCATTTATATGCGTTTTAACATAATTTATTCATAACAAATGTAGGCTATAGGCCACTTGGAAGTTGGAACAAAGAAATAAAATAAGTCCTCTGTAACATCGTAACATCTCAGCACTATAAATAGGCCTAGGTACATGCACTTAGCCTTTAAATTGGCCAACACAGCAATAAAAATAAGTCTTTCTTAACAAATTAAATTAAAATAAATTATAAATTATGACAGGTATTTGGCAATAACGAAATTAAGATAAAGGCTCTGTGGGATTTGTTTCGCCACTTGTCTTCACATGACCTTAAGGAGACGGTGAAGCTGAATAATTAAAGAATAATGCCAACATTAGCCTATATAGGTCTACTCTGTCTACATTATGATTTTATGGTTTAATTAATATTAAGTTATAATTTTAAAATCCTTTACTCACCAAGATTAGGCTACGTGTTTTTGTGGAGGAACATTATTGAATCCACTGTAGATGGCTTTAGCGCAGTTCTGCACTCACTGAGGAGCACTGAACACCCTTTCACTGCTGCTGCTACTGGCCAGGATGCATACTGTTCTGGCTAATTTAGCATGTTTTGGATAGGATTGTTTGTTCATCTTTCCCCAGCCAAGAACATCCATTTCATTTCCAATGACAGCGGATTCAATGTAGCGAGTGACCTCGTCATCTTCCCTGTCAGCTTGCTGTACATTATTGTTTAGCGCTCTACCGTAATACGCAGTGTATGAGCGACCGCCGAAATACCTTGGTGGCTAGAATGACCGTTCTTTTTGAACTGGCGGCTGGCCTGACCGCAGTCAAAATTCGCTCTTTTTGAGTTCTCCATCATCATTTGTTTCAATTTGCAGGGATGGATTTTAATATTGTAACAAACGATTTGATTACTTTCTCACACTAATAGAAATGCATCACATGACTGTTCATTTACTGCGCAAGCCCAAGCCTAAATGATAGAAATTAAGCCCGGGTCCCGTCGGGTTCAGGCAAAGATCTTCAGCTATACCATGGGACAAGTTTACAAGTGTCGAGTTCCGTGAAGGAGCTCCAGATGGCAACTTTTGTTTTGTGTTTAGCTTATTATTAAAGATGTTGCACGTCTGCCAGTTCCTGCCTCTAAATGAGCAAGTTTTAGCTACTTGTATATGAAGATAGCATTCAGAAAACACAAAACATGCACGAAGAAACTTGACACAGAGGAACATAACCTACTGCCAGCTAGCATTTCGGAAGTGTTATTGCAGAGCAACACAAACAGCACTCAGAAGTTTAAATGCACGACTACACGCAAGGCAGGTGCCATGGGTCACACCAATCACTTGACGCAGAAGTATAAATCAGCCATTACTTCTAAAGCAGAATCATACACACCCGTAAAGCAACTCCACTGCCTACTAGCATTTTAGTGCTATTACAGAGCAACATAGACAGAATGCAAAAGTATAATTGCTTACATTGTCATTGGCTATGTGCTGTGAGGTATGGCGATCACTTGACACAGAAGTATAAATCAGACTTAACTATTGCGCTATATCTGACTCTTGCAACCTAGGCTTATTCTGAAAACGTATCTCTATATACATTCCTGGAGACCGTCAAATATGTCCCAGGAGCTACGTCTTTTTGCAATTTTTGTTTTCGCGAACTCACGAGAGGCTGCTGTGAACGCTTTTTGAGATCTCAAATTTCGACTGACTGTTTGACTGACTGACAGATCGACTGACCCACCCTCCCCCTTCACTAAACTCAACCAATAGTATTCTAAAAAGCACAGATTGACCCGCCCACCCAATTCAGAAAAAGAAAAGCCCCCTTCTGATTTTTACCACGTTTTACCACATTCTCACCCTGTTATTTACTTGTTTATTACATTTTTTGGCTTCTCTTTTTGTCTTACCTGCTTTCTGTAACCGTTCTTCACAGTACTCAAACCCCATCGACATGGTCATCTCCTCTCTGTGTCTCAAGTCCACCAACATACATGGTGAGCTAACTGGACAAACTGCTAACAGCCGGAAAGCCGTCCATATGGAGGTAAGCGTTCAGCTGGTAAGCGCGAAAAAAAACTACGTCATACCACTCCGTAACATTCATTTAAAAAATGAAATACAGCCATACTTACTTCTGGCTACATAATTCATGATCTCCAGAAATGTTTATAGGGCTACATTTTCAGAATGGTCATGGGGACCTTTCTCTTGGGTGGTTTTTTACATTTAAGCTGGGTGAAATTGTCTTATCATTTCACGTTTTTTTTTTTTTTTTAATTCAAGTGTAACCTTAACTAATTACTGCTATTAAACCATTTCAATTACAAAAAAAAAAGTTCATTACTTTTAATTTATTTATTGATTATTAACATTGAACCGCTACATACTGCAATACAATATACTGTAGTCACTCAATAGCAATGCTCTCCCACAAATTTAGCTTTTCTATTCTGTCGTTTATATAAGTGGCAAAAGGTGAAAAGGTACAGCTTTTACACCATTGCGCTGATAATGTTACTTTAGTCATTCTGCAGTTCTACAGACTGAACCACTGCAGAAAACACCACTGTAAAATATGCTGAAGTCAATCAAAGGAAGGGCTCTACAGTACACTCCCTATTATTTTTGACTGCTGTAACATCCTGAACATTTTGATGAATTGTTGTTCTCTAATTTTGATCACAAAATTATCCACAAAATATTATGTAAAAAATGTTCTACTTGCATATCAGCCACAATAAAATTGCCATGATATATTTGATTGATTAAGTATACATTAAATGATCAAATTCATAAACAGTTTCTAAATGTTGATCTCTGCTGTATGTACTGTAGCTCAGGTAGAGGATGTCAGAATTGAGCCATGGAGCATGCTGGGAAGTGTTCTCACATCATTAACATCTTTGGGAAGCTGATCCTGAAACAGTTTCATGGTCACACACCATCTGGACTTAGTGCAGTTTGCCTTCAGGCATGAATAGCTATAGATTTTGTTTGGAACTGTGATGTTTATAGCAGCTACTTCCACCGGGACAAGACTAGCAAAAATGTATAATATTTTTATTATAAATAATATAAAAGGGGCTGGAAAGCAGGTTGTTACTCATTACCCAGAAAACATTGCAGTTATTTTGGAAAGTCGGATATTTTGAGCATAAGTGTACAGTTACGTGTTTAATTTGACTGGTTTAATAAAACACAATACACAATATTACATAAAGTAAATGTCAGATGAAAATTATTTACCCAACCTATATGATTTTTATTTTACTGATAAATAAAGAAACAAAAAATAAATAAATGATAAATAAATAGAATTTGACTTTTATTTTAGAAGAAAAAAAGAAATGTCATATATTTGGAACAAGTACAGAGTCAAATCTATTCTAATTGCTGGGTGAACTATCGTTTTAAAAGTGTCATAGACTACATTGATTCAATGTGTTAGATGCTCTCTGATAACATAGTAAGTATGGGGCTTAGGGAAGTGCAAAAAGTATTCAGAAATTGTTTTATATGATCACTCATAACCACCTGAATTACCCCTAGAATGAAAAGCTCAGTTTTAAGCATGTTTGAAATGGTCCTGAATATTATTGAGCTTCGCTCTGACCACCACAGCTCATGTCAATGCCTTACACTCACACAAACATACAGCATGATGTACTCTAAAATACACAGATGCAAAATAATATTTCAGCTGTCAAAAATAATATTAGTTACTTTTAATAAATAGAGCCTTGTTGGCTTGACATATTTTCAACTGAAGTTGTATATAGGTTTATTTTACCTAGAAGGGTTGAGTGAATAAAATGAAAAAGTTTGCACGTGATTTGTGTGTGTGTGTGTGTGTGTGTGTGTGTGTATATATATATATATATATATATATATATATATATATATATATATATATATATATATATATATATATATATATATATACAACAGCAAATAATTCAATTACTTCTCTATAGCATTGTTCAAAAACACTATACTGTAGTATTATAAATTTTTCAAATACTGTATTTACATTAAACTACTATATCATTTTTTTTTATCTAACTGCACTTGAGCACTTTAAGACATGTACTTTGAGGTATGGTCCTGCTTTATAATTAATTCCTCTACAGTCATCTTTCCATCAAGCAAGTTTCTCATGTCAGACCTTTGATTGATTGGCGACATCACCGACAGGAGCGAGAGGTGGCAGTAACTCACCAAAAAGTTTGTTTTTGACCACCGTTAAACATGAAGAACAAGAATTCCCCATTCTCGCTATCATATGGAATTACTTTAGCCAAACACCGGCTTCACAGCTCAGTGATCGGTAAATTTTGCTTGTGTGGACGCTACTGTGCTATTTGCTTAAAGTAATAGCTTCACTACTGAAAAGCTATTTGATTTAGAAGGTAGCGACACTACCGCCACGCTACTGAGAAATGTAGTTAAGCTAGTAGCTTCACTACTTGTAGCGACGCTATTGCCCAGTACAGATTATACTTGACAAAAGGGGCTGACAGAGATGTGTATAAAGCTGTATTCTGTAATGAATATGAAAGCACATGCAGAAATTAATATCAACCTTCCCATAAACAGATGCTTTACTGAAGTTTATTGGTGTCCTTTCACCGAGTGATATGACATGGTGCATAAACATGCATAAAACACATATTCAGCAGTCTACATATGTCACGTTAAAAACAACTCATGCAAGTGGGGTAAGCAGGAGTTTTTATGACTTACATGTGCTTAGACAAACTTTCAAGATTTGATAAACGTATAAATAATTATTATTGATGTAACCTCATTAGAAAATGTGGCCAATCAAATACTTATGGAGTGGATATTATTAATCCCATATTGACAGAGTTAGTGTTTTGTCCAGATTGGCCTGGTTTTCATGATTGTTTCTTGAATTTATTTGAGATAAAGGAAACAATGGTGTGTGAGGCTCATGGTATATCATTTTCCCGTACTGAACCTTTATTATTCAGCTATTTCCAAGTTAGGAAAAAGTAAATATCCAGATTTTCATTCTATGGCACATTCAAGTAATAGTGTAATGGTGTCACATTAAAAATAATCTACATTGTTAAATTACACTGTCCATGCCAAATCAATAAGATCTAGTCCGGATGCCAGATCCTGTGAGAAAATGTCGATTTCTCTGGGTATCTAAACAACAAACCAGGAGAGGCGCCCAATACCCAAACCTGTTAACCAGTATTCAGTCGAATCATGCAATATAGGAGTTGACTAAGAAAACCAAAGAAGAGCAGAAGCAGGAGACGAAGTGATGATGATAAAGAAAGAGCAGTTCATTGAATAATCTTAGTTTATTCTATCCATCATTTATGTTTATTGAATCATTGTATGAATCACTGCTCAGACTTTGTCTGACCGGTATAAATACAACAAGTGTTATTATATCACAAGCAACAGCAATGCAAAATTACTGCTTCACACCATTGTCCAGTAACAATACAGACCTTGTAATGGAGACATTCTCTTATCTATTACTCATGAAAACAAGTGTCGCTTGAATCCACACAGTCATAAGATTACAACAATATGGAAAAATGAAATAATAATAACAAAGCAATAATTATAGGAGAATAGTAATAATCATTAACTAATGATCAATAAAATGATAATTATATAAATGACTAATAATCACATGATTAAATAAAATAATTAAAAGAATACATGACTATAAACAAATATAAATAAAGCACAACACAAATGAATGGTTGCTTTCCTGAAGAAACACACACATACGTTTATTTTTTTTTTAGAAAGGATTTTCAGATCCTTGGTTAGATTCTTCAACATTAATCTTTAAATATAAACTATTGTGGGCACAGACCTCTTCTTAACTGAATCCCAGTACATTAAATGCAAAATAACACATGTAAAAAAAACAAGAAGACAGCCTACTCCACTCAACATGTAACATCTGCTTGCTTCAGGCAGGTGCCAGATAACACTAACAGCTAAAACACCCCAGTTTCAGTTTGTCTCAAACGATTTACCCATTTTACCCAAACTTAAACTCTGAGAAGTATTAACACCGCCATCTGGAAACTTTGTGATTGTTCCTTTTGTTGTTGTTGTTATGATTATACTTTATGTACATTGGGACACAGACAGAAATGTGGGGAACAGGTAATAAAATTTGACCACTTTGAGCACAAAGGTGAAATTACTGTTGCATCACTCTCCAGAAATACATTACCTACCTTTACATTTTTTTTTGCATCATTGCAATGCTTTGATTTCTTTATTCTTGTTAGATAAAGACAAAATATTAAACATACCCTCTGTGAGGATAATTTACAAAATATCCTCCTTAAAAAACAATATGTACCAATATCTTTAACAATATGATGACATAGTTATAAGTAGAGATAATTTAGGTGTAATACAAAAGTAAGGTGTTAAATACTTTATTCATTATGTCAGTAATAAATCTGTGTGTGTGGTTGGGGGGGGGGGGGTGAAGGGGCGTGAAAATGAATCCAGAAGTCATAGAACGGCATGTTACTGCACCTAAAAAACTAAAGCAACAACTAAATGCAACCCAGACTCACTCTACGTACCCTAAAACGTACCCTTATATAGATATCTGAAGAGCACCAAATATGTCCCAGGAGGTACATTTTTTTTGCAGTCTTTGTTTTCGCGAATCCACTAGAGGCCACTGTGTATGCTTTTTAAGATCTCAAATTTATCTTGCGAATGCCATTTGCGCCTGCTGTTCTCACATAAATCCACCAAAGGCCGCTGACCAACTGACTGACTCACCCTCCTCCTTCCCTAATCCCAACCGATAATGCTTTTAAAAGCACAGATTGTCCCGTCCACCCACTTAACTAAACCCAACCGACAGTGTTTTCAAAAGCAATCCAGAAAAAGAAAAACCCTCATGGCAGCCTGATTTTTACCACCTTTTCAGATTTTATCACTTTCTCACTCTGTTATTTACTTGTTTCTTTTATATTTTGGAAGGGTTCTTCGCCAGACTCAAACCTCAATGTCTCGGTCAACTCCTCTCTGTGCTACAAGTCTGCCGATGTACGCAGCGAGCCACTGGACAAACTGGTAACAGCAGAAAAACCTTCCACATGGAGGTAAGCGGTCAGCTGGTAAGTGCAAAAAGGAATGCCGTCATACCGCCCCGTAGCGTTCATTTTAAAGATGAAATGCAGCCATACGTAGCTCTGGCTACATAATTCGTGCTCTCCAGAAATGTATATAGGGCTACGTTTTTAGAATGAGCCTCTGTTGAAACAATAACTGCAATTCAAAAAGAGTGAAAAATGCTAAATGCCTGAGTGAATCCATACACCATTAGGTAAGTTTGAAAGTGTTTTGACCCATTTAGGAAGTAGTGTTCCAATGTACAGAACTTGTCATTTAAAATCAGAACATATGAACAACTGCGTAATGTCCAGATGGCTGTGTTAATTGTTTTGAGAGTATGAGTTTGGGAAAATGAGCAAATCGTTTGAGAAAAACTGAAACTGGGATGTTTAAGCTGTAAGCAACATTGGGCATCTGCCTGAAGCTAGCAGATGTTATGTGTTTGGTGGTATAAACTGTTTTTTTATTATTATTTTTTTTTTATTTTACTTTTTAGCATATGTGTTGTTGCATTCAATGCACAGTCCTGGAATTCATTTGAGGGAGGTCTATACTGAGAGAGTTTTAGATTTGGAATGTGGAATCCCTGCTGAAAAATCCAGCTTAAACCAGCCTAAGCTGGTTGGCTAGTTTTAGCTGGTTTTAGAGGGGTTTTGGCCATTTCCAGGCTGGTTTCCAGCCATTTCCAGCCTGGTTTTAGCTGGTCAGGCTGGGAGTTGACCAGCTAAAACCAGCTTGACAAGCCAAAACCAGCTATGTCCAGCTTAAACCAGGCTGGTCAAGCTGGTTTTAGCTGGTTTAAGCTGGTCATTTTCCAGTCTGACCAGCTAAGACCAGGCTGGAAATGGCTGGAAACCAGCCTGGAAATGGCCAAAACCCCTCTAAAACCAGGCTGGTCGACCAGCTAAAACCAGCCAACCAGCTTAGGCTGGTTTAAGCTGGTTTTTTTCAGCAGGGATGCTTGCTCTTACATACTTTCCCCCTGAATTAGTTACACAAAATGGCTGACTGACAAGTTCGGTAAATAGGAATGTGTAAGTAAATGAGAGGGAATCTAAAAGCTGTAGAGATCAGGTTTACAGATGCAGTATAATTGACCATGTCATAAATCAAGGCCTTTCATTCTGACGAGATAAGAGTACAGCCTATTTAAACTAAAAGGAAGAATATTCATCCTATAGTGAATTGGCATTTTGCATACACATCTTCAAAGATTCCTAAACAAAATAGGAGAGGAATTTCCCATAATCCATCTGTCCAGGTAAGATGACACGTCTTTAAAAATGAATGGAGGTTTAGAACAAAACCAAACAAAGCACAGGCGTCAAACAAGCCTAACTGTTCTGTTGTACGGTCGTTTTAAAGATTCATTGAGACTGAAGCCAGGCCAGCGCTCCACACAGTAATATATGAGTATGAGGTTGTTTTCAACTGCCAGCACACAGTGAGAGGAACAAATGTGTTTGGAAATAAACTCGGGGTGCTTTTCCCAAACAATGTGACTCACCGCTTAACTACCACACTACAATGAAACTAACCAGCTAGTCACAGTTTCCCAAGCTGTGTCGCATACACTAGTATCTTCTGCTAATTATAAAGATTAGAAATAATGTAAGAATTTTTGCTGCAAATCTCAAATAAAGCTTTGTTATGTTCTCTGTCCCTCCAGAGCTTCATCCTGGTTACAGAGCACATATGTGTATGCCATACCTGTCAACATTGGGATGTGAAAATAAGGGATATGCCAACCATAAAAAGAGATTTTCGCTCCATTTCAAATCGCGTGTACAGAATCTGTTTGGGAAACAGCCTCTATTTATCACTATGGAGCGCGTCAGCTGACAGTCATGCACCGCTATATGACTGTTTTGAGGATTGCATATGAAGGGGCGATGGCACCTGTAATAAAAGGAAAGGGAATCTCGCCGTTTTTATATTTATTTCAAAGTGTTTTCATGCCTAAACAAAGCGAAAGCACAGAACAGACTCACATTTAGGAGCAAAGGGCGGCCCCTGGTGGTTTGGCAGTATGGGTTGCGTATAGGGAGGCTCTGCTCTTTAATGTTTAATCAAATCACTTTTATTGTCACGTCATCAGCAGCACGTGTGCTATGATGAGTGAAAAGCTTAGGTGCTGGCTCCAGACAGTGCAAAATACAACAACATGCTCACAAAAAAACAAGACAATGTAAAATTGGCAATGTTGACAGCGATACGTATGATGAATAGGTGTACACATAGTTGTAGGCAGTATTGTTTTAAGTATGGATTTGTTAACGTGCAGTGCATGCTACATCTTGACGGTGTGCAGTGCAGGGTATGGAAGAGTTTGTGTGGGGTGTGTTAAGTGTTCATCAGCCTGATAGTCTGAGGGAAGAAACTTTCCTTCATTCGGCCCGGTGCATGACCGGATGCTGCGGAACTGTCTGCCTGAGGGTAGCAGAGAGAAAAGTCTATGGCTTGGGTGGCTGGAGTCACTGATGTTCTCTTGGCTTTCCTCATGCACCTCCTGGTGTAGATCTCCTGGAGGGAGGGAAGCTCACCTCCTACTACCCGTCCAACAGTTCGCACAATCCTATGTAGACCTTTGCGATTGCTGCTGGTGCTGTTTCCGTACCAGGTGGTGATGCAGCCAGTCAGGATTCTCTCCACAGTGCAGGTGTAGAACGACGGAGGATGTGGGGGCTTATTCCAAACCTCCTGAGACACCTGAGGAAGAAGAGGCGTTGTTGTGCCTTCCTCAGCACTGCATCTGTGTGAGCAGTCCATGTCAGATCCTCAGCAATGTGTACTCCAAGAAACTTGAAAGTGCTGACTCTCTCCACTGGTGTCCTGTTGATGGTGATGGGAGTGTGTTCTTTCCTCTCTCTCCTGAAATCCACCATCAGCTCCTTGGTTTTGCTGATGTTGAGTGACATTATTGCCACCCTGCAGAGAAAGACTGAAAATAGGGGAGAAATACTGAAAAATACCTTTACGGGATGATAGCGGGATAGAACTGTAAAATACGGGAGAATCCTGGGAAAACGTGAGGGTTGACAGGTATGGTGTATGCACAGTATTCAAATGTGTTAATTTAATTCATAATATGTCATATTAGAAAGAAACTATACCCCTTAACCACAGGTTGAGAACTCTAGTTCAATAATACAAGTTTATGGCAAGATGTTTTATATTTCATCTGTAAAACCTACTAGGATCTGTTTTCATGCTACTAATATATATATATATATATATATATATATATATATATAGGCCTTTACTGTAATTTACTACAGTATTTTTTCATGTGGTTAATATCTTTAAAAACAGCCTTTGAAAATATACTAGCCATATGAAAAAGATACTGTAGTAAATATAGTAAATAAATAGTAAATACTACAGGGTTTTGAACGATATGATAGTAAAATGTATCTGTCACAAGAAGGGACGGGAAACAGAGAAGCAAGAAACAACAGTTTATTACAAAGCAGGGTAAACAGAACTCAATGTAGCTGATGTGTAGGATGGAGATGGATGACCAGGGCCCCGTTTCAGAAAGGAGGTTAAGTGGAAACTCTGGGTTTTCCGTTTCAAAATGGCAGATTTGTCAAACTCGAGAAAGCAGGGTAAGTCAAGCCTGTTTCTGAAAGAGTGGTAACTTTAACTCAGAGTCAGTTACCGTGGTAACTTACTCTGTGAACCTAACCTGGTCAGGAGCAGGTTTTATTCTGTAAACTCGGAGGTTCTGTTGGTCTCCTCCCCTTTTTTAAAGACGAAGCGGCATTTCTCGCTTTAGCCTTACATTTCCACCTACCTATTTTTTATGCGCATTTTGGATATGTGCATAAAAAAATCGGTTGATGGAAAGGCCAATATGCACAGTACTTTTGAAAATAGGCATAAAAAACATGCGCATAATGAGTAGGATAAACTTTTTATTCGATAAGAAAAGATGCGCATAAACTATGGAAACACTTTTAATGAACTATTTATATACGCATTAAAAAAGGTTTGTAATGAGAATGATGAAAATGTGTGTGAATGGACAAACCAGCAGGCTGAGCACACTGTAAAACATCTGAAGTGTTATTTTGGTCATTCTAAAACGCCTTAACCATTTCAGTATTATTATAATATGAATGACCTCCAGAGAGTCTGGAGCGTGTCAAGAACGTCTGTTCTCCACGTCTCATGGCTTCAAACGCCACCACGCGTTCATTGTGTGTCGGCATTGTCTTCTGATGCGCAAGTCATTTATTAAATAAAGAACAGACAGATTCACGCAGCCTCTTCTACCGCAGTAAATTCTGTTTTTACTGTTGATATTTGGCAGTTAATCAGGAAGTGACGACTTTGTCCTCTATGATTCGTTAGATGGAAACGCTGCTTTATTCACATATCTTTTATGCGGTATTCCAGTTTTGCACATAAATTTAATTCGCATTTTTGGATGGAAACAGAGCTATCGCCTACATTTTAGCCACACAAACAACAAAGTTATGTACGAGAATGGCTTCTCCTTTTTTAAAAATTGATTAGCTTAAATTCACTGACCTTCGACAGGGACATGTACTAACTAGATTAATGGGATTATTACTCCTTCTAAAAACTATGTACTGCTTACATTCTTAATGTCATATCAACCTCTACCACTCGATCACTAAAAAAGGCAGACACACAAGTGCACTTATAAATCTATTAAAACTGATCAACGTGTGTAAGAACCTTAAATTAAACTTTCCACTGAACATTAAGCTAAGGTTATATGCATTCTTCTTTTGTCAAATTTGTTGTAAAAACTATGCAGTAGCCTATTCATTTAATGCAATTCCATCTGAAATAACTTCAAAATTACGGCCAATTCCCCACTTTTTCAAGTGAAAATTTAATAAACGTCACACATTACATTACTTTTTAAAATATACTTAAATATTTAAATACTTTAAATGTAAACTTACGCATTAACTTGAGCAGCTACGTTTTCCTATGCTAACTGTCTTTGTTTAGCCGATGCAGTGGTGTTGTTTTTATATAATATTTGGTCATATTTGCTATAACTTTGCATGAGCACATCAAGTTCAGCTGGAGAACTCGTAATATCTGCGCTCCATTGATAATGCCTTTTTATAGTCGCGGTGTGCGCCCTTAACTCTGAGTTGGTCTACTCAAAAAGGATTGACCCAACTCAGATCAGCTATTCTGAATTTTTTTTAATCTCTCGATAAGTCAACTCAGAGTTCAAATTTAAACTCCGAGTTGGTTGAACCTCCTTACTGAAACAGGTCCCAGATGAATCCGGGGGACCGGAGAAGTACACAGAAGCCAGGCACACAGATATTCTGGTACAGGGATCAACGACAATCAAAGGAGGGACCAGGAGAAACCACAGTAGGATGGAGAGATGCAGACACTAAAGATCACAGGAAATGAGAGCGGTAAGTAAACTTGGAAATAGTGTATTTGACATTGACCATATGGAGAGTGCAGCCCTGGACACTGAGTGAAGGCTGGTGAGGTGTATTTATGGTGCTGGAGTGATGAATAGGAATGATGTGCAGGTGTGGAGCTGATTAGAATTCAAGTAACAGTGATCAGGTGATTGGAAGTAAAGCTCTGCTCTCACTGTGAGATTTCAGCCACAATTTTGTCATCTGAGACAAATTTGGGAAATCCTAAAAGATTCTTGAAATCCTAGGCAAAAATCAGTGATCTTTGATCGTTGGTTTGACATGTTCACTGACAGCCGCTTAAAGCCTGTTGCGATCAGATTTTTCCTCAGATGAAGTTCTGGCAGTGTCAGAAGATTTCAGACACTTTCCTGCATTGTGACAACAGCTGCGATGAGCGTCAATCCAAGAACCAATAGGAGCTCCAAATTTAATGATGCAATCCATGCGACAATTCAAATGACCGTGGGAAATGTCAAAACTGTTTTTTTCTCCCTGGTTTTATTATTGAGACATGCCGTGTGCAAAATTTCCGCTACAGATTGTTTACGTTTGCTGAGAGGAATCATTTCAGAACGCGGGATAGTGAAAGTGTCATGGATGGATGACGTCAAACTCCCGGGGTGTTTTCTTTCGTGTTCGGCGCGTCTCCATTGTCATTCAGTCTGACTTTATGACAGCTGAGATCTTACAGAGTAACATGGAAGCTATATTCGTGCAGTCTGACATGCTATAATTGTTCAGGATTATAAAAAATCTCACAGTGTGAGCCGGCCTTAAGGAGAACCTGGCCTGGCTGTGACAGTATTATACTTATTACACTTACTATATAACAGTTCTGTCTGGTTCTTGAATCTGATTGGCTGATAGCCATGCAATATTCTGCAAATAACAGCACTAGTACAGCCTCTTCACCATTCACCCTTGTGTATTACTCTGCCCATACAGCAACAAGCAGAGGACACTACAGTTTGACAAATCCTGCTGCTGTTAGACAACATATTGTACTTTTGAAGATTTTTTTAGTTGAGAATGTTTGCAACTATGCAGTTTATTTATAAGGATAGTGCCTATTTTAAATATTCATAATTTCGGAGATTCAGTGCTTTGGCTGCCATCAGCCTGTCTGAGCCGACCAAAGAAAGTAACAGTTGATGTTCTGCCACAAAATGACGACAGAGACAGCATAATAAGTCCTTAGAGAGAGAAAAACTGAATTATTCAAAAACTAGTTGTAACTAAACTAAAGTGATGTTTGTGAACTGATCTGCTGTTCTGACGGTCAGCTGCAGATGTGAATGAGTGGCAGAAAAAGTAGTTCCTCATACAAAAGGGTTTTTGTGACTCTCCGTGTTTGATTTTCTTTTTTATACACATAATTATGCAGTCAAACTGTTGTATAAATGCAATATTATATGAGTAGCAGTGCGATATGGCTGTATATCGGCACTGGTGGGGGGCATTAAGGCTCTCGGCCTGCGGTCTTGAGCAAACGCAAGCCTCCCACTAGTGCCGATATACAGCCATATCGCACTGCTACTTGTGTGATATTGCTCGCACACACACACACACACACATATATATATATATATATATATATATATATATATATATACATACATACAGGGCTTTACATTAACACCCACCAAAGGATTTCACATTAGACAAAAAACATTGTTCTGAGCTGATATAGTTTAATAATTCTTTAATTAAATGCAAATAAAATCATTTTGAAATGATGTGTCAGCATGACTAACAAAAATAACTGTTCTCGCGAGTAAAAGAAAGCAGGTAAATACCGAACGAGAGGATGATCACTCGCGCACACAGGTGATATGATGCGCGTGACTGTTAAAAAGCGTGCGTGCTCCCGCTTACTTGAGCGAAGCAACCGTGCCTAGAGGAAGCACCACTGGTGCAATTGGTTCCCTTTGAAATAGACTGGACAAAGAGCAATGATCATGGTTTATTTTATATTTTTTACAATAACGTTGCTTTAATGGGAGATTACTCCCCGTTTATGTGTGTAGTTAACTGCTGATCTGGGACTTTTAGCCCTTTTAGCTTTTAGATACATGACAATAATTTTTTTTTTTTTAATGTAATGTTTTTTTAAAGGAAAGTTTTGTTGAATTAAAACGTGCACCTATACAGCTATATTTCCTTGTTTTGAGACATTAAAAAATTGTGGCTAAGAAATACTTATTTGGTGTGGTCAGAGATAACTTTGGTAAATCCCTAATTTTGAGCCCTAAAAAGTCATGTAAAATAAAATACACAACACACACACAAAGTTAAATGAATGAGAAGGCATGTGGACATAACACAACATCTAAATCAAGTCATTTTAGCATGTTAAAGTCAAATTTATGCATATAAAATATATTTTCCCAACAAGAAAATTGTGGCTAATGAAAATGTGTGTGTGTGTGAATGCGTGTGTATGGATGTTTCCCAGTGATGGGTTGTGGCTGGAAGGGCATCCGCTGCGTAAACATATGCAAGTCGGTGGTTCATTCCACTGTGGCGACCCCAGATTAATAAAAGGACTAAGCCGAAAAGAAAATGAATGAATGAATGAATGAATGTAGTATTTACAACACTTAATAAATGCTACAGCATACTCTAGCATTAACTATAGTGAACTGAGAAACGGTAATAAATACTGTATTACACATTTGGATTTACTACATTAAACTGTGGTGTATTGTAGTATAATATGCCTTATATATTTAAATACTTTAGTATAAGTTACTTTTTTTTATTATCTAAAAAAGTAAAGCATAACCAGTAGCAGAAGTTACAGGTAGAAAGTCTAAAAATAGCTAAAAACATATATTATATCTAAATATTCATTCATTTTCTTGTCGGCTTAGTCCCTTTATTAATCTGGGGTTGCCACAGCGGAATGAACCGCCAACTTATCCATGATTTTACACAGCGGATGCCCTTCCAGCTGCAACCCATCTCTGGGAAACATCCATACTCTTACACTACGGACAATTTAGCTTACCCAATTCACCTGTACCGCATGTCTTTGGACTGTGGGGGAAACCGGAGCACCTGGAGGAAACCCAAGCAAACGCAGGGAGAACATGCAAACTCCCAACGCCAACTGACCCAGCCCAGCTGAGGTTCGAACCTGTGACCCAGCGACATTCTTGCTGTGAGGCAACAGCACTACCTACTGCGCCACTGCGTCGCCATATCTAAATATATTGTATGTAAATATAGTATGGGGCAACGCAGTGGCGCAGTAGGTAGTGCTGTTGCCTCACAGCAAGAACGTCGCTGGGTCGCAGGTTCGAACCTCGGCTGGGCTGGGTCAGTTGGCTTTCTGTGTGGAGTTTGCCTGTTCTCCCTGCGTTCGCGTGGGTTTCCTCCGGGTGCTCCGGTTTCCCCCACAGTCCAAAGACATGCAGTACAGGTGAATTGGGTAAGCTAAATTGTCCGTAGTGTATGAGTGTGAATGTGTGTGTGGAAATTCCCAGAGATGGGTTGCGGCTGGAAGGGCATCCGCTGCGTAAA
Source organism: Danio kyathit (assembly GCA_903798195.1). Lineage (NCBI taxonomy): Eukaryota > Metazoa > Chordata > Actinopteri > Cypriniformes > Danionidae > Danio > Danio kyathit. The sequence goes on along the minus strand of LR812530.1, from coordinate 14,060,892 downwards.
ATCGTGCTGGATAAGTTGGTGGTTCATTCCACTGTGGCGACCCCGCAAGGGACAAAGCCGACAAGAAAATGAATGAATGAATGAATATAGTATGTACTGTATGTATGTGTGTATTTATTATTAGAAAATTGCTTGTCATTCTAACAATGTTGTTGGCAAACACAACTCTAGGTGAAAAAGATTTTTAAAAGCACTTAATATAATACATATGTGCAGTGCATATTGGTTATTCCTAATAGTCAACAAATTAAATTTGCTTACATTTTAATTGTTTCAAATTAAAAAGCCTTCACATAGGAGGATATATTGTTTTCTGTTGTCAGTGATGATCTGTAATGGAAACCCATGCAGGAATCATATTGGATATTCCCACCATGAGAACTGATATTATTTTGATAAGTAATTTCTGTGTTCATATATTACACTATTACATTATATGCTGCTATGTGAAATTGTTTTGCAAGTGGATTAATAAAGCATTTCAAATATGAGCATGTGAATGCCTAACAATGTGGCGCAATATCCTCTGATGGGCTGCAGATGCATAAACCTGTAATTGGGCCGCACAATACAGAGATGCTCATTTCATTCCCGGATGACCTCGGTGGGAGTCTAGGTGAAGAGAAAAATGCCAACATTTGTGATTATTTGGGACAGTGTGGCATTTTGAAGCTCCCATGCAGTCACAAAGCGCTTACCAGTTCATCTTCTAATCTCCCAGCATATTCCCTCAACCATTTAAAAGAGCTTTTGTCTGGTAGTAAAAGCTACATTCATTTTTTTTCTACTAGGAAATGAGTTTGTTGAGTAAGGCATGTCAAAGGAATGTCACTATACATTCAGTTGTTATTGTTATCAGTTGTTATATTGTAGCTGCGGTTGTTATTGCAGAAAAAAGCCCAACAAGCATACTCAGCAGGCACACAACATCATAAGACGTTAATAATAGGTTAGATTTAGGTCATGATGTCAGGTGACCAAAATTCAATGTCTAGCCAGCGTCTAAGGAGAATGTTATTTTGACGTCCAATAACGATGTCAAATTACGTTGATATTTGGTTGATTTTAGGTTGTGGTGGAAAGTGACCAAAATCCAACGTCTGATAGATGTCATAGTGGTAAAACCACACAACGTCAAGGTGAAACATGATTAGATGTTGATATTTGGTTGATTTTAGGTTGATTTTAGGTTGGACTTTGGACATTGACAGCAGAACTGTCAATCGGTTTTCATTTCCAAACAAAATCCAACGTCCCCGTGACGTTGGGGTACAATGTCAATATGACGTCATGTTGACGTCCGGTGCCTGCAGGGTATCAACAGCCTGACACAAAGCAGAAATGGAAGACTGAAGGGCTTTATACTGGAAAAAAAACTAGCATGTTTACTACCTTATTACACTGCTACTTGCCACAAAATGTAAAAATTAGACACAAAACATTATTAGCTGAGCTGTATAGTTTATTAATTCTTTAATTTAATGCAAAGATGACAAAAACAAAACTGGCTGAGTGGAGCTGATGGAGCACACAATAACCTGCACATTATTTAGTCACAAGATGGCACCACACAGTCAAAAAGGCAAAGTTGACAGAAGCGAAACCGGTTGGATGGAGCATATACAATGTTATTCATCCACAAGATGGCGCCAAACCAACGTTATCTCACGTCAATTCGTAACTTTATGATTTAGTGGCTAATTTGTATGAATTCGTACAATCCCATTCGTAGATCTTAGTACAATTTGCTCATCCCACAATGACGGTTGGTTTTGGAGGTGGGGGTTACATTTTTGTGCCACTGAACTCTGAATTAGGCACTAAACTCACAAAACATAAAATAGTTACGTTTCCAATCAAAAACATTGTAAGATTCCATTCTATAGGCCCAACAACAGAATCTGAGGAATCGTCGAAGGTTAAGTGTGTATAAGCCTTTACTAGCACTTCTAAAAAAAGAATTCTGTTATTTATTAGAATTTATTTATATTTGTTTTCAGCTCTGAATTCGATCTGACTCCAATTTTAAGTGATCGTCAAATTTAGATTGTATTTCTAATCAGGAACAGGTTGCCTTTTTTCATTCATGAATCAATTTAGACATTTTTATTTATATCTGGTCCCATACCCTCTATTAGGTACCCAATGTCCCAGAGTTTTCACGCCCTGGGATTTGCATGAACTCAACATTCTGAAGTTAGTCAGAGGATGCAGGGTTAACTAATACCCAATTAGTCTGGTTGCCTCCTGCTCACAGTATTCTAGACAGCCATGTAATAAGTAAGGGATAAAGTACATCCAGGTGGTTGTTACCACAAAATAATTCAGCAAAAATCCCCGCTTGATTGTACTGCACTTTATCCTGCTTGTTACATTTGCCATTGCCACAAAATGTAAAAAAAAAAAAAAAAAAAATAGACACAAAACACTGTTCTAAGCTGTAATAGTTTCTTAATTCTTTAAGTAAAGGTAAAGCTGACAGAAATGAAACCATTCAATGTTTTTTAAACATTCTTTTCTGGAAGTTGAACACCTCAGGACAATTCATCTACAGGATTTCATCTAAAATATCATCAGTTTTGTTCCGAAGATGAACAAAGGTCTCATTGGATTGGAACAACATGAGGTTTCAACCCAGGCTCATTCTGAAAGGATACCGCTATAAACATTTCTGGAGAGCACCAAATATGTTCCAGGAGGTACATTTTTTGCAGTTTTTGTTTTCGGGAATCTACCCAAGGCCACTGTGTACGCTTTTTGAGACCTCAAATTTCTCTTGGGAGTGCCATTTGCGCCTGCTGTTCTCGAGCAACTTCACCAAAGGGCGCTGTCGACTGACTGAATAGCTGTTTCTCAATATGCAATCTTCATCGATCTTGTGTCCTCGTGTAACGTCATAATCAACTGCCGAAGTTCAGTTCCAAAACTCAAGACCGCAAGAACGGAGGACGCGTGAAAGTTCCAGGATGTGTTCTTGATAGAGGACGCACCGATGCAGACTTGAGCACAAAACTCGCTTGAGAAGTCCCAGAAGTCATTGCGGCTGAATGAAGGAGGTGAGAGGCGCAGAATTCTATATAGATTTATTATGAAAGCTCTGAAATAACACTTATTCCCTTTTAGTTTCCCTAAATGAGACGGTGAATGTAAACATTACCATGATAATCTTTTTAAAGGCATAAACACATAAAGGGTGTTTATTTGCTGAAATTCGTATTAAAATCTGTTTTATTTGTATTGTGCAATATATATTTGTAAGGTCTGTATGCATAGATTATGTTGTAAAAAGGAGAAAAACAATAAATCAATGTATACATGCAGTAATGTTGAAATAATTTTCCGTTAAAAATTGCGTGAAGGTCATGTGACCATCAGGAAGAACACAGCATCTCATTTCTCAGAGGATGCGTTATCTGTTTTCGCGGTCTCCTGAGTGCATTCTTCAGAGGTAACTTGGCAAGACCGGTCTCCACGAGAACACGAGAATTGAGAAACAGCCATTGACTAACTGACTGACGGATCGACTGACACACCCTCCTTGTTTCATAAACCCAACCAATAGTGTTTTCAAAAGCACCGATTGACCCACCCACCCACTTCCCTAAAGCCAACCGACAGTTTTAAACAGCAATCCAGAAAAAGAAAAGCCATTTTTACCACATTCACACCCTGTTATTTACTTGTTTATTTCATTGTTTGGCATTGTTTTTGTCTTGCCCACTTTCTGGAATCGTTCCTTTCGTCGGACTCGAGCCCCGTTGTTGTGGTCAACTCCTCTTTGCATCTCAAGTCCGCAGATGTACATGGCGAACTAACTGGACAAACTACTCCATATGGAGGTAAGTGGTCAGCTGGTAAGCACGAAATGGAATGGCGTTATCAGTGGCGGTTCTGGGGGGGGGCCGGTGCCCCTGTGTCAATAAGCTAGGCCCCCCTCTGGCCCCCCTAAATTTCAATAATATCACGCGTATTTTTGTGTCAAAACGCCACGGAGAAGCGAGATCAGCCATCCGAGGCAGACTGCGAAGATATGACTGAGGCCAGTGTTGCCAGATGTAGCTGACTGATTCCAGTCCAAAAACTATCCAAAACCTGCCGAAATGCACATACATGCATGCAATCAAATTCAAAACCACCCAATCTGGCAACACTGACTGAGGCCTCTCTACGCTCTCGGTGTCGCGCGCACTCGCTCTTCTCTGGCAGCGACGGTGCTGCGTGCATCAGTTCCCCGCATTCGTCAAAAGTTAACGCCCAAATTGACACAAGTAATAAAAAGATTCAGTCATGTTCATGTTGTGAAAAACGGTCAAAATGTCCACTGTTGATTATGTTAGACTGCTGTTTTCAATAGCGATTTTAACACTTTTAATATAGAAGTCCTCGGCTATGCAGAGGCTATAATTAATCAGAAATTGAGTGTACATAGTTTTACGTTAAGAAATGCAGTCTCGAATTTACAAACAGTTGGCAAGTACCGGAGAAAAGATGTAACACAATGATTAAATTTAGTTTTCAGTCACGCTCATGTAAAGGTATAATATTCAACTCGTTTAGTTTTGCCTTCATTCATTTTTGTTTTCAGTTGTGACATCAAGCATGAGTCTTCAAACACATGATTATTTACAACACGTTTTTAAACAATAGTTTAATTTCTAACAACCAGAGATGTATAAAGTACTAGAGACCCAGACTTAAGTAAAAGTACAAGTGCTCTTTCACAAAAGTGACTTGAGTAGAAGTTGAAGTGCTCTTTAAGCACAATACTTAAGTGGAAGTACTAAAGTATTCAACATTTTTTGTACTTAAGTATTGCAAGTAGTTTATTTTAAAATTTACTACGCAAGTACTGAAAGTAAAAGTACAAATATTGTGTTATGTAGTTATTTTTTAAAAAGCAGTCAAAAGACATATTGTTTTGTTTATTTTAAATATCTTTTTTGGGGCACAGGATTAGGCAGAACAAAAAGAACCATGGTTTACAATTTATAATATAAATAAATAAATAAATAAATATATAGATATTTATATCATAAAGGCGTGACAGTCTTCATGATAGACAGTTAACGTTATGTGAACATTGCAGCATGATATGAACCGCGGGTAGCTAACGGTAGTTAACTTATCTAGCTCTTGTGGATAGCTCAAATTGCTGTTTTGTGTATTATATTATCTGTAACTTGACATGTTTCTTCAAATCCGACGGTAGAGTATGCATTTCATTCTATATGAACTGTCTTTCACTCTAACAAATGCAAACATTGGCTCTAAATAGGGTCACGGGTGGTCTTTTTCCTCATCGCCACGAACAGCTGAAAGTGAAGGAGTTAAAGGTGAAATTTCTGGGTTTTCCATGTCTAAAACAAACTAAAGTGCTCTCAATGCAGGCAGGCCGTACTGTCTTCTTTGATCATCTGATCAATGAATGATTGATTCGTAACATTTTTATAATTGTAACGAGTAACTATGCAACACATAAAAAATCTACTGGAGTAAAAGTATTAAGCTCATCGAAAATATGTACTGAAGTAAAAGTAGAAGTAGGAGAAAAAAACAATACTCCAGTAGAGTACAGATACAACCTTTTAGTACTTAAGTACAGTAGTGAAGTAGTTCTACTTCGTTACTATGCATCTCTGCTAATAACTACTTTTTTTATCTTTCCCATGGTGTCAGTCAGTGCATAATATTTTAGTTATTTTGCAAGATTTTGCAAGTTGTATTCAGACAAAGTCCCTTTAAGTATTCTTTAGTTTTTGATTCAGATTAAAGTGTAATTCAAAGACTTGTTAACTAGGAAAGTTAGAATAATTAGTGAAGTTATTGTACAACTGGTTTGTTGTGTAGACAATCAAAAAATATACAGTAAATATTTCTTAAGGACGCTAATAATATTGACCTTAAAATTGTTTTTAAAAAAATGTAAAACTGCTTAATTAAAAGAAATAAACTAAAGAAATAAGACTTATTATGACTCCAGAATGTTTTGTTTTGTTTGTTTTATAGGGAATACTGTCAAAATCTCCTTGGTTTGTTAAAGATCACTTGGAAAACATTATTTTAAGTTAACGGGAGGGCAAAAAAGTTGACTTCAACTGCGTCTGTTAATAAGCATGTTTATGAAGACTGCAGAAAAATGACTTCGAATAATTGTTTAAGTATTTTGTGATGTATGTTAAAGTGTGCCCCTAAAAGTACAAGTGGCCCCTGCCCGGCCCCCCCAGTTACTCTGGTCTAGAACCGCCACTGGGCGTTATACCGCCTCACAGCATTTGTTTTAAAAGACGAAAGGCAGCCATACGTACTTCTGGCTACATAATTTGTGATCTCCAGAAATGTATATAGGGGCTACGTTTTCAGAATGAGCCTATATGTTGAGAGGTTTAGTAATAAAAAACAGAATTGAATTTTTTTGGGTAACCTAACCCTTTAACTGCTTTTTCCAAGGCATTGTTAAACACCAGTGTTTCATATATATTCATATATATATTGAAAGTCTGACAGTAATCAGTGTTTTTCTCAAAACTCATTTTAATTCTGTTGATTGTTTGTTATTACTACTGATTGCATCCCATTGTTGATTCTGGTCATATAATGAGACAGAATGAAGCTATTTGTAGCAATTTAGAATAAGCTAATCTCAACACCTGCTTAGCATTTTGCATGTAAACATTGATTATTGTGATAAAAACAGCTCAAATCACATAAAAATGCACATATAAATCATTTGCTGTCACAACTGCATGTTGTTGTTTTTTTGTTTTTTGTTTTTTTTTACCTTTAGACGTTTACCTCAGTTGTTTAGGGAAGCAGAACACGTTTTAGTGGATGTTTGGTGGTTCATCATCGTATGAGTCAGGATGGGTTATGAACACAAAATATGAGTGATGGATCTGCACCGAATGTCAACACAATCTCATTGCAATTTGTCACAATTTTACATTTTGATGGATTAGTGGTTAATTCATTTGAATCTGTACAGTCTCATTTATACATTTCATAAAATCTGCCTCAGTGAAATGAAAGCTGTATTTTAAGAAGTGTTTTGTATGGAAACCATCTGCTGAGAATAAAATTCTGACAAACTTTAAAAAAAAAAAAAAGTCTTTTTTTTTTTTTTCAAACATTCTAAATCAATTTTGTGCAACTTCTGCTAACTGTTATGAGCAACATAGGCTCATTCTGAAAACGTAGGCCAACATATACTTCTGAAGATCGTGAATTATGTAGCCAGAAAGTACGTATGGGTGGGTGCATTTCGTCTTTAAAACGAACGCTACGGAACGGAATGACGCTGTTCCTTTTGGCATTTACCAGCTGACCGCTTACCTCACTGTTGCCAGTTGTCCAGTAGCTCGCGATGTACATCGGTGGACTTGAGATGCAGAGAGTCACTGACCACGACAACGGGGTTAAAGTCCAGCGAAGAACGGGTCCAGAAAGTGGGTAAAACAAAAACAGAAGCCAAAAAAATAAATAAACAAGTAATTAACAGGATAAGAATGTGATAAAATAAAAAAAACTGTTATTGTTTATTATTATTTTTTGGCTTCTGTTTTTGTCTTACCTGTGTTCTGGAACTCTGTCGTCGTGGTCAACTCCTCTCTGCATCTCAAGTCCACTAATGCACTGTACATGGCGAGCTAACTAGACAAACTTGTAACTGCGGAGGTACATGTGGTAACTGCGGAGGTAACATGTGGCGGTAAGTGGTCAGCTGGTAAGCGCGAAAGGGAATGGTGTAGCATTTCTTTTTTAAATACAAAATGCAGCCATACGTACTTCTAGCTACATAATTCACAATCTCCAGAAATGTATATAAGGCTATGTTTTCAGAATATCAAGAGGTTTAGTAATAAAAAACAGAATAATTTTTTTTGAGTGAACTAACTCTTTTACTGCTTTTTCCAATGCATTTTTACAATGCATTGTTAAACACCAGTGTGTTTGTATGACATGTGTTTTTTATTTACTAGAGCTGTGGTGAAAAAATCATTCGAGAAATCAATTCTTTATTAATTACATTCTAAACTGGAATTTTTTTTTCCGCTTGAGAGTGAATTATTGGCTAATTTTTATTTGCATTAGCTAACCATTTAACCCATGTAGCTACAATATATAACCAAGTTGTAAAATAAGTACTGTGCTGAATGTTGTCATGTAGTATCAAGCAACATTTCTTTTGAAAGTTGTAACAAAACTGTTATGTACAAGAGCATACAACAGAGGTTGAGTTCCAAACGCAGCTTTATTATAAAGCAGGATGGTCAGACAGGCAGGGGTCAAAACGGGAGCAAACAAAAATGTCAAGTACATATTATGTTAAAAAAAAATTTAATGATAAAAAGTCAAGAAAACAAATATTTTATGTTGTTCTAACTAACTTGTATAAGTCAATCCGTTTTAAAAAAAATTTTGTTTAACTTAATATTTTAATATTATAATATTTATTAATATTATAATTAGTCAGTTTGATTGATGTAAGTTTTGATGACTAGAAAAGTTAACATCATTTAAGTAAAAAAGTTAAGACAGCAAGAATGTTTTTTTCTTTTTCACTACAGTGTAGTGATGCGATTTTGTGTTTTTTTAACCAAACTGAATTGAAATGATCACATAAGTAAGCACTTATAAACATTATTACTTGTCTGATACTCCAATAAACCAATTTCTCGAGTTATTCGTTTACAACAACAGTGCACTGAGATCAGATTTGATAATCAGTAAAACGATAATGCTGCGCATGTGTGATTCTGCAGGTGGTGAACAAATTACAGTACAGTACATGACAGCACAGTACCGTCTGAACCAAACTTGGACAATTTGTTAAGCTGCAGAACAAGTAATCTGAGGCCTTAAATGAGAGAATCTGGTTTATTATAAGTTTATTTCATAACAGAAAATTGCAATGGAATTTAAATAGTAAGTGAATCATGCTTCATTTGGAGTGCAAAACTTAATTGTAAGAAACTTATAAGATCATGGTGATGTTTAAACTGACTGAAATGATTGCTGACTATATATTTTTAAATATTGATATGATATGTTGAGTCCTAACATGGGGGGATTGTCATTACATCATTGTGGATTACATTGTAGCGTAAAAGAACCGGTGATCTGTTTTTTCTTAAACCGGTTAATTGAAACAAACTGTCCAAAAGATCTGGTTAACAGAAACGATACAAACTTCCTATCACTAATGTCAAGGATAATCCATCAAAGCGTAATAAGAAAAAAACGGGCAATGGAATGAGGCAGAAAGCAAACAATCATGAAACAATAAACAGTTCAAAAGCAAAAAACAAGGAACAAGGAAACCAGTCAGTTCAGATTGTCAACAGCTGTAGCAGTAGAATAGCACAATGCGAAATGGGAGTTGTAGTCCAGGAGAATAGCAGGGAGTGTTCTCCAGCAGCCTGCTGGCAATCACAACAAAAATGTTATAGGCCTAACATTGCGCTTTTTATTAAATTGTAAATACTTTTTTTTTTGTTGCTCAAACCTAAGTTTGTAATGTTGTGATTTACTGTACCTCCTGGCTGGTTTGATAAAAGCAGGATGGTTGATAATCCATTCTGTGGGCTACATGTAATAAATTCTGGATGCCTGAACAGTAGCAAAAGGTTTAAGTTGTATTTCTTCAGAATACATTTATAATTTAAACTCCCTCTTAGACAAAGTTTGGAGGCAACATGTTTGGTTTGCAACATTTTAACAAAGAAAACTTTGCTAGCAAGGTAAAATGACTTTTTACCAGTCTACTAAAAAAATAAACAAAAACATATTTTCTACATTTTCTGATTTTATCTTATAGTCTGCAAGATGTCAAAGATGCCATGTGCTGAGACCTGGTATAAACTAGACTATTTACTTCTGCACCTCTCCACAATAGCAGCATAAAAAGTAGATGGTGCTGACTGACTGATTTTTTTTTCCTTAATTGTCTGAAAGAGCGCAATGTTTGGAGTGTCTGTCTGATGAGGTGCTCCGTGATATGTGCTTCAGAAAGAGAGCCCAGGGATTTAAACGAGTCTGTAATGGTAATTTGTTGCCCATGGAGAATAAATTGGGAGTTTGGTGTCTTGTTATGTTCTTTTCTCTAGTGTCTTCAACGGCATTCTGCTTTTTAGATCCACTGTGGATAATGGCACTTCCTGAATCATAGATGCCAGGTAGAAGGCAAAACCAGATGTGTCCAGTAATGGACAATGTAGGATGGAAGGCAACACTACAAAATATCATGTATAAAGGGTCACCTCAAGTAAACTAAAGGTTTGGGATTGGAAATCAGGAATTCAGTTTATTTAATCAGTTAATGAGTGATAGACCTGTGTTTTATTACTGAACCCACCACCTGTATGCAATATTTCAATCTTGTCTGGTGTCTACACACTTCTCCCCAATAGTTATGATAAACAAAAATGATTCTTACTCATACCAAATAGTTTTTTTAGTTCTTTAACTTATGCACTCATCATCACAGGCGTCTACTTTTTTGCTGTCTTCAGTAATGTGTTGTTATTCTATATCTCCTCCATTACTTTTCTGACTTTGAAACAAAGACCAGGATCAGTGTTGAAACCTTGTGGTTAATTAAGTGATGCAAAGCCTACTTGTAGCACATGAGGAACATGAGGAAATATGTATACCAGGGGTGACCAACCTGTTCCTGGAGATCTATCTTCGTGCAGATTTCAGCTCCAACCCTGATCAAACACACCTGAACAAATCAATTAGGACCTGAACAGCACTTGATAATTACAGGTAGGGGTGTAACGGATCACGGTTGATCCGTGATTTGTACAGATCACAACCTACAGTTTGGAACAATTTTTTTTTTACTTGCAGATTAATTCTAAATATGTAATGCTCACAGAGAGATCGCCTCTCGCATTATTCAAATCACGTGTATTTACAACATTTTGTATTGTATATACCTACATTGTTATAGCTAGCTTTTGTTTGTTTTATATTGGTTTATTTATTTAATGTGATTTCATTATATCCGATATTTGTAATTCTTTAAATTATTTCAATATAGCTTAGGCTATTTTATCAAGATATGACACTATTGTTTTGAGCCTACAAAAGTGGACAAGTAATTTGTAAAGTTTTATGTTGTGTTCACATTTTGTATTATCTCCAAAATAGTAAAAAAAGAAAGACGCCGCTCACAGCATCAACACAGTGGTCTAGCGAGCGCTCTTTTGCCTGGTCTTACACTCACATACAGGCATCTACACGCACACGTATCATGCACAAACACACCTTTAAAACTTGACAAAAACTCTCGACAACCTTTACTGGCTGCGGTGTCTTTAATATGGTGTAAAGATTATGCGTTATTGAAACATCAAGGAGGACGCAGCAAAGAAATGTCACTTATAAATTAAAACTTTATTTTTTTATGGAATAGCCATCTTAAACTGACCAGCTATATGTTTTTCTTTCCCTTATTTACTTATTTTTTTGGTGCATGCACTCGTGTGCGATCGGAAAACTAGTGTAATGATGGCATGCCATCTTTACCAGACTCGAGCAAAGTCCGCCTCTCCTTTCACTCTGCCCCGAAGCCCCAGCTGGCCCTCTTTGGCCCAAGGTATTCGGCGGGTCGAAAAAGGCCAGCCGCTGGCCCAGAGAAAGCCCTGCTTTGGCCCGATCAGGCCCCGGAAGTGACAGTGGAAACGTGACTGGCCCTGGCTTGCTCGCTTTAGGCACGATAGTGGAAAGGCGGCTATTGCATGCTTAATTTTCACCTATATTTCTATAATGCTTTTTACAATGTTGATTGTGGCAAAGCCGATTAACAGAGATGAAGAAAAGAGAATCAAAAGCCATAACAATATTTCAGATTGTGGAAACATTCAAGCATATCAGATTAGTGGTAGAATGCTGGTGTAATTCCGTTATGACTGATTCAGTTCATTTGAATAAAGATGCCACTGTTAAAGATTACTTGCGTTTGATTCAGTTCAGTTTAGAATCCACGCAAACCAGAAGTTGGTGAGACTTTTTATTATGTTGACGCATTTCCAACTGAAATTAAATATTGAGTAGGAGGCGGAGCTTTCTTTCTGTGCATCAAGCCGCGGTCACACTGCACTTTACTCCCCATAGACTTCCATTCATACGCACGCGAATGCGTCAGACCGGAAACGCAGGGTCAAGCGTCAAGTTTCGCAGGTTGCTGCAGTGCAAAGTTCAAGCTTGGTGAACTCTGACCTGCGAAATCGCATCACTTGACTGCGTGAGACCAATCCAGGATCAAAACATGACCTCTCTGGACAGAAATTTAAAACATGGAGCAATCGCTTGCTTTTTTAAATGTCTAATCATCTTGTTTAATCCCGCCCTTTTTCGCAGCACCATACGACAGAATTTCGCAAGCTCAAACTCTAGTGTGACCGCGGCTTCATTCCTTCCGAGTTAAGTAACAGTAAGAGGGGCGTGGTGAAGAATATCGTGGCTGAAGTCATCAAACTGACGTCAACAAGGAAGGATTCCCAATCAAATATGAAAGCAATTGGTCATACTTTGAAAAAAAAGTTTGTTTAGGTACTCTTGGTAATCAATGGATTAGCTTGCACAAATTAATTGTTCACCTAAAGAATGAAAAACATCAGTGTGTGCACATCTAGGAAAATCTGAAAAGTATGGAATAAAATCACTGTCATAAATATTTTGTGCGTAAATAAAATTCACGCATCTGTAATTATAAAACCGTAAAGGAAAACAGAACGTACTCATAATTTCTGCGATTAGAACAGACACAGATACGACATTTGGTTTGTCTGTTTGTATATGACTGACAAATTTACGATGGGTGTACTTTACAAACACAAAATACAGTTTCACCACGTTTCACACGATGACCTGATTACGAGTACGAATCAAACAGCGACACTTCACTGTCAAAATGACGTCACTGTTGTCACAGGCATTGATAAACAAGCGAGAGTCATCGATCACAATGGTGCGCCTGCTGGGCACTCGAGCTCCCACACGCCGTCTCAGGTAAGATTTTTGTTATTCCCTCTTTGAGAAATGTCCATCATGAGCTGTAATAAAGTTTGAGACTTAATGAGGTCCATTTTCACTGTGTTTCTTGGACATTTACAGAATCAAAGTTAAGAACGGGCAGAGGATAGTGAGCATAATGTAAGTTAACGTTACAGGCAGCGAGCGGAGAATTTCTCAGTGAATCACTTAACGTTGTTTAAATATAACATGACATCTGTTGATTAAATAACCTTTTTTAACTGTTTAAGTAACTCACAAACACCCTATAAGATCATCAGAGAACACAACATACAGATTTATCCAGTATAGGGAGATAAAACAAAATTTTTTACTCTTTATTGTTTAATTGGAACTTTAAATAAATCATTCATTTTCTTGTCGGCTTAGTCCCTTTATTAATCTGGGGTCGCCACAGTGGAATGAACCGCCAAATTATCCAGCACATTTTTACACAGCGGATGCCCTTCCAGCCGCAACCCATCTCTAGGAAACATCCATACACTCATCCACACTATGGACACTTTAGTCTACCCAATTCACCTGTACTGCATGTCTTTGGACTGTGGGGGAAACCGGAGCACCCAGAAGAAACCCACGCGAACACAGGGAGAACATGCAACCTCCACACAGAAACGGCAACTGACCCAGCCGAGGTTCGAACCTGCGACCCAGCGACCTTCTTGCTGTCAGGCAACAGCACTACCTACTGCGCCACTGTGTCGCCCTTTAAATAAATCAGAATAAGCAAAATATAATGTGGTAATTAAGCAATCAACCAATATAAAACAAACACACGCAGAAAGAAGGAAACACACTGAATAGTATAAGGCTAAATGGTAATATAAATGTTTATGGTAATAGTTGATTAATTATAATAATACAATATAATGTAACTAATAGTTTAATCAAGTAATATAACAAACAAATAATAACAAATAACATAACAAACATTCAATTAATATTTACTAATACCTTACTATGTGCAAATTTAAAGATAATATAAAAATATATATCTGAACATATCATCTCCTTTCCATACATCAATGAGGAGCTTAATAATTCAGCCTTCAGATCACATACAAGTCTGTTTCAAATGATTGCCCCTCATGTCTAGTTTTGTGGTCCGGGGTCACATATTTAACATATTTAATATTTATTTTGATTTATAGTCTCATAAAAATGTTTAACGTTACACCCCTCTGGTAAGCACAAACCCTCAAGTATTTAAATAGCCTTTTGCTGATATCTTCATTACATAATAGATCAATGGTCGATCTGGCTTTAAAAAGAGTTACTTAATCAACAGATGTCATGTTATAGTTAAATATCGTTAAGTGATTCACTGAGAAATTCTCCGCTCGCTGCCTGTAACGTTAACTTACATTATGCTCACTATCCTCGGCCCATTCTTTATTTTGATTTTGTAAAATGTCCAAGAAACACAGTGAAAATGGACCTCATTAGGTCTCAACCTTTATTACAGCTCATGACAGACATTTCTCAAAGAGGGAATAACAAAAATCTTACCTGAGACGGTGTGTGGGAGCTCGAGTGCCCAGCAGGCGCACCGTTGTGATCGATGACTCTCGCTTGTTTATCAATGCGACAGCGATGACGTAATTTTGACAGTGAAGTGTCGCTGTTTGATTCGTACTCCTAATCAGGTTGTCATGTCCGTAGTGAAACTGTATTTTGTGTTTGTAAAGTACACCCATCGTAAATTTGTCAGTCATATACGAACAGACAAACAAAATGTCGTATCTGTGTCTGTTCTAATCGCAGAAATTACGAGTAAGTTCCATTTTCCTTAACAATTTTGTAATTACAGATGCGTTAATTTTATTTACGAGCAAAATATTTATGACAGTGATTTTATTCCACAAAAAGCAGGTCCTTTTAAAACAGTTTTAAAAAACGAAATAAATCGGCACACTACCAGTTTAGCTCTCAAAAGACAAATTTAATTTAACAACATTTCAACCTACACGGTCTTCATCAGGACACTTAAATAATAGAAAAGTGCACTAGCAAAATAAACAATATACTTTTTACTTACTCACTGACTTTTATACAAATGTCACTTTTAAAAGCTGTTCCACTGAAGAGAGGCTCCACCAGCCCCAACCAAGCAAACCAGAAATGACAGTGGCAAGGAACCAAAACTCCACCAATTGAAGGAGTTGAAGAACAAACCTAGAGGGAACGAGACTCAGCTAGGGCGACCAGCTCTCCTCTGGCCAAACGTAATGGGCAGAGCTGCAGTCTAGATATCGCAGGGCTTGAAAATGATGAGCATCTGTCATGAAGAAGGTGAAGATCCAACAAGATCACTGAGCAGGTGTTTATAATGTTCTGACAACAAAAAATATTGTCGCATGCATCATATGTGGACCCTACACATAAAACTGAACTATTCTTTGGCCTATATGCATCAGAAAATCAAGCAATGGTGAATGAGAATGATGTCAGAGTAATGCCTTTCAAACAGCTTCCAAAATCTTAGAAACTGGGTTGAGTTCAGGGACTGACTTCACAGTTCTGCTGTTCAAAAAGATGAAGCTTTAGTTTCCAAAAAGACTCAGATAAGCACTATGTTCTGAGACATCTGTAATAGCTAGCATGCTTTTGTACTCGGTGAGAGCAGCATCGATTTCGATCTCTTGAACAAACCCGGCAGTGCTCAAACAAGTATTCGGTCGCCTTTAAATGAAGGGCTGTTTTATTCCCCCGTGAAATGTTCCAGCTGACAATGATTGATTTTGTGGAGTGTTTAACAGGTGGTCATTCGGCCTGTGCGTGCCTGATTACACATGTGTGAGAATGGTGATTTCAAGGTGGGACGGGGTCAGTGGTCCAGTGGTGTCCCAGAGGCCTCCATGCAGACAGACCCTCCACGCAGAACAGCTAAACGACAGAACGGAACAGACAACAGATGAGGTTGGAGAGGAGAAATCGATAGTTGGAAAAAGTCACAAGAAGACGGGGAGAAGAGAAGGATGAGAGGAGAATTTAAAAAAATGATAAGCAGAAGTGTAAGGTAAACAGAGGCGAACAAGCAAATTAATAATAATATAAAAAAGGTTTTGCACTAGAAAGTCCAACTGATACATTTCTGGAGATTAATGATTTGTAGCCAAATTATGTAGCCAGAAGTACGTATGGCTGCATTTTGTCTTTTAAAGTGAATGCTACAGGGCGGTATGATGTCGTTCCTTTTCGCGCTTACCAGCTGACCACTTACCTCTGTATGGACGGCATTTCTGCTGTTACCAGTTTGTCCAGTAGCTCGCCATGTGCATCGGTGGACTAGAGATGTAAAGAGGAGTTGACCACGATGACGGGGTTTGAGTCTGTCAAAGAACAGTTCCAGAAAATGGGTAAGACAAAAACAGAAGCCAAAAAATAAATAAATAAACAAGTAAATAACAGAGTGAGAATGAAATCTGAAAATGTGGTAAACATCAGGCTGCAGCGCAGTGGCGCCCCCAGAAAACTTTCTTAGGGGTGGCCAGAAGAGGCCGCAGCAAATCTTGGGGTGGCACACAAAAAAAAATTTATGAATTCAGTGTAATGTTATATTTTTGTTTCTGGTAAATGAAATAATGTGGTTTTAATTCGTTTAATTAATTACTCTTAAAATATTGCAATTTATTCCTTGAAATAATTCAGCAAGTACATGTGCAAATCAAATAAAAATCAATATTTAGTTTAAAAACACTTTTTCATATATATAAATAACTTTTTAGTTATTTTTTACATACTTTTATTGCACAGAATATGGTATATGCCAAGTCTAAAATTCATGAAGATTCATGAATTAATTAATAAAACAAACAAATGAACAAACTGAACAAAAGGCATTACTACACACACATTCACTATACAGACCCTAATAATATCATTTATCCATATTCCTTTTTGAGCCACAATATTATTAATGCAGCTTCTTCTATTGATGTACCTTAAGGTAAATATTATATTGCCATTGCTGTCTATTGAAGGTGTGTGTGTGCTGTCAACGACGATCGGGGAGGGCAGTGGTGGTTCTAGTTTAAATGACACCATGGGCGAACCATCCCATACACAACATAATGTAATGAAGTCTTACCTCCCTGACTCTTTATCCCTCCTTTCTGCTTTAAAGCCATGCTTAGTGAAAGTTACTACATCATTATATTATATAAACTTTAGTTTAGTCGACTTGAAAAACTCAATGCGTGCCGACACCTCTGCACAAAAGGCTGTTACTCCTGTTTCACGGCGCATGAGTGGCGCGTATTTTATCGGAATGCATGCAAACAACCGGGATTCTCACAGGAGTGCGTGAGGCGCACGGGAATGGTTTTCTGCGCGCATGCGTCAGTTTGCTTTCACCAGTGTTGAACCAGCGCTGAGGGGGAGAGCAGTGAATCAGCTACGTCAGTGGCACCAACAATAATTTAGTGGCTGCATTTTATTTATTGAAATATTGGGAATTTACATAAGTACATTTAAATTAATAATGTCAACAGCAAAATCATATTGGGGTGGCCACAGGGGTGGCCAGAATTACCCAGGGGTGGCCTTGGAGGCGCCCCTGCTGCCACGAGGGCTTTTCTTTTTCTGAATTGCTTTTTAAAACTGTCGGAAGTGTTTATGGACGTGGGTTAACGGGTCAATCTGTGCTTTTGAAAACACTATCGGTTGGGTTTAGGGAAGGAGAAGCGTGGGTCAGTCGATTGGTCAGTCAGTCAGTCAGTCAGTCAGTCGACATCGGCCTCTGATGGATTTACACAAAAAGAGCAGGCACGAATGGCACTCGTGAGAGAAATCTGAGATGTCAAAAAAAGCATACACAGCTTTCTTTTTCTGGATTGCTTTTCAAAACTGTCATTTGGGTTTAGGGAAGGGGTGAGCGCTGGTCAGTATGTGTTTTTCAAAACACTATCAATTGGGTTTAGGGAAGGGGGTGGGTGGGGTGGGTGGTCGATCGGTCAGTCAGTCAGTCAACAGCAGCCTCTGGTGGATTTATGCAAGAACAACTGGCACGAATGGCACTCGCGAGCAGGGCTGGACTGGTGCAAAAAAATCGGCCCTGGCATTTTGGGCCAGAGCGGCCCACTACGTACAATCATCTACGCTACCCATCTGTGCAATGTCCAATATCTTTATCAACTCCTATTTTATAAAAACACAAAAGCCAAATATATAAAAAAATACAAATAAATGCAGACATTAATCTCAATTTAATTTCTGTATACTGTTCATAAAGATTTTTTTAGGTTCTAAAAAATACATTATTCATTCATTCATGCATTCATTTATTTTCCTTCGGCTTATTCCCTTATTTATCAGGGGTTGCCACAGCGGAATGAACCGCCAACTATTCCAGCATATGTTTTATGCAGCTGATGCCCTTCCAGTCACAACCCAGTATGGGAAAACACCCATACACACTCATTCACACACACACTCATACACTACAGCCAATTTAGCTTATTCAATACACTATTTACTCAGCCTATATTAAATAATAAACATAACAAAAAGTGCCTGCTGACGCATAGGTAAATCTTCAAAGGGAACAGTGTACTTTATAACCTCATTCACCTCATCCTGCTTGCTGTTTCACTATCTTAACAATGAAAACATAATATAAGGAAATTTATTTCATTTTGATATTATGATTAACAGATACTAAACGGCCTCGTGTAGCTCCATATTTATATGACTGTCATCTCCACTCTATGCATATTTATAACAAAACATGGCCTTTAACATAACTGCGTCCTTTCATTTTCATTGAAAAATACAAACTTTACCTCGTTTTGCTAAATATCAGTTTTAATAAGCAATAATGGCCATTATAAAAGTATAACCTACAATAAATTTAAAGGCAAGCAATCAGTCAATGTGCAGAATCAGTGTACGTGGTTACATAAATTAATATATAAACTTATCTTTGCACTCAGCCAAAACAAAGTTACCAGAGAACAAATAATAGATTCAAAAGACCGAAGAGTCGTTAGGTAGAGACAACAAGATGAATTCAATATCACATTTAACAACTGTAGTGAGATGAGATCTAGCAGTAAATCTTTGATCAACTGTCCAACATGCACTATACTCTCACCTGGGGTTTTATGCTCAAAGCACACGCTGCAGCGCATGTCAGAGTGTGTGTGTGATCACGCGTTTTTAGCCGTGTAGTATGGACGGAGAAATTTTCAGAACCGCTAAATGAAATCCAGTGTGTTTCCCACAATTTCTCTCCACCTCCCTTCCATTTCTTCTCCATCTCTGACTCTCGACTATTTTGACAAATACACACCGACGTTGCACGCTCACACAGAGCCCAAAATAGTAGTTTGTGATTGGGTCAGCCCAATATCAATAAAGAAAAGAACCAATGGGCTACAGATTGTCACATGGGCCGCTCTGTCTGGAAAAAAAAGCATCTTACTTTCAGAGCGTCACAGATCACAGCATTGTCAATTAATTAGGCAGAAAAAAATGATAGGCTGCTAAGAGTTTTATGGGCTGATCAAATTATAAGAAGATGATCAGCCCAGCCCAAAAAGTATGTCCGCCCAGCGGGAAGCTGCCCGGTCTGCCAGATGGCCAGTCGGCCCCTGCTCACGAGAGAAATTTGAGATCTCAAAAAGCATACACAGTGACTCTGGTGGATTCGCGAAAACAAAAACTGCAAAAAAAAAAAAAACCTGGGACATATTTGGTGCTCTCCAGAAATCTATATAGGACTCACTTAATAAAAAAGTCTTTAACTTACTTTGGTTAAATTTCTCAATGGTAGTGTAACAAACAATCCTCTTTACCTTGTCAAAAACACAGGTGTCCAAAGCGAGCAATTTCGCTTCATGGACCCTATCATACACATGGCACAATAAGGCGCAAGACGTGTTTGGTGTGATTTGTTGCTAGTTTCAGATCAGCGTAACTGTAATTTTCACGTTTTGAGCCGCGATGTTTAAATAGCAAATTCATTTGTGCCACTTTGTGGACTTATGGGCATGCTGTTCTAAAAAGGAGGTGTGTTAAGGTTCATTGTTGGTGCGTTGCTATTTTGAGAAACTGAAATAGACTGCCCAATTGACCAACTGAAAGTGGGGTTAAAGTTCAGTGCAGAGCGCGTTAGTTATGCATCTATGTGGGTTCAAACACTTACACATTACTTAAAGAGCCCCTATTATGGGTTTTTGAAAATGATCTTCCATGCAGTGTGTAACACAGCTCGAAATGAATGAAAACATGCAGCTGAGGTTTAATCTAAAAGTGTAGTATGTTTAAAACTATTGATTCTTTAGCAAAATATTTCACTCAGAGTCAAATAAACGAATCGAGTTGGGTTCGGATCTTTTGCTTGATCACATCGACGGTACATCACCAAATATGTACTTCCAGTCATTAAGTGAAAGCCCAAGGTGTTTTTTTACATGCATTTTTTATTTCTCTTTGCTATTTGGGCTTATTGGAACCTAATTAAAATAAAAATCTAAGTATCATCTTTTGAGATGATGTACTTTTATAGAAAAAGTATGTCCATATATCTGGACTCGTGGTTTGAATTTACATAAAACACTTTTACCCAAATTTTCTTTTATGCATATTTAACATAGATTTTTTTTTATATATATACTTGCTTTGACTATCAGAAAGTAAAAACAACACTTTTTCCCATTTTGGGCAGTTAAAAATAGGGTTTGGGACATTTCATATGCTGCACAACAGTTGCAGGATGACACTGTATGTCTGTAACAAAATATAAAACATTCAAAGTATTTTAAATAGCCACTTAAGAGCTAAAAATGTGCTGTCCACGTATGTTGACACTCGGGCCCTAGGAGGTTAAGTCCCTAAATAAGCATATCAACTTTTGTAAAATGGCCATCTGATGTCACCTTTTTATTTCGCTAATGTTACCACATCTTTAAAGAGAAGAATGCTACACGAATATCACAAGCCGCACGTCAAAATTACATTTGAAATGCACATGTACCACAAGTGAAGCACGTGTGAAATGTATGCTTTTGTAATATTTTCATTTATTTTCATTTTTCCACATGAAAATGTTCTATGTTCCAAGCCTTTTCTGTAAGGGAATACTTAAAAATCTAATGGCGCAAGAATAGCTGGCAGATATTTTATAGTTTGTTTTGAAACTTCATCCTATACTATCCCACATTTTAATTGGTGTCTGAGTCTAAGTTGACAAGAAAGTTGAACTTCTCAACAATTATCTGGAGGCATATAGCTCAATTATCAAAAAGTATCGACACACACGTCCTCTGAGAAAAGGGCGCATAGACTGAAAGCTTGAGCTCCACTGTGACACTCTGAATAAAAATGCTAATCTGCAGTAGAGAGAGATGATGTGACCTTGTATATGAAATGGCTCTTCATTTATTTTACAGCCGTCTCCAGAGAGTGATACTGAGCCACTTTCATTTATTGGTGAAGATAAATGTTCCTGTACCCTACTCCAAAACATCATCTGAGCATTTACAGGAATAATGTTTACTCGACGACCAGCCGGCTCACGTCCCAAAACACACCCTCATGTTATCCTGTGCAAGAGCTCTTTAGATACATGAGGGTTATTAAATATGAATACAAAAACTGGGCAGAGAGTCAGGCTTTATATATACACTGAAGTCTGTGAAAAAAAATCACACCTAAGCAATTCATGTGACTTCATTCTCCACATGAGAGTCGTCTTTGAGCTGCCATCACCAAAATAGCCTAAACTTCAAATCAAATCTGATCTTTAATTTGTATTTTCTATTGGATTCAAGTCAGGTGATTGGTTTGGCCATTCTACAGCTTGATTTTCTTTTTCTGAAACCATCTGAGAGTTTCCTTGGCTGTGTTTTGGATCATTTTCTTGCTGAAATGTCCACTATGGTTTCATCTTCATCATCCTGGTAATGTACATGTTGGACTGAAGCAGCTACTAATTTACAGTGAGTATGTTTACCATGTAAACCATGTTCGTTCTACCACGTTCTACCATGCAAACAGTGGTTTTTGATTAATGTAACCGATTAAAGCCATAATCGAACTAAAGAGAAATCGAATTAAGACATGTGGAGTATGCCGATTTTAGTCGCATTATTAAAGTGCAGTACAAACATGTAAACACCTTAATCAAACTATTACCGTCATGTAGGACTTTCCGCCGCGTTTTGCGACAGGATAGTACACACACACACACACACACACGGTTGTTTGACACTTTTTGCACCTACCGAGTCAGTGCAGACCACAGACAATTGCATTGTGAAATGCGGAGGTTCTTTTTCTTCTATTCAGCATGCGGTATGAACTTCTATTAAAACACCACTCTTCCAGCAGTTTATAGTTGCATCCAATATCTCGGCTGTCACGTGAGGCATGCATGAAATGTTCCCGAATGAAAGTAAAAGTGCCAAACTGCAGTTAAAGTCGACAAATTAAAAATGAAACACCCGAAATTACATGAAACTCCAGAGGAAATGCGGATAGCGTGGTGACGCAATGATATTAAATCAAATTATGTGATATAACATGTAAAACGGGATCATGAAAGCAACATTCAAAAAGCAACTCATGTAAACACCTTAGTCTTATTATTCCAGCCTGATCTTACGAGGAAACGTAAGTATTTTACGTTTTGTCAGTTTAGTGGCTAATTCGTATGAATTCGTACGAGTTCAGTCGTACGAAAATGTACGATTTTAAAAAGGAGGCGTGGCACCTAACCCCACCCCTAACCCCAACCGTCATTGGGTGATGGGCAAATCGTAGTAATTTGTACGAATTAGATCGTACGAATTCATACGAATTAGCCACTAATGAAAAAGTTACGAATTGCCGTGAGATAGCGTTGATTATTCTCTTAGTTAGATTAAGGCAAATAATTTGATTATTGATGTCCATGTAAATGTAGTCAGTGACAAATGGCAGAGGGTTGCTGAATAACTAGTGAGAGATTTCAGCTGCTGTCTGGGCTTTCACTGGCTTTCTACAGTTCTCTTTCTTCATGTGTTCAATACTTTTTTCCTGTCATTTCATTTTATTACACATAATTTAATTTGTAAACTAATTAGATTTGTCTATAGTAAATCTCTCTCTTTTGTATGTAGTGCTGTATTATACCATAGTAATTGTAGTGTGTTGAGTGTGAGATGGGACTCACATATTAGGAATGTATGTATTTTGTGTTGGCCACTCTTTGTATAACCATGAGTTAATTTTTGTTGGTGATCTGTTTGTTTTTAATGAGTCTCCTGTTTTCGCTACTGCAGACTAGGGGCCTGTTTCAGAAAGGAGGTTAAGTGAAAACTCAGAGTATTTTAAACCCTGAAATGAGAGAAACTCTGGATTTTCTGTTTCAAAATGGCAGGTTTGTCAAACTCGAGAAGGCAGGGTAAGTCAAGCCTGTTTCTGAAAGAGAGGTAACTAACTCAGAGTCAGTTACTGTGGTAACTTATTCTGTGAACCTAACCTGGTCAGGAGCAGGTTTTATTCTCTAAACTCAGAGTTTCTGTCGGTCTCCTGCCCTTTTTTAAAGACGAAGCGATATTTCTCTCCTTAGACTTACGTTTCCACCCATCTATTTTAATGTGCGTTTTGGATATGTGCATAAAAAATCGATTGATGGAAACGCCAAGATGCACATAACTTTTGAAAATAGGCATAATAAACATATGCGCATAACTGAGTAGGAGAAACTTTGGTAACATTTTATAATAACTACACACTATGAATCATTTATTAAAGGGTCACGAAACACCAAAACACTTTTTTTGAGCTGTTGACAGTCATATATGTGTCCCACGCTGCTGTAAACACTATTAGGACACATATATTGCACTAAAAAGTGAAAATTGGTTGTTTTTGCGTTATTTTGAGCAAATTCGTTCTTCCGGTTTGAAACGAATTTTTGAAGCTACGTCACGGCCATGAGATACTTAGGTGTAAATCCAGCTGGAGAGTGGCTGTCTGTCTTTTCTAGGACGTTCTGACGTATCTGAGTGTGCGCCATTAATTCATGAGAAGACGTGCTTCAAACCAATCAGCGCGCTCTATTGTGTATGACGTGAAACTTCATTAATATGCATGATAGCTCCGGAGACTGTTTACCAGTTTACACTGTTCAGACGGCAGAGAGACGCCATGTAGTGTTGCCAAAACAAGTGAAAGTACAAGAATTTCAAGACAAAATTCGTAGGTGTTATTAGTGTGTTGCAACGAAGGTTTTGTTTTCATTTTCCCTCTATGAGAGAGCAGCTGGACTCACGTGTGGAATACAGTGCACGCGACAGTGTAAACATGTAAACCGAGTGTAAACATGTAAACACAAACTATTCCGTCGTGCAGGATTTTCGCTGCAATTTGTGACAGGATAGTCTATACACACACGGCTTTCTGACGCTATCTACCTACCCAGTACATAAGTTACAGAGAAATGCGGAGGATTTTTTTTCTCTCATTCGCCGTGCGGTATCAATTCAGCCTCTGTGTTTGTTTTGCCTGTGAAACTTAGCGCGTGCCCAAATGGAAACTCCCTTCTATGCAAAATCTTATCCTCTTTCACTCCCCCGACACTCCCACACTCCCAGAGCTGGACACGCCCAACTTTCCTGACTTTTTTCAAAACAGAGGTGTGAAAACACCCTGCTGAGACAGGGGGTTTCGTGGCCCTTTAAGCATTAGCAAATAGTGAATTCATTATCTGTTAATCATTAACTCTACATTAATAGACGTTAGTAAGCAGTTTATAACTGCAGCTACAAATGCTGTATTATGCTGATTATTAATCATTTACTAACTCATTCTGAATCATCTTAAAAACCATAGACTACTCTTAAATACAAATGGTTTGTAAATAATGTAATACTTAATTTAGTAATGAAAAGTAAATCATTAAATACGTATGAAAGTACAATTATTAAGCACATTATAAATGTGGTTGGAAGTCAGGAATAGATCATTTGTAGTTGCAGTTATAAACTGCTTACTAACGCTTATTAATGTAGAGTTAATGATTAACAGATCAGGATTTCACTAGATGCTAATGGTTAGTAAATGATTCATAGTGTGTAGTTATTATAAAGTGTTACCGAAACGTTTTATTCGATAACAAAAGATGCGCATAAACTACGATGGAAACACTTTTACTGAACAAATTCCAGTATACGCATTAAAAAAGGTTTGTTATAAGAGATCATATGATGATGAAAATGTGTGTGAATGGACAAACCAGCAGGCTAAGCACATTGTAAAACATCTGAAATGTTGTTTTGGTCATTCTAAAACGCCTTAACCGTTTCAGTATCATTATATTATTAATTACCTCCAGAGAGTCTGCAGCTTGTCAAGAGCGTCTGTTCTCTGCGTCTCATGCGCGTCTCAAACGCCACCACGCGTTCATTGTGTGTCGGCATTCTCTTCTGAGGCACAAGTCATTTATTAAATAAAAAACAGGTTCACGCAGCTTCTTCTACTGCAGTAAATTCTGTTTTTACTGTTGATATTTGGCAACAGTTAATCAGCAAGTGACAATTTTGTTCTCTTTGACTCGTTGGATGGAAACGCTGCTTTATTCGCACATCTTTTATGCGATATTCCAGTTTTGCACATAAATTTAATTCACATTTTTGGATGGAAACATAGCTAATACATTTCAGTCACACAAAGAACAAACTCACGTACGAGAATAGTTTGTCCTTTTTTAATAATTAATTAGCTTAAATTCACTGACCTTCCACTGGCACATGCAATGTTACTAACTAGATTAATGGGATTATTACTCCTTCTAAAAACTATTTTTTTTAGTTCTGCTTACATTATAAATGTCATATCATCCTCTACCACTCGAACAATAAAAAAGGCAGACACACAAGTGCACTTAAATCTATTAAAACTGATCAACGTGTGTAAAAGTGGGAACCTTAAATTAAACATTTCCACTGAACATTAAGCTAAGGTTATATGTATTCTTGTTTTGTCAGATTTGTTGTAGAAATGCACTAGCCTATTTTATGTTATAATGCAATTACATCTGAAATAACTTCAAAATTATGGCCACTTCCCCACTTTTTCAAGTAAAAATTTTATAAACGTCACACATTACATTACTTTTTTTATTATACTTAATTATTTAAATACTTGAAATGTAAACTTGCGCATTAACTTGAGCAGCTATGTTTTCCCACGCTAACTGTCTCTGTTTCACTGATGCCGTGGTATTGCTTTTTTAAATATATGGTCATATTTGCTATAACTTTGCATGAGCACATTAAGTTCAGCTGGAGAACTCGTAGTATCTGCGCTCCATTGATAATGCCTTTTTATAGTTGTGGTGTGCATGCTTAACTTTGAGTTGGTCTACTCAAAGTTGATTGACCCAACCCAGATCAGCTATTCTGAAACCGTAAACTCTGAATTTTGAATCTCTCGGTAAATCAACTCAGAGTTCAAGTTTAAACTCAGAGTTGGTTGAACCTCCTTTCTGAAACAGGCCCTAGTTCAGTAAAAAGAAAGAGGAAAATCCCCCATGTGTTTAGCGTTTTCCTTATTGCAACAGTTACCTGGTAGTGATTGCGTTGCTTTGCCTTTTTCAGGGTTAATTATTGTGATCTCCCGATTGCAACAGAGAAATACTGGGAAATCTCTGTAGACTGATGGCATTTCATGCCGTTCAGCCTTGTAACCTTAAAATGTGAGCAAAATCACCTGTTTTGTCATCACCTCAGACAGTACGCTAGAGAACCATTCAAATACTAGCTCTAAAGTAACATTTGTGAAGTAGCAACAGTTTCTGCTGTTCTGACGTCAGCTGCAGATGTGAATGAACGGCTGAAGAAAGTAGTTCCTCTTACAAAAGGGTTTTTGAGAGTCTCTGTGTTTGATTTTCTTTTTTTATATACACGATTATGCTGTCGAACTGTTGTATAAACGCAATATCACACTTGTAGCACTAGTGAAGCACTAAGGCACGCACGCACACATTGCAGTGCTACTCGTGTGATATTGCTCATATATATATATATATATATATATATATATATATATATATATATATATATATATATATATATATATATATATATATATATATATATAGTGCTCAGCATACATGAGTAAACCCCTGAATATGAATAAGGAATGGAAAGATAATAAATTGAGTTTTAGCAAATAAAAATAACAAACTTCAAAATTTTATATATTTTTTTTATTTTGTCTTGATTTTTCCACTTTTTATTATTATTATTTTCCCTAACATATTAATTTAAGTGTACTTATTTTTGGACTGCAGTCTTAATAAAACAAAATAGACTAGTTCCAGTTTTGGCTTTGCTACTGAGTAATAAATTATATAAAACAATTATTATACATATATAATACAAAATTTAATTTAAAAGAGTGATCTGGAGTGTACTCATTTATGCTGAGCACTATATATATTTATTTTGTGTGTAAGCTGACAGCATGGCTGAAACAATATTCAAGGTCAGTAAATTATACAGATGCTGTCAAAAGAAAGCAAAGATCTATTTAAGAAGGGAAAATGGTTCATATAATATTTATTCCAGTGGACACTCTTTTAAAGCAATCTTCAGAATCACACTACTCTTTTTGGAGAGTAAAAGACAAGTACAATGTACTTAACTACATTAGTTCCAATTCAATCAACAATTACAATTTCAGAATTCTGATTTTCTGACATTGTTGCCTCACAGCAAGAAGGTCTCTGGTTTTAATTCCAGCTGGGCCAGTTGGCATTTCTTTGTGAAGTTTGCATGTTCTCCATGCATTTGTGTGGGTTTCCTCCGGGTGTTCCGGTTTCCCTCACAGTCCAAAGACATGTGCTCTAGGAGAATTGAATAACCTGAAATTGACTAGTGTTTGTGTGTGAATGTGAGAGTATATGTGTGTTTCCCAGTACTGGGTTGCAGCTAGAAGGGCATCTGTTGTGTAAAACATATGCTGTATAAGTTGACGGTTCATTCCACCCCTGATGAATAAAGGGACTAAGCCGAAGAAAATTGAACAAATTAATGATTTCTGACCTCATAATAATAAGTTTACATTTCTCAATTTTACTTTGATCTGGACTCTAAATTGATATCATTTACATACAGCAATTTTAAATCTCATCTAATCAAACACAATTGATATTTTCCTAATGAAGAATGCATGTGTGAGAGAAAGCATGACTTCCATGGTTCAAACCTCCTATGCACTTTTGTTTTAATCGCACTCCCTCATGTAAAAACATGCAGACTTTCATCACTCCATTTGAAAACACACACTGAGCTGCTCCTTAATTGCCCTCAGGTGGACATGCTGCAGAAACATTGATTAAAACGCTAAATAATTTATCATCACATCCATCAGGATGGTGATGCATGCGGAAAACAAATACTGCGAGAGAATAGCACTGGAACTAATAACCCATTCAATACAACTCTGACTTTTAGATTGGAAGTGATGAAGATTGTCTGATAAGTCTTAATAAAACATATCTTAAATTTGATGTTTGTCATTGGGATTTGGCTGAACATCCTTCATATTTACAAGAAAAGATCGCCCTAATCAAATAACATAAAACTCCTTCAAAAATTGTATTTTTGTTGTCTTGTTAAAGAGAAATAAAATAGAAAATACCAACACCAGAACCATCATCTCTCATTCATATTGCTGTGTTTGGTCCTTGTTCCTCATTATCTTTGCCCTTTTTCTTCATCATTGTCTTCATGTTTTTAATCTCATTGGGTTCTTCTTTGCTGTCTTAATCTTCTTTGTCTTTGTATTCTCAATTGTCTTCATCATCTCTTTCATCTTCTTTGTTTCCCTCATCATCTTTTTCTGTCATCTTCTGCTTCATCTTTGGTATCTTCGATTTTGTCTTCTGGTTCTTCATCATCATCTTCTTTGGCTTTGTCTTATTATTTGGCTTCGTCTTTGTCTTAATCTTATTTGTCTTCTTCATCTGTTTCTCTATCTTGTTTGTCCTCATCTGTTTCTTTAACTTTGTCTTCTTCATCTTTGTCTTCATCTTTGTCTTCTTCGTCGTCGTCATCTTTGTGTTCAGTTTTTGTGATTTATTTTCTTCATCTTATTTGTCTTCTTCATCTTATTTGTCTTCTTCATCATCATCTTTGGGTTTAGTTATGTGTTATTGGTTGTCTTCTTTGGCTTAATTTTCTTTGTTATCTTCATCATCTTTGCCTCCATCTTTATCTTTTTCATCTTCTTTGTGTACTTTGTCTTCTTCTTCATCTTTTTCTTTGTCCTCTTTCTCTTCCTCTTTGTTGTCGTCTTCTGTTTTATCTTTGTCTTCTTTGATTTTGTCATCATCTTTGTTGTCTTCTTTGGCTTTGCCTTTGTCTTCTTCATCTGTCTTCTTCATCTTATTTGTCTTCTTCATCTGTTTCTTCGTCTTATTTGTCTTCATCTGTCTTCAACTTTGTCTTCTTCATCGTCATCTTCTTTGTCTTTAGTTTTGTCTTCTTCATCTTTTTCTTTGTCTTCAGCTTCTTTGTTATCTTCATCTTCATCATATTTGACTTCATCTTCATCTTTTTCATCTTCTTTGTGTACTTCTTTGTCTTCTTCTTCCTCTTTTTCTTCTTTCTCTTCCTCTTTGTTGTCGTCTTCTGCTTCATCTTTGTCTTCTTTGATTTTATCATCATCTTTGCTATATTCTTTGGCTTGGTCTTTGTCTCCTTCATCTGTCTTCTTCATCTGATTTGTCTTCAACTGTCTTCTTCATCTTTGTCTTTCTCACCATCGTTGTCTTCTTTGTTTTTAGTTTTGTGTTATTTATTGTCTTCTTTGGCTTCATCTTCTTTGTTATCTTCATCTTCATACACTTTATCTTCTTCATATTTGACTTCATCTTTGCCTCCATCTTCATCTTTTTTATCATCTTCTTTGTGTACTTCTTTGTCTTCTTTTTCTTTGTCTTCTTTCTCTTCCTCTTTGTTGTCGTCTTCTGCTTTATCTTTGTCTTCTTTGATTTTGTCATCATCTTTGTTATATTCTTTGGCTTGGTCTTTGTCTCCTTCATCTGTCTTCTTCATCTTCAACTCTCTTCTTCATCTTTGTCTTTCTCACCATCGTTGTCTTCTTTGTTTTTATTTTGTGTTATTTAGTGTCTTCTTTGGCTTCATCTTCTTTGTTATCTTCATCTTCATACACTTTATCTTCTTCATATTTGACTTCATCTTTGCCTCCATCTTCATCTTTTTTATCATCTTCTTTGTGTACTTCTTTGTCTTCTTCTTCATCTTTTTTGTCTTCTTTCTCTTCCTCTTCGTTGTCGTCTTTTGCTTCATCTTTGTCTTCTTTGTTTTTTCATCATATTTGTCGTTTTCTTTGGCTTCATCTTTGTCTTCTTCATCTGTCTTCATCTTATATGTCTTCTTCATCTTATTTGTCTTCATCTGTCTTCTTCAGCTTTTGTCTTCTTCATCGTCATCTTCTTCATCTTTGTCTTCTTCAGCTTTTGTCTTCTTCATCGTCATCTTCTTTGTCTTTAGTTTTGTGGTATTTATTGTCTTCATCTTTTTTGTTATCTTCATCTTCATAATCTTTATCTTTGTCTTCTTCATCATCTGTTTCTTTGTCTTCTTTCTCTTCCTCTGTTGTCGTCTTCTGCTTCATCTTTGTCTTCTTTGAATTTGGCATCATCTTTGTTGTCTTCTTTGACTACATTTTTGTCTTCTTCATCTTATTTGTCTTCTTCATCTTTATCTTCTTCATCTTAATTGTTTTCATCCTTGTCTTCTTCATCGTCATCTTGTTGTCTTTATTTTTGTGTGTTATTTATTGTCTTTTTTGGCTTTATCTTTGTTATCTTTATATACATCTTCATATTTGACTTCATCATCTTTTTCATTATCTTCTTTGTGTACTTTTTTGTCTTCTTCTTCATCTTTTTTGTCTTCTTTCTCTTCCTCTGTTGTTGTCTTCTGCTTCATCTTTGTCTTCTTTGTTTTTTCATCATATTTGTCGTCTTCTTTGGCTTCATCTTTGTCCTCTTCATCTGTCTTCTTCAGCTTTTGTCTTCTTCATTGTCATTGCTTTGTCTTTAGTTTTGTGGTGTTTATTGTCTTCATCTTTTTTGTTATCTTCATCTTCATATACTTCATCTTAATATTTTACTTCATCTTTGCCTTCTTCGTCATCTTTTTCTTTGTCCTTTTTCTCTTCCTCTTCGTTGTCGTCTTCTGCTTCATTTTGTCTTTGATTTTTTCATCATCTTTGTTGGCTTCGTCTTTGTCTTCTTCATCTTATTTGTCTTCATCTTTCTTCATCATGGGCAATGCAGTGGCGCAGTAGGTAGTGCTGTTGCCTCACAGCAAGAACGACTATTGACAATAGTCTAAGACAATGACTATTCAGCATCCACAAGTTTAGTTAATTTTGACTGACATGACATAAGCAAATGATAATGTTACAAACAGCAGAGAGTTGTATGAAAGCAATTGATGCATGTCCAAAAGCATTCGCAATTTGTTGAAAGGAATGAGAAACTGCTACTATGATGTGCACAAATGACTAATTGTTTTGAGAAATGCATTAACTCTTGTGCAAATGTAAACAGTGTTGTGAGAAATGCACCAAAGTGACTCAGAAAAACTGTAAGTCTTCATTTAAAGGTGCAATATAAGTTTGACACCCAGTGTTTGAACTAGGTAATGCACTCCTGGATCAAAACACATTTTCACTCGGCTCTTCCTCTGATAAGTCCACGCAAGCGCAGGTTGCCCGATTACCATGTGTGCCTGACTATTAAGGATTTGAACCATTTTCTAACTAAAAGCAATGGAATATTTTCATTACTAAAAGGAGTTTTTGTCTTAACCAACACCTGAAATTTCTATTTTCGAAACGGTTTATATTTCTCTCATGCGAACAACAGGATAAACTGATCACCTCAGGTACACCTCATGTGCTTTGAGTGTTAAATGCTAATAATGTGAGTTAGAATGCCATTTTACGTGACATTTATTGACCTACTACTGAAAGCAGCAGCAGATAGTTCAGCTCAGATCTTGAAAATAAAATAAACCGTTTGAAATTGAACTTCAGAACTGTGACTCTGTGCAAACCAACACATATCAGTGATTCAGCATCTACATTTAATAATTTTATTGGAAAGGTTTATTATGTACTAATTAGATTACAAACCTAACCATTTTGTTGGAGTGCAGTAAGTGCACTATTCTGTGCTTCTGAATGGCTGTATTGAAATTTCTGTCGTGTTTTGTCTGGTGCAAACAGTGAAATTGCTTCTCACTGCAAATCTTGTTACAATGTAACCTGCTCACTTAATTTTTATTCATTCATTTTATTTTCGGCTTAGTCCCTTTATTAATCCGGGGTCGCCACAGCAGAATGAACCGCCAACTTATCCAGCATATGTTTTACGCAGCGGATGCCCTTCCAGCTGCAACCCATCACTGGGAAACACCCATACACTCTCATTCACACATACACTAGGGACAATTTTAGCTTACCCAATTCATCTGTACCACATGTCTTTGGACTTGTGGGGGAAACCGGAGCACCCGGAGGAAACCCACGCAAACGCAGGGAGAACATGCAAACAGAAACATTCACACAGAAATGCCAACTGACCCAGCCGAGGCTCGAACCAGCAACCTTCTTGCTGTGAGGCGACAGCACTACCTACTGCGCCACCACGTCACCCACTTAATGTTTACGTTCATAATAATATTTATATTGTTTGCTAAGTAATAACCACCTCATGTGGAACTCTGAATCTGCGTCTCATTTCAAGGCTGTTGTCCACCAGAGGTTGCATCTCTGTCGTGGGCACAAGCTTTGAGAGCCTTCATGACTAAATGAATGATATACGCAGTTTTCCGACAAGGCAACCCACATAGCAAAATTTCTCTCGCCCAAATCTGGCCCACACAATCAGCTTTTGCTTGGCCCACATGCCGCAGTGAATTACGGTACATGATTTGACCAAGTCTGGCTTTCATATAAGGGCCAAACATAGACCATATCTGGGCCAAGTCTCAGCCAAGTTAATAACCCATAACTGAGCCTGAACTGGGTCAGATATGTTGGTGTGTCACGATTGCAATGAATGAATGACAAACCCATGAAGCATTTCACTTTATGGTCGTGCTTTTTCTTGAAGAAACCTGATTGGTTAAATTTTTTCTTTACTCAAAAATAATTAAAATGTATTTCAAAAGTGGGTCAAGATAGGCCAAACTTACGTGGCCCACATATACATTTTCAACATCTGGGCCAAATACTACATTTGATATCTGGCCCAAGTCTTATGTGCTGCTTTAAAGACAGTGCCACCTCTGCAAAACCAGGGCCATGTTTGGCCCAGATGCTGTGTGCAAGTACCAGACGAATACCTGCTGTGCCAGCTTTATGCCAAATCTGGGCCAGAATTCTTTGCTACCTCAGTGTTAATGCATCCCACATAGCAAAATTTCTATGGCTCAGATCTGGCCCACACAGTCATGCTTTTGCTTGACCCACATGCTGCAGTGAATTACGGTACATGATTGGACCAAGTCTGGCTTTCATACAAGGGCCAAACATGGACCATATCTGGGCCAAGTCTCAGCCAAGTTAACAACCGATAACTGGGTCAGATATGTTCCCACATAGCAAATGTTTTCTGGCCCAGCTCCGGGCCACACAATAACTTCTTCCTCGGCCCAAGTACCGCAAAGAATAACTGTCCTGAAGTGGCCCATAACTGGACTAAAGGCAAGGGCCACACATGGGCCATAACCGGCCTGAATCTCAGGCAGTTTATTACCCTTAACTGGGCCAAAGCAGGTTTATGATTGGTACCGATTCTCAGCTATAAGTTCATACTTTAACCAGAAACCCCAAAAACTGAGACATAACCCAGCCTAATGTTGCCTAAACAATGTGAACAATCTCTACACTGATCTGGGCCACACACCTCCTATCCACAACTGGCCAAAATGTAGTTTGCCGTCATGCATGCAGTGCCATCGTTGCCATGCATGGCCCACATTCGGATGACATTAGGCATGCCAGTGCCGGCAACACGCCAGCAGTGCCATAATGAGGCCACATTTGGGCCAAGTCCGTTTGCTATGTGGGTTGGTGTGTCACGACTGCAATGAATTTGATAAACCAATGAAGCATTTCGCTTTATGGCTGCGCTTTTTCTCGAAGCAACCTGATTGGTAGAATTGTTTCTTTACTCAAAAATAATTGAAATGTATTTTAAAAGTGGGTCAAGATAGGCCAAACTTACATGGCCCACATATACATTTTTAACATCTGGGCCAAATACTACATTTGATATAGGCCCAAGTCTTGTGTGTCACCATAAAGATGGTGCCACATCTGCCAAACCCAGGCCATGTTTGGCCCAGATGCTGTATGCCAATGCCGGATGAATGCCTGCTGTGCCAGCTTTATGCCAAATCTGGGCCAGAATTCTTTGCTACCTGGGAATCCAGGGTGCTGAAATATAACTGGCTAAACTGGCAGAGAGCGGGTTAAAAGGACCAAAGCAAAGACAGCCGTTCCGGTGTGTAACGCACATTTTTAAAGCAGAATATCTGACTTAAGCTTTGTTTTTCAGATAAGAATGCTCACTTAGCATGTTTTTTAAATATCTGCAAACATATTATGGTATGGTAATGCTTTAGAAGAGTCAGCACATTTAATGAAATCTACAAATCATCTTTTTGAGATTTAAGAGATTTAAGGTTGGTTTGCTGCATGCGTTATGTTTTGATTTTTTGCTCCTATCATGTTTGAAGCATGTTGGTAATTTTTCCATGCTTCATGTTTACTTCATGGCTTAAATTTTATATTTCTGACTTGGATTTACAGTGTAATAAACTACACTTGGATTCTATGCTTCATTGTATTCAGCTGTTTCATATCAGCATCATTGCTATTTATTTCAAAACAAGTTCTGCTACCTTTAAGCCATAATTACACCATCTGGCAACAAAAAGCATCATTCTCCCTTAAAGGCAATTAATGTTAGTCTTTTGTTTGGAGTATTTAACGTCCAGACAATAAAAAGCTGGAGCAGATGTTGCCAAAGTCACAAAAAAAAAAAAAAAAAAAAAACAGAAAGAAAGAAAGAAGTTAGTGGTGAACTGAAACAGGGTTTTACATATGAAATGAATTAATTAATAAACAGGAAAGCCACAATTAGATAATGAGTGGAACAATGTGTTGTTTTTCTGATGCATGAACATTACTGAAAATTGATCCATAAATATTTAATGCAGGTTGCAATTTTTAGTGGGCTTACTTCAAAAGTCACTCTGTACTGGGAACCAATAGATTAAAGTACATGCTAACAAGCGATATACACTACCTGACAAAATGTTTCTTGTCGTCGCTCTCAGTTGTAAGAGCAACAAATAATAACTTGACCTCTAGTTGATCATTTGGAAAAGTGGCAGAAGGTTAGAAGAATAATCTGTTGAACTGCATTCCAATTATCACAAATACCGCAAAAGACCTATTGGAGCCCACATGGACCCAAGATTCTCACAGAAATCAGTCAAGTTTGGGTAAAGAAAAAAACATAGTTTAAGGTTACATTCAGTATGGAGGCGTGTGAGAGATCTGCAGAGTGGATGGCAACATCAACAGCCTGAGGTATCAAGACATTTGTTCTGCCCATTACATTACAAAACCACAGGAGAGGGCAAATTCTTCAGCAGGATAGCGCTCCTCATACTTCAGCCTCCACATCAAAGTTCCTGAAAGCAAAGAAGGTCAAGGTGCTCCAGGATTGGCCAGCCCAGTCACCAGACATGAACATTATTGAGCATCTCTGGGGTAAGATGAAGGAGGAGGCATTGAAGATGAATTCAAAGAATCTTGATGAACTCTGGCTAAAAATGCTTTCTTTGCCATTCCAGATGACTTTATTAATAAGTTATTCGATTTATTGCAGAGATGTGTGGATGCAGTCCTCCAAGCTCATGGGAGTCATACACAATATTAATTATTTTTGACTTTATATTCTACAGTGTATACTATTTATGTTAAGTGACAATACTTTTGTCTAAGCAAAGTCAGATCTTACGGTCCTAATTAAATAATTATAAAAATCAAGGCATGATCATGTATTATTTTGTGGAAATAAGTGTAATCTAGAGGCCTTTGCCTTTCATATAAGCTACTTCTGATACCAATTGATTAACTAGAAGTCAAGTTACTATTTGTTGTTCCTAAAACTTGGATAGGTAACAAGACTTTTGTCAGGTAGTGTAGATAATTCTAAAATGGTAATATTTGAGCAATCAGCTTAAAGTGCAACATTAAACTGTATACAGCAAAAGAGGATGGCAGAGATGAGAACAGTAATGTTTTTACGATTGCAAGGCTTGAGGAAATTTTAGATATCGGAATAATTTCTTGCAAATGTAAGTTCTGATAAAAAAAATCCCATTTGTGAGTGATTATTATGGATTTCCCTTTTTTATTAGGGTGACTACAGGGTTGAAAATCTACATTATGTAAAGGAGGTAGTCTGTTAAAAAAAAAATCAATAAATCACATTTTTATTTTTCAGTAAAGGTACAGCCACATATACTGCAGCGTGGCAAAATTTCATGGGTGAATTTCAGTCTTGTCAAAGGGAATTGGTGCTGTGAAGAATGTCCAAGTTTGCAACTCCTGCTGCATCCCAATGCACACACTTTTATAGCACCTTAAAAGTATGTACTCTTTTTGTGAAGTAGAATGTGTAGCAGAAGAGCAGGCAGGCTTTAGGGCTTACTATTACATCATAAAGTTGCTCCATAAAAGTTTTCCCACTCTATACTGGTCTGTCCATCATCCTGGCACATACTGTCAATACTTTATCTCCAGTCTCATTCACACTCACCATGTACAGTTGCAATCAGAATTATTGAACCCCCTTTGAATTTTTTTTTCTTTTTTAAATATTTTCCAAATGATGTTTAACAGAACAAGGAGATTTTCACAGTATGTCTGATAATATTTTTTCTTCTGGAGAAAGTCTTATTTGTTTTATTTCGGCTAGAATAAAAGCAGTTTTTAATTTTTTTAAAGCCATTTTAAGGTCAAAATTATTAGCCCCTTTAAGCTATATATTTTTTCAATGCAGAACAAACCATCATTATACAATAACTTGCCTAACTACCCTAACCTGCCTAGTTAACCTAATTAACCTAGTTAGGCCTTTAAATGTCACTTTAAGCTGTATAGAAGTGTCTTGAAAAATATCTAGTAAAATATTATTTACTGTCATCGAGGCACAGATAATATAAATCAGTTATTAGAGATGAGTTATTAAAACTATTGTTTAGAAATGTGCTGAAAAAAATATTCTCTCCCTTAAACAGAAATTGGGGGAAAAAATAAACAGGGGGGCTAATAAATCAGGGGGGTGAATAATTCTGATTGCAACTGTATGTAGTAATTTTTATTGTGTTATGGACAATATTAGTTGTAAAAATTGTGTCTAATGGAGGAGGCTCATTATTTATCCTTGCGCTGCAGATGGTTCTTGCAAGTGAAGCATTCAGTTTTTCCACCTTCAAAGTCCATTTAAAATAGCAAATGCGCCATGGTGTGACGCAACTGACTCTTAAAGAGAATGGGAGATGAGACTCTGATTGGTTTAATGCACAAAACACACCCATAACTCATTAAGAGAATTAAGCTGTGGTCACACTGGACTTTTCTCCCCATAGACTTCCATTCATACGCATGCCTGAAAGGCAAGGTCATGCATCAAGTTTCGCAGGTTGCTGCGGTACAAAGTTCAAGCTTGCATCACTTGACTGCGTGAGACGAATCGAGGATCAAAACATGACCTTTCTGGACAGAAATGTAAAACATGGACCAATCACTCGCTTTTTTAATGCCTAATCATCTTGTTTAATCCCGCCCCTTTTTGCACGCACAAACTCTAGTGTGACCACAGCTTAAGCACAACCCTGTTAGATCTTGTCCTGTAGCACAAACCATATTTTTCCATCCTTAAAATAGCAAAAGTGGATTAAAACAAGCCCTTAATGCTTTAGACTTTGCACCTAGATCAGGGATGTCCAAACTCGGTCCTGGAGGGCCGGTGTCCTGCATATTTTAATTCCAACCCCAATTAAACACACCTGAACCAGCTAATCAAGCTCTTTCTAGGTATACTATAAACTTCCAAGGAGGTGTGTTGAAGGAAGTTGTAGCTAAACGATGCAGGACACCGGCCCTCCAGGACCGAGTTTGGACACCCCCAACCTAGATCATTAAAATAGAGGCCAATTAATTTGCGTTGGGACAACATGAAGACATTAAGTTATCTTATAGTCTTTACAAATTTAAGTGGATTGAATAGTCCCAAACAAAACCTCAAGAAATGTGTTGTTTCAGCTCATTTTAAATATGTAGTTCCGTCATTTTTTGAGTGCACGTGATCACAAAAGTAACTGTGAAAAGTGCTCAAGCAGTTGGTTAAGATCGTAATAACCAACCATCTTTGCTAATTACCCCACACAAATGACTCCGCACTTATTATCTCCCCATAGACTTCCATTCATACGCACGCGAATGCGTCAGACCGGAAACGCAAGGTCATGCATCAAGTTTCGCAGGTTGCTGCGGTACAAAGTTCAAGCTTGCATCACTTGACTGCGTGAGACGAATCGAGGATCAAAACATGACCTTTCTGGACAGAAATGTAAAACATGGACCAATCACTCGCTTTTTTTAATGCCTAATCATCTTGTTTAATCCCGCCCCTTTTCGCAGCGCCGTACGACAGAATTTCGCACGCACGAACTCTAGTGTGACCACAGCTTAAGCACAACCCTGTTAGACCTTGTCCTGTAGCACAAACCATATTTTTCCATCCTTAAAATAGCAAAAGTGGATTAAAACAATCCCTTAATGCCTTGGACTTTGCACCTAGATCAGGGGTGTCCAAACTCGGTCCTGGAGGGCCGGTTTCCTGCATATTCTAATTCCAACCCCAATTAAACACACCTGAACCAGCTAATCAAGCTCTTTCTAGGTATACTATAAACTTCCAAGGAGGTGTGTTGAAGGAAGTTGGAGCTAAACGATGCAGGCCCTCCAGGACCGAGTTTGGACACCCCCGACCTAGATCATTAAAATAGAGGCCAATTAATTTGCGTTGGGACAACATGAAGAAATTAAGTTATCTTATAGTCTTTACAAATTTAAGTGGATTGAATAGTCCCAAACAAAACCTCAAGAAATGTGTTGTTTCAGCTCATTTTAAATACGTAGTTCCGTCATTTTTTGAGTGCACGTGATCACAAAAGTAACTGTAAAAAGTGCTCAAGCAGTTGGTTAAGATCGTAATAACCAACCATCTTTGCTAATTACCCCACACAAATGACTCCGCACTTATTATCTCCCCATAGACTTCCATTCATACGCACGCGAATGGGTCAGACCGGAAACGCAAGGTCATGCATCAAGTTTCGCAGGTTGCTGCAGTACAAAGTTCAAGCTTGCATCACTTGACTGCGTGAGACGAATCGAGGATCAAAACATGACCTTTCTGGACAGAAATGTAAAACATGGACCAATCGCTCGCTTTTTTTAATGCCTAATCATCTTGTTTAATCCCGCCCCTTTTTGCACGCACGAACTCTAGTGTGACCACAGCTTAAGCACAACCCTGTTAGACCTTGTCCTGTAGCACAAACCATATTTTTCCATCCTTAAAATAGCAAAAGTGGATTAAAACAAGCCCTTAATGCTTTAGACTTTGCACCTAGATCAGGGGTGTCCAAACTCGGTGCTGGAGGGCCGGTTTCCTGCATATTTTAATTCCAACCCCAATTAAACACACCTGAACCAGCTAATCAAGCTCTTTCTAGGTATATTATAAACTTCCAAGGAGGTGTGTTGAAGGAAGTTGGAGCTAAACGATGCAGGACACCGGCCCTCCAGGACCGAGTTTGGACACCCCCAACCCAGATCATTAAAATAGAGGCCAATTAATTTGCGTTGGGAAGACATTAAGTTATCTTATAGTCTTTACAAATTTAAGTGGATTGAATAGTCCCAAACAAAACCTCAAGAAATGTGTTGTTTCAGCTCATTTTAAATACGTAGTTCCGTCATTTTTTGAGTGCACGTGATCACAAAAGTAACTGTGAAAAGTGCTCAAGCAGTTGGTTAAGATCGTAATAACCAACCATCTTTGCTAATTACCCCACACAAATGACTCCGCACTTATTGTCTCCCCATAGACTTCCATTCATACGCACGCGAATGCGTCAGTGCGGAAACACAAGGTCATGCATCAAGTTTCGCAGGTTGCTGCAGTACAAAGTTCAAGCTTGCATCACTTGACTGCGTGAGATGAATCGAGGATCAAAACATGACCTTTCTGGACAGAAATGTAAAACATGGACCAATCACTCGCTTTTTTTAATGCCTAATCATCTTGTTTAATCCCGCCCCTTTTCGCAGCGCCGTACAACAGAATTTCGCACGCACGAACTCTAGTGTGACCACAGCTTAAGCACAACCCTGTTAGACCTTGTCCTGTAGCACAAACCATATTTTTCCATCCTTAAAATAGCAAAAGTGGATTAAAACAAGCCCTTAATGCTTTAGACTTTGCACCTAGATCAGGGGTGCCCAAACTCGGTCCTGGAGGGCTGGTGTCCTGCATATTTTTAATTCCAACCCTAATTAAACACATCTGAACCAGCTAATCAAGCTCTTTCTAGGTATACTATAAACTTCCAAGGAGGTGTGTTGAAGGAAGTTGGAGCTAAACGATGCAGGACACCGGCCCTCCAGGACCGAGTTTGGACACCCCCGACCTAGATCATTAAAATAGAGGCCAATTAATTTGCGTTGGGACAACATGAAGAAATTAAGTTATCTTATAGTCTTTACAAATTTAAGTGGATTGAATAGTCCCAAACAAAACCTCAAGAAATGTGTTGTTTCAGCTCATTTTAAATACGTAGTTCCGTCATTTTTTGAGTGTACGTGATCACAAAAGTAACTGTGAAAAGTGCTCAAGCAGTTGGTTAAGATCGTAATAACCAACCATCTTTGCTAATTACCCCACACAAATGACCCAGCACTTATTATAAGTTTTCACAGTTAAGATGTTGCTTGCAAAATATGGCTTTAAATTTTCTAGCCAAACCTTGACTGCTGCATTGAACTCTACTATAATAAAGTTTTTTTTTCTCCCTGAGATGGACAATCCATTACTTGCTTTCGTTGTATAGATAATACGAGAATTCTTTTTTTTAAATAAGTTGTTATTAAACCTTTATCTAATCATCGTGCTGGCTGTCTTTGTCTAGCTCTCATACATTTATAATGCATTACTCCCCAAAGCCTATTTCAACAGCAGATATTCCCTTTCTAAACTGGCCTTGATTTTTTTTCTTTGTGAATTTGAGAATCAAAGGAAGCTTAAAGCCAGACACATCTTTTTGTGCCTTTCAATCTCCAACATATCAAAGTCTCACATAGTTATTACTGGCTATTTTGTGTAAAACTGAAAGGTATCTAATTATGCTGAGAACACAATCACAGTCCTATCAGAGCAAATAACCTCCTCCGTGACTATCAAACATCATATTTTGACACTTCTTTCAAAATCTCTCTAAAGCATCTTTCATGTTCTTGTATTAACGTCGGTCACACATAACACTCCACACCCAGTTATAATAGATACTTACAGTCTCTCTCTAAAAAAAAAAAAAACATTAATACATAATTTCATATTTGATTCAATGTCATATAAACACAACTGATTTTTAACCAGTATCCCAAGATGGTGCAGATTGCTAGAGGAGATGAAACAGCCTGAAATACAGAGTCGCGGTGATGCAACGTAGTAAAGGCGATCCATAAATGCAGTTTCTTTCATATGCATGGCTCTATCCAGCGTTAGTGGTGTGTTTGTGAATTTTATAGCACTGGCTGCAGGTGTTTTGTTTGAAGTGCCCTTTAAAAGAATGGAATATCATGAGGCCTGTACTTATTACTGTCTGTCAGCAAGACTTTCAGAAGCTCAAATAAACTGTCATTTCAAATGGTCTTCCAATAGCTTATAAACAGACACAGTTGAGTTTCTTCAGTTTATTCTAAACTCTTTCAAGAGGCCACCGAGTCATGTTGAGCGCAAGCATAGGTTATAAAAGTTATATCAATGCAATCTCATGGTGATTTGTAACTTTTTAGTGTCTATTTTGAATTTATTTGTACGATACCATTCATACATTTTAGTATGATTTGCTCATCACACAATGAGGGGTAGGGTATGGAGGCACGGCTTCATTTAAAAATCATACATTTTCATATTGATAAAATTGTATCAATTCATAAAAAAACGTTTCCATCAATGTGTAAAACAGTTACATTCCCTCGCGAAATTGGGCTGGTTATATCCAGTGGTGTAAAGTAACTAATTACAAATACTCAAACTACTGTAATTGAATAGTTTTTTCTCAGTGTAACAGGTGTTATATTATGTATTAATTTCACTAAAAATTATTCTTCTAATCATCAAATAATTTTATTTAATTTCATATTTTCAAAGTTGTTCTTTAAATATCTTATATTTCAGAGTTAATGATTTCATAGTTGTGTTTGTTTTCAATGTATTGGT
Source organism: Danio kyathit (assembly GCA_903798195.1). Classification (NCBI taxonomy): domain Eukaryota; kingdom Metazoa; phylum Chordata; class Actinopteri; order Cypriniformes; family Danionidae; genus Danio; species Danio kyathit. The sequence continues at coordinate 14,018,228 of LR812530.1, read as the reverse complement.
GCATTGCGGGAAATGGTACGTGGCCCCTTTAAGTGTCGTTTTCCGGTTCCGCCTGCTCTCGCTCAGTTCGCGGCAAACGCGATTGAGGAGAGGTGAGTTGAACTGAAGCTCCGGTAAAACATGTGATATAAGTGTTGTTTATCACAATACATGCAGTTTAGTTCTGAAATGCATTTTACTGTTATGTGAACATGTATGAGAGGTTGTGTAAGTTTTATGAAGCATGTATTTTTGAGAAGCTCATAAGCATGAGTGTGCAAGCTTTGGGGTAAAAATTATCCCTACTGATAGGTTGGTGTTTTAAAGAAGGCCACAAACTCAGCTTGATGTGCTTTTGTTTATTTTATTCATGCAGGTATGTGCTTATGCTTCTGATATGTTTTTGAATTTATGTATAATGTTTCCTTTTTTTTGGTGTATGTTGAACACGTTTTAAATTGGTTTGTGTCAGTTCGCGGCAAACGCGATTGAGGAGAGGTTGGTGTTTTAAAGAAGGCCACAGACTCCGCTTGATGAGCTTTTGTTTATTTTATTCATGCAGAATAAAAAAAGCAGTTTACTCCCATGTGCCTGGTTCCTTTCGCCTAACACAACACAACGCAGAGTAAAGCGAGGACCGGTCACATCAGGAACTGTAATTTACTGAGTAGTTTTTAAAATGTGTACTTTTACTTTCCCTTGAGTACATTTTTAGTGCAGCGTTGGTACTTTTACTCCTCTACTTTCCGTCAACCTGCAGTCACTACTTTATTTTTCTTGTCCATGGGGATTAGAAAAATCACTCCTGTGATTTCTGTCCAATCAAATCGCACATAGAAGGTAAATCACATCATAATGAACTACCTCAAGACGATTTATATTTGCAGCAAACTGTTTGGAAACATTAAAAGTGTCCAAGAAGATGTCCAAAAAAATGTACACGCATTGACCCAGAGACTGTTTAGATTCATGACACTAATGAAAAGATGACGGATGTTTACTGTATGATGACTGAAATGGCCTTAAACAGGGTTGTTGCTAAATCAGATACGGTTGCGGCCGGAAGTTAAGGAGAATTATTTATATTTTTTATTAAATTGACAATTTATTGTATTTTATTAACATCTACCTCCACCACAACCCTAAACCAAACCGTCACAGTATTGTAAAAATATGAATTATTGTTATACAGTGTCATAAAAAATGCTGCTATATTGATGTTCACATCGCAATTCCGGTCGGCCGCGTATCCGATCTAGACTTAAACACCCAGCAGGCACAAAAAGTCAACATGACGTCAGATTTACGTTGTACCCCAATGTCGTGGGGAGTTGCATTTTGTTTGACAATGAAAATCGGGTTGACGTCAGAACTCAACATCAGACTGATGTCAATGTCCAACGTCCAACTTAAAACAACCAAATATCAACGTCTTATGATATTACAGCTTGACGTTGTGTATGTTACCACTATGACGTCTATCAGACGTTGGATTTTGGTTGCCATACCTAACGAATAAATGTCAGTATTTGACATCAATAAGATGTTGGTTTAAGATGTTGACTCGACGTTGGATTTTGGTCACTTTCTAACACAAGCTAAAATCAAACAAATATTAACCTCATTTGACGTCGTTATTGGACATCAAAATTACTTTGTCCTTAGACGCTGGCTAGACATTGAATTTCGGTCACCTGACATCACAACCTAAATCTAACCTAATATTAACGTCTTATGACGTTGTGTGCCCGCTGGGCAATAACTAAATGCACTACAGAATGTTACGTTTACACACATCCACAAATTACATGTAAACGCATCAGCTTTTTACAGCGTAATACTCAATACTCACTACTCATGAGTTCTTTTGAAAGGTCTACTTCTTACTCATACTTTGAGTAATATTTACAACAGATACTTTTACTCTACCTGCACTACATTTCTAGGCAAGTAATGGTACTTTTACTTGAGTATGATTTATTTGAGTATGATTGAGTATGATATCATTAATACCCAAAACCAAAATAAATACCAAAAACTATCTATAAAAATAAACACACACACACACACTCTCTCTCTCTCTCTCTCTCTCTCTCTCTCTCTCTCTCTCTCTCAGAAATAAATACAAATGCAAAAGTATTGTATTGTAATAAATACAAAAGGTATACTTTGGTACCTATAGGTCCATATTTACCACCCCAGTTACACCTTTTGTACCTTTATTTTTGAGAGCGCGTGTATATATAGCTACACAAATTTTATTTGAAATTCGAAAGAAATGTTTATAGAATAGGCTACCTTAAAATCACAGCTAATAAATCCAGTAAAAAAATGTTCTGTTTATTTGTTCCATATACAGTATATATAAGCATTACTATTTTCTACTGGTGGCGCAGTGGGTAGCATGATCGCCTCACAGCAAGAAGGTCACTGGTTCGAGCCCCGGCTGGGACAGTTGGCATTTCTGTGTGGAGTTTGCATGTTCTTCCGGTGTTCGTGTGGGTTTCCTCCGGGGTGCTCCAGTTTCCCCCACAGTCCAAAGACATGCGGTACAGGCGAATTGAATAAGCTAAATTGGCCGTAGTGTGTGTGTGAATGGAAGAGTGTATGGATGTTTCCCAGTGTTGAGTTGTGGCTGGAAGGGCATCCGCTGAGTAAAACATATACTGGATAAGTTGGTGGTTCATTTCGCTGTGGCGACCCTTGATTAATAAAGGGACTAAGCCGAAAATAAAATGAATGAATGAATATTTTCTACTGGACTTATTTTGTGTGGTTTTGAGTAAAAGTGTGATAACATTTCTTTTGAATTCAAGCATGAAAAAAGTTGTCATTTAGAGCATTTTTTGGTCACACTTTATTGATGGTCCGTTTGTTGAATGTAAGTTACATTGCAACTAATTATCATTAGATTATAAGTAGACTGTTAGGTTGGGGTTAGGGTTGGGGTTGGGGTTAGGGTTAGTGTAAGTTGACATGTACTTGCAAAGTTTCTTATAGTCAGTTAAATGTCTGTTGAAGGACTGTTAAATGTCAGTGTCAACAGATATTAAGCAGACAGTCTACTAATGCTCAAATGGACCATCAAAATAAAGTGTTACCCATTTTTTTTTTGTGTATAACAACAAAAAGTGCAATGTTTCCAGACATGTTTATGTTCTATCAGTAGCATTTGTAATGCTGTAGCTGCAAAAATCATCACAAATACAGAAAAAGACCTATTGGAACCCGCACGGAGCCAAGATTCTCCCAGAAATCAGTCAAGTTTGGTGAAGGAAAAATCATGGTTTGGGGTTACATTCAGCATGGGGGCATGTGAGAGATCTGCAGAGTGGATGGCAACATCAACAGCCCGAGGTATCAAGACATTTGTGCTGCCCATTACTTTACAAACCACAAGAGAGGGCAAATTCATCAGCAGGATAGCGCTCCTTCTCATACTTCAGCCTCCACATCAAAGTTCCTGAAAGCAAAATAGGTCAAGGTGCTCCAGGATTGGCCAGCCCAGTCACCAGACATGAACATTATTGAGCATGTCTGGGGTAAGATGGAGGAGGCATTGAAGATGAATCCAAAGAATCTTGATGAACTCTGGGAGTCCTGCAAGAACGCTTTCTTTGCCATTCCAGATGACTTTTATAATAAGTGATTTGAGTCATTGCAGAGATGTATGGATGCAGTCCTCCAAGCTCATGGAAGTCATACACAATATTAATTATTTTTCCACTGCACCATGACTTTATATTCTATACTGTACATAATTTCTGTTAAGTGACAAGACTTTTGTCTAAGCAAAGTCAGACCTTACTGTCCTAATTAAATAATTAAAAAGCAATCATACTTTATTTTGGGGAAATAAGTGTAATCTAGAGGCCTTTGCCTTTCATATAAGCCACTTCTGATATTAAATGATCAACTAGAAGTTGTTATTAAGTTAAGTGAACTAACAGCAAACAGTGCACAGTCCTAAAAACAAAGGGTGCATAACTCAGTGTTTCTTGTTTTCTTTTTTTACACATCTCTCTCTGAAACGACAACAACAAAAGCTTCCATCATTTTCATAATTAAAACAATCGACAACTTATAAAGAGAAGACGGAGAAAACATCAGCAGACCGCACTGCTCCTCATGTGTGCTATCAAGTGGCAGATTTCTATGTGAGAAACTGAACAAAACCCTGAAGAGCCTAAAATACAACAGACTCAATATTGATCGTTGCTGAAATCAGTGACTTCTACTCTGAATCTAAACTCACACAGAATCATTTTTGTTAAAGAGCACACAATGTCAATTAATGCAAGACAACTCAGAAGAAAGCACCTTAGGAAGATGCTGTCAGCAGATGTTAACCTGAGAATCTGTTTGAAAAGACTGAAAAACAACAGTTGTATCAATGCGCATCAAGCTGAGAGAAAAGACGCTGAATAGAACACAATTATATTTCAAAGAAAAAGGCGACGATGACAGTTCTGGGATGCCTTTCTGCGAAACGAAAGAGAAAAGGATGGTGAAAAACACAGCTCCTTCTAACAATCAACCAGACACGAGTAAAGGTCATGTGTGAATGTGCCCCGGTGGGCAAAAACATGGCTGACCTTTGCCACCTCGGCTGTTGAGATGATGTTTGGCATGTCAGCGGAGTGTGTGCGTTTCCATTCCAGACACACATCCACTCAACTATTCGCATGAAAACACTGATTTTCTTTTTTTTGAACTCCCTCAGAATATCTGGCTTTATTGAACTCTTACTCGCTCTCACACAACAGGGATCAAGCTAATCGAAGGCTGGTAATTAGGCCGCATGGAGCTCTGGACACACACACGCACACAGTGTGAAATGAAACAAATGAGGGGTCAGCGGAGAAGCAGATGACTCCTGGAGAGCGCGGGTCAGGGGTCAGCGCTTTCGGCATGTCCCACTTCTCTCTCATCCACCCACTTTTTTTAGACATTTTTGCTGGTGGTACATTTCCCAAGATGTCCAGATGTTTAGTGCAGGCATGAACGAGGGTGCACTAAATCATCAAAGGCAGAGAGAGAGAGAGAGAGAGAGAGAGAGAGAGAGAGAGAGAGAGAGAGAGAGATCTACATAACAATTCAGGAATGAAAGGAACAACCATGATTAATTGTGGAAGACCAGGTGCATTAAAGGGATAGTTCACACAAAAACTTCAATTCTGTGATCATTTACTCACTCTTTACTTGTCACAAATCAGTTTGACTTTCTTTTTTTTTTGTATTGAACACAAAAGATGCTATTTTGTAAAAAGCTGGAAACCTGTAACCATTGACATATACAGTGTATCCGGAAAGTATTCACAGCGCTTCACTTTTTCCACATTTTTTTATGTTACAGCCTTATTCCAAAATGGATTCAATTTATTTATTTACTCAAAATTCTACACACAATACCCTATAATGACAATGTGAAAAAAGATGTATTTAAATTGTTGAAAATTTATGAAAAATAAAAAACCTGAAAAATCACATGTACACGAGTATTCACAGCTTTTGCCGTGAAGCTCTAAATTGAGCTCAGGTACATTCTGTTTCCACTGATCATTCTTGAGATGTTTCAGCAGCTTAATTGGAGTTCACCTGTGGTAAATTCAGTTGATTGGACATGATTTAAAAAGGCATACACCATATAAGGTCCAGGGTTGACAATGCATGTCAAAGCACAAACCAAGCATGAAGACAAAGGAATTGTCTGTAGACCTCCAAGACAGGATTGTCTTGAGGCACAAGGCTGGGGAAGGTTACAGAAAAATGTCTGCTGCTCTGAAAGTTCCAATGAGCACAGTGGCCTCTATCATCCGTAAGTGTAAGATGTTTGGAACCACCAGGACTCTTCCTAGAGCTGACCGGCCATCTAAGCTGAGTGATCGGGGGAGAAGGGCCTTAGTCAGGGAGGTGATCAATAACCCGATGGTGACTCTGTCTGAGCTCCAGCGTTCTTCTGTGGAGAAAGGAGAACCTTACAGAAGGACAACCATCTGTGCAGCAATCCACCAATCAGGCCTGTATTGTAGAGTGGCCAGACGGAAGCCACTCCCAGCCTGGAACTTGCCAAAAGGCATCTGAAGGACTCTCAGACCATAAGAAACAAAATTCTCTGGTCTGATGAGACTAAAATTGAACTCTTTGGAGTGAATGCCAGGCGTTACGTTTGGAGAAAACCAGGCACCGCTCATCACCAGGCTAATACCATCCCTACAGTGAAGCATGGTGGTGGCAGCATCATGCTGTGGGGATGTTTTTCAGCAGCAGGAACTGGAAGACTAGTCAGGATAGAGGGAAAGATGAACGCAGCAATGTACAGAGACATCCTGAATGAAAACCTGCTTCAGAGTGCTCTTGACCTCAGACTGCGGCGACGGTTCATATTCCAGCAGGACAATGACCCAAAGCATACCGCCAAAATATCAATGGAGTGGCTTCACAACAACTCAGTGAATGTCCTTGAGTGGCCTAACCAAAGCCCAGAGCTAAATCCTATTGAACATCTCTGGAGAGATCTGAAAATGGCTGTACACTGTCGCTTTCCATCCAACCTGATAGAGCTTGAGAGGTACTGCAAAGAAGAATAGGCAAAAATTCCCAAAGACAGGTGTGCCAAGCTTGTGGCATCATATTCAAAAAGACTTGAGGCTGTAATTGCTGCCAAAGGTGCATCAACAAAGTATTGAGCAGAAGCTGTGAATACTATGCACATGTGATTTTTCAGGTTTTTTATTTTTAATAAATTTGCAACAATTATTCCCAGTACTGGGTTGTGACTGGAAGGGCATCTGCTGTGTAAAACATATGCCGGAATAGTTGGCAGTTTATTCCACTGTGGCGATCCTTGATAAATAAGGGACAAAGTCGAATGAACATGGATTTCTAAAAAAGAAAAAAAAATTCTAAAATCGGTGGTTATGTTTATTTGCAAGTGAACTTTAATGGTTTTCTGTGTATTTGTGTTTTTGTGTTTTCTGTGTTTTTTAAGGGAGAATCAGTTGTCTTTTTTGTTAAAATCCCCATTTTTACCTAAAAACTAAATGAAGATATGATATTAAAGAGCCCCTATTATACATTAAATAGGGTCATATTTTGGTTTTAAGGGTCTCCAAGAACAGGCTGATATGCATGCAAGGTCAAAAACCACTTTCATTGTCTTACAATCTGCATTTATCTTTACCTAATTATCCCAGCGACTCTCATATGAATCGTTCAGCGATTCATTTGTTCCCAAACCCCTCCTTAGCGCGAAGCAAATCTGCGCTGATTGGACCGATGACAGCCTGTTGCGATTGGTCGACAGCATTCAGCACGAGACAGAGTGAAATGCTGATCGCAGCGGCCGCCCGAAACATGCTTCATAGTAGTTACTAACACCATAGTACACAGTACCCGGTTCTCATCAGTGTTATCAGGGCCAGCGCACGTCCATAGAGGTGACCTAGGCGGCAGAATAGTTAGGGCGGCATCCGCGAATCCTCTGGTCCTCACTTTCACCCGCGACGCCCACCCCTCCCTCCCTCCCGGTCCTCACTTTCATATGCGAATCTTTTTCACTTTTGGTTGAGGGCGGCGTGATTGCTGTTCGCCTAGAGCGCCAGTTCAGCTTTCTCTGGCCCTGAGTGTTATTCAGACACCTCACCCTGTTTTAAACCTTGACCGCTGCACATGTGTAAGAACAGCTGACGGTGGCCATAGCAACGACAAACGGCAGTGGAACTCAAGCTCACAAACGCATTTAAATCCGTAAACAAAAAAAGTGGCACATGTTGTGTTTTCAACGTGGCATTAGACGCAATATGAGAATATAAAGAATTAACCAGATACAGTACAAACGGTTACAAGTAACAAAACACAATTAAATACATAATTTGCAAGCTAGAGAAAACAAGGAGGCAGCCATGGTAATACACTTACTTACACTTGTGAAATGGAGGAAGAAACTGATCCATGATCCACTAATCTATGTACTGAAAAAGTTCCTGTCGAGCTCTGACAAAGTCCCATACATCAATAGTATTTTCTGATCCTTCCTTTAACAAACGGCCGACGATTGCCCCGTTGTAAGCGTGTAGATTCCAGAAGCACTCAAACTGCACAAGGCTGGGCTATTTTTTGCAAAAATAAATCTCAACCACTGACTGTATGTTCACAGTTTCATCTTTGGGTAGAGAAAATAACACTAACTTTCCCTCACTTCCAATAATATCCAGCTAAGCACAGCATCTTCATGACTTATTTCAACTGGGATCTGTTTATCTTCGTCTTTTTCTTTGCTGCTGTGTTAGTGGGCGGGACCGCAGGTTTAAATTTTCCCGGGTTTTTGCGCGCGTAACAAATGGGCTGGGCTTAAGTTTTGTATCCACGTCATGCCGAAACGGCTTAAGACTTGTTATCAAGACGATTCATTCGAACCACTATGAGTTGATTCATTTATAGATGAATTAATAGTTTTAAAAACTTCCACTTTCAGATTTAAGCCTTAGCTGGATATTTCACTTCACTTAGAGCTGTGTTACACACTACATGGAAGGTCATTCTCAAAAACCCATAATAGGGGCTCTTTAAAATATAATGTAATCACATCTGTAATCTAAAATACGCTTTTGGATGTAACTAATTTGATTACCACCTTTTTAAAATGTAATTATAATGAAAGTTTTTTTTTAATGGTAGCTTGCCAGCATTGGCAAAATAAAGCTATTAACCATATTTGCAAACAAATAAAAGCTGTTTATCGGATTATACACAGTGGGGGAAAAAAGTATTGAACACGTCACCATTTTTCTCAAACATACAGTTGAAGTCAGAATTATTAGCCCCCATGAATTATAAGCCCCTCTGTTTATTTTTTCCCCATTTTCTGTTTAACAGAGAGAAGAAACACATTTCTAAACATAATAGTTTTAATAACTCATTTCTAATAACTGATTTATTTTATCTTTGCCATGATGACAGTAAATTATATTTGACTAGATATTTTTCAAGACACTTCTATACAGCTTAAAGTGAAATTTAAAGGCTTAACTAGGTTAATTAGGTTATCTAGGCAGGTTAGGGTAATTAGGCAAATCATCGTATAACAGTGGTTTGTTCTGTAGACTCAAAAAAAAAAAGCCTAAAGGGGCTAAAAATACTGACCTTAAAATGGTGTTTAAAAAAATTAAAACTGCTTTTATTCTAGGCAAAATAAATAAATAAGACTTTCTCCAGAAGAAAAAATATTATCAGACATACTGTGAAAATGGCAACCCAGTGGCGCAGTAGGTAGTGCTGTTGCCTCACAGCAAGAACGTCGCTGGGTCGCAGGTTCGAACCTCGGCTAGGCTGGGTCAGTTGGCGTTTCTGTGTGGAGTTTGCATGTTCTCCCTGGGTTCGCGTGGGTTTCCTCCGGGTGCTCCGGTTTCCCCCACAGTCCAAAGACATGCAGTACAGGTGAATTGGGTAAGCTAAATTGTCCATAGTGTATGAGTGTGAATGTGTGTGTGGAAGTTCCCAGAGATGGGTTGCGGCTGGAAGGGCATCCGCTGCGTAAAATCGTGCTGGATAAGTTGGCGGTTCATTCCGCTGTGGCGACCCCGCAAGGGACAAAGCCGACAAGAAAATGAATGAATACTGTGAAAATTTCCTTGCTCTGAATTGTGAAAAAAATTCAAAGGGGGGCTAATAATTCTGACTTCAACTGTATTTCTAAAGGTGCTGTTGGCAACTCTCATGTGAAGAATGAAGTCACATGAATTGCTCAGGTGTGAGTTTTCACAGACTTCAACAGAGTGTAAAAATCTTAATGATTCTGTGGGGTTAGTCTATCCAAACTGATCTTTATTTTGTATTTTCTATTGGATTCAAGTCAGGTGATTGGCTGAGCCATTCTACAGCTTGCTTTTCTTTTTCTGAAACCATCTGAGAATTTCCTTGGCTGTGTTTTGGGTCATTGTCTTGCTGAAATGTCCACTCTGGTTTCATCTTCATGTTGAACTGAAGCAGCTAATATTAATTTACACTGACGAAGGGCAGAGTGTTGCTGAATAACTTCTGACAGATTTCAGCTGCTGTCTGGGCTTTCACTGCCTTTCTGCACCTCCCTTTCTTCATGTGTTCATAAATTTTTTTTTTCCTGTGTCATTTCGTTGTATTACACATAACTTAATTTGTAAACTAATTAGATTTGTTTTCTTTTCATTTATGTATTTCTTTGGTTGTTATCAACATCTGGTGAAAATTTCAAGTCAACAGCACCTTTAGAAATGTTTTCAGAGAAAAATGGTGACGTGTTAAATACTTATTTCCCTCACTGTATCTTTAGATGCATACACAAAAATGGCCATAGCGCATTTAGGTATATCCATTGTCTATGTATATAGTAGTCAAAGTGGATAAAAGTTGATCAAAAAGAAACAACACCCATTCTTGTCTTAGGAAATCTTCTGGGTCCACATCAGGGGCGTTGCTAGACATAAGCTTTACTGGGGCATGACCCCCTCCCTCCCTCAAAAAAAAAAAAAAAAGTATATATATATATATATATATATATATATATATATATATATATATATATATATATATATATATATATATATATATATATATATATATATATTTATTTATATATTATAAATAAATAAATAAAAGTATTGTTGTTATTATACAATTATTATTCTAAATAAATAACAGAAATTCTAAATGTAATAACAGTGATAAGCTAAGATCATTTAAGAAATCTTTTGCATGAATAATAATTTCATTTGAATGAAATTCTATAGACAATTCTATAGAATACAAAACAGATGTTTTATAGAATTATCTGTTGTCTTAGACTTGACAGATGGCAGAGAATTAGGTTTATTAAGTCTTACCTCCATGACTCATCATCCCTTTTTTTATTTCATAAAAAATCTATCAGTAGGCATGCTTAGCAAGATCACCATCAAATTATTAAAACTTTAGTTTTGTCGACTTGCAAAACTCATTGCGTGCCGACTCCTCCTCATAAAAGATTCTTACGCCGGTTTCACAATGCATGAGCGCGAGCGTGCGTGTTAACAACCGGGACTCGCACCGGGAGAAGAGCAGCGCGTCAGGGTCCAGCAGGAGCGGTGTGTGAGGCGCGCAGATATGGTTTTCTGCACACATGCAGAGACGCGTCAGTTTGCTTTTTGATTAAACACATTGCTTTCACCAGCGTTGATTCGGTTGCACATAGAGAATAACGTCTTTATTCCGGGATTACCACTCTTAATAGACACACTTTCCATATGAAGTAAATCATATCTCAAAGCATTTACTGGGGCACTAGCGACGCCCCTGGTCCACATCAAATGTTGACTTCTGTAGGTGTATGTATTACCTGCAAGTGTGCAGTAGCTCTTTAATAAAACTGGGCAGTTGGGTTCTGGAAATCTATTCTGGAAGTCTATTTTTTCTTTCTGCAATAAAATAGATGTTTTAACAACTTTTGAACCTTTAAAGACAGACCTACTGTGAGCTATGGGGTTGTTCATTAATATTATATGCTTTTGCTGAAGCCATAAGCGTTTCAACCTATTTCTTTTCTTATTTTACATTTCAAAACTGAATTTTTACAGTCAGGGCGGCACTGTGGCTTAGTGGTTAGCACTGTCGCCTCACAGCAAGAAGGCCGCTGGTTTGAGTCTGGGCAGGGCCAGTTGGCATTTCTGTGTGGAGTTTGCATGTTCTCCCCAAACTGGCGTGGGTTTCCTCCGGGTGCTCTGGTTTCCCCCCACAGTTCAAAGACTTGCGCTATAGGTGAATTGAAGAAAATAAATTGTCCGTAGTGTATGTGTGTGAATGAGAGAGTGTATGGGTGTTTCCCAGTACAGGGTTGCTGCTGGAAGAGCATCCGCTGTGTAAAACATATGCTGGATAAGTTGGCGGTTCATTCCGCTTTGGCAACCCTGATGAATAAAGGGACTAAGCTAAAGGAAAATAATTAATTAATGATTTTTTTACAGTCTGCATGGAAATCTCCGCTGGCATTTTATTAGGTTGCCCCAGTTCTTTATGGCATAGATTCAACAAGATATTCTGGAGATATTCTTCAGAAATTTTGACATGATAAATCACACAGTTGCTGCAGATTTGTTGGCTGCACATCTATGAACCATTTACACCACATCCAAAGGGTGCTAAACTGAATTGAGATCTGGTGACTTTGAAGGACATTTCGGTACAGTGAAATCGTTGACATCTTCAAGAACCAACTAACTTCAGCATTAGGACCTCCATACTGCTGGGAGTAGCCATCACAATATAAATCATAAAGGGATAGACATGGTCAGCAATAGTACTCAGGTATGGCTGTAGCATTTAAATGATGCTTGCTTGGTGCTAACTGTGCCAATAACAACAAATCCCAAAGCATTACACCACTTGATAATGGATGGATCTAAGTTTGTATGTTGTCCATGCCAAATTTCGACACTGCCCACAAAATTTGCAGAAATACAATCTTCTATTGTTTAATTCTGGTGAGCCATGTGCATTCAAGCCTCAGTTTCTCTTTCTTTGCTGAAAGGAGTTACACTGGTGTGTTTCTCCTGCGGCTGCTGTAGCTCATCTGCTTCAAAGTTTGATGTGTTGTTTGTTCAGAGATGCTCTTTTGCAGACCTTTGTTGGAACTAGAATTAATTGGAGTCTGTTGCTTTTCTATCAGCTCAAACACGTCTGGTCATTCTCCTCTGACTTCTGGTATTAAAGAGCCATGTTTACACTCAGAAGTGGATTTTTTTGTGATACTCAGACCAGTGTATGTAACACCAATAACTATGTTCAAAGTTGCTTTAATCGCCTTTTTCCCCCATTCTGATGCCGTTTGTTCTTCAGCAGAAGTAACTCGCCCATGTCCATATGCATAAATGAGTTGCTGCCATGAGATTAGTGGATTTGCTGTAATGAGCAGTTTATCACAAAACAGTGAGTACTGTATCTGATATGACTGGCATTTTGTCTCATGCAGTGAAACATATCTTCGTCTAGAGTTGATTGTGGCCATTGGAATGTTGGTCCACTCCTCTTCAGCTGCTGTGTGAGGTTGCTGGATATTGGCAGGAACTGGAACGAGCTGTCATATATGCTGATCCAGAGCATCCCAAACATGCACATGTCCGGTGAGTATGCTGGCCATGCAGGAACTGGGATGTTGTTTCTTCCAGGAATTGTGTACAGATCCTTGCAACATGGTGCCGTGCATCATCACGCTGCAACATAAGGTGATGTTCGTGGATGAATGGCACAACAATGAGCCTCAGGAACTCATTTCAGTATCTCTGTGCATTCAAAACTGCCATCAAAACATGCAGCCGTGTTTATTGTCTATAACATATGTCTGGCCATACCTTAACCCCACTGCCATCAGCTCACCCATACATGCTGTCTACCATTTGCATTGTGCAGTGAAATCCAGGATTCATCTGCGAAGAGAACACCTCTCCAAAGTGCCAGATGCCATCGAATGTGAGCATTTGACCACTCAAGTAAAGCTGCGGTCACACTAGAGTTTGAGCTTGCGAAATTCTGTCGTACAGCGCTGCGAAAAGAAGCGGGATTAAACAAGATGATTAGACATCAAAAAAAGCAAGCGATAGGTCTATGTTTTAAATTTCTGTCCAGGGAGGTCATGTTTTGATCCTCGGTTGGTATCACGCAATCATGTGATGCGATTTCGCAGGTCAGAATTCACCAAGCTTGAACTTTGCACCGCAGCGACCTGCGAAACTTGATGCATGACCCTGCGTTTCCGGTCTGACGCATTCTCGTGCGTATGAATGGAAGTCTATGGGGAGGAAAGTCCAGTGTGACCACAGCTTAAGTTACGATCCCTTATTTCAGTCAAATTGAGACCCGAGCAACCACGAGCATGCAAATGAGCTTTCCTGAGATGGGTTCTGACAGTTTGTGCAGAATTTATTTAGTTATGTTGGTTGGCCTCAGATAATCTTTGAGGTAAAAAAAAAAAAATGCTGGATATGGACATATTGGGCTGGTGTGGATATCTGTGGTCTGCCGTTGTGAGGCTAGTTGAATGTACTGCCAAATTCTACTTGGTATGGTAGAGAAATTTAAATTTAATTCACGAACAATGGATCTAGGGTTGCGTTTCCCAAAACCATCTTTAGCCAACTAAGGTTGCAAGTTCCGTCATTACAAACATAGTTTGTTGATTTTCTGTTTCCCAAATCCATTGCTCCAACGAACATTCGCAAACTGCATCGCAAACTTGAGCACTTGAAATGACACCTCTGGAGCTGTAGTTAGAAGCATAGTTCCTGGCTGTGTTCTATTCTCACTTATCCCCCCTATGCCCTATTCAATTCGAACATTCTAACATTCAAAGTTGGAATTATTAAAAATAAAAAAGCATTAAAGTCATCTCTCTTAGGTGTTATTTGCTTTCAATGTAATTTTCAGTTCAGTTTTAGCGATCTTCATGTTTACAATTGCGCTCCCTTCGCAGTGCACTTTGAAAACATTGATATCATTTTGAACACAGCCTCATGGCGAAAGCTATAGGTGACCTATTATTTAAAAGTGGAATTTACGTTACGTCTCCAAAAAACATAGCATACGTTAAAGCTTTTAATTTGTATTTATTAAGTATCTGTACTGTATATGACATGGGCCTGCTGGTTAGAACTTTCTGCTGTGGTTTCAAATTGTAAAAGTAGACTTTAAAAAATAATAATAATAATAATAATAAACAATATCCTACTAAATAATAATAATCATCATCATCATCATTAATATTATTATTAAAGTAAATATATTTATAATAAATCGCCTCATTATTTATTTATTTATATGATTTATATATGATATTAGAATAGTGTTAGCTTTTGTAAGTGATTTTATGTTTTAGAATAGAATATGTAATGTTCAACTTCTCAATAATATTAGTAAAGCAAACACAGGCCCTATATGTGTCGTTTACATATATTTCAATGAATATGGAAAATGTTTTTACCAAAACTAATATTGGATTTTATTTAAATGCGTGTTTGTGTAAAACAATATAATTTGCACAAAGAAATGATGGGGTAGTTCTCTAAAGAAGTAGTTACTCCACCCCGTTTAGAGCATCATTATGGGCGTTTTTTGTTATAACTAACGTGGTTCAAGCGATGGATCTGCGACAGAAAAACTAAGGTTTTTGGGAAACACTCGTCACTACATCGTTCTTTTCCCAAACGATGCATCGTACTATGATAGTTCAGCCGCGAGTTACGTCGTTGTTTGGGAAACGCACCTCAGGTCGATATTTCTGCAGTCAACATGCCAATTGCACACTCCCTCAAAACTTGCGACATCTGTGGCGTGTGTGATAAAACTGCACATTTTTGAGAAATTGCTTTTTATTGTGGCCAGCCTAAAACACACCTGTGCAATTATCATGCTGTATAATCAGCGTCTTGATATGCCACACTTGTGAGGTGGATGGATTCTCTCAGCAAAGGAGAAACACACACGAACACAGATTTAGACAAATGTGTGGACAATATTTGAGAGAAATGGACCTTTTTGTGTAAGTAGAAAAATATCTTTGAGTTCAGCTCATTAAAAAAAGGGAGCAAACAAACGTTTATAATTTTGTTGTGTTCATATATAACTTAGAAGTGAAATGGTTTAATTTTTTTCATTTGATCTTTTTGCTTGTTTGTACCATTTGGTTATTTTCTGTGAAATGCTTCAAGGGTCTTTGAAATAAATGAAATGAAGTGATATTTTAGAACATGTTAGTGAATCCGAATTAATCAAAAAAAACAAACAAAAAAAAAAGTATAAATATTTATAACTAAATTATAACATGCAGCACATATTTAAAATATGTTTTTAAGAGGATTCTGAAACCAGTCACTTGGAAAATATCTACTAATACAAGATTTGTTTTTATCTGTTTGCTGCTCTTTAATGCTAATACTGTATCAAGATACGAGGGAAAGATTTCATCTATACTAATTTAGATAGAAGAGATGCTCCTCTGCATAACTGACAACATGTTTTCAGGCCTGAACAGACAATTTACTTTCTGATAAAAGAAAACCTTTAGCACTTTAAGAAAAAAAAAATCTGTGTAAAAGTCGTATGTTTGAGTCTTTCCAAAATGAAGACAATTGGATGTTAACACAATGAAATCTACTGACCTTATTCTTTCAAGTAAGAGTGGGGCGCAGCCATTGGAACTGGTGGGAACCTAATTGTTTTCAAGACTTCTGGGCTCATTCACTTCCATTGAATTTTAGCCGAACAAAACAGCACATTATGCAGCATGATGCTGCAAACTGGTGTTTACTTATTATCAGTGTTGGGGAGTAACGGAATACATGTACCGGCGGTACGTATTTAGAATACTATTTATGGGTAACTGTATTCCGTTACAGTTACTATTTTTAAACAGGGTATTCAGAATACAGTTACTTTCCTAATACCATTGGAATACTTCGGGCGATGCGTGTCTGGGCCATAATATTACTAAATTGCCGCTGAAACCATAGAAACAGAAGCTACACTCCCGACTGCAATCACCAGCGTTAACTCAGTGAGACTCACGCAAATGACCCTGTTCTCACGCTCTCACGCCACACCTTTATTTTCTCACGCAACACAAAGGACGATCGCAAACACCGAACAACCGGACAACAACCATGATTTTTAAATAAACTGCTTTTTTTGCCGTCATTGTTCGTGAATTCGCTGCTTGATGTTACGTTTGTGCTTTCAGAGGTTTCATTTACGCTCAAAGCCCTCTTCATAAAGTACAACGCTACATCCTGTAGAGCGACTCTTCAGCCAGGGAGGACTCATTTTTACTCCTCATCGCAACAGAATGACAGATAAGCACTTCGAAATGTCTCTATTGCTGCGCTACAACCGCCTTTACTTGTCTGTTGATTAGGACAGCATAGGTAGTTAGGTACTGTTGATAGGTGGCTACTGGCTAATATGTTTGACAAAACTTGTTAATTTTGATGTTTACATTTTTGTAAAGCAAACACCTTTTGCATTCTGCTAATATTTGCAATATTGTTCTTAGGTAAGAAGTTTTCATTATAGAAATTAAAATGTTGGATAGAACCTGTTACATTACCTTGGTTTTACATAAACTATTTTGAAGTTTTTCTTTTCTTGTATAGCTGATATTTTTCTGTGCAGACTGTGAAATACAAAGGGTAAGCAAAATGCATATTATATACATATACTGTATATTACAGAGTGTAATACTGTCTACGTTCAAGCACTTTTTATCTTTATTACAGAAACAGAAATTGAATTTGTTGACACTTTATTAAATAAACTTTATTTAATAAACATAATTATACTGTTTTATTTATTTTTCCCTGTCAGTCAATAATGTTTAGCATTAGAGGCCCTCTGTTTTCCTGCAGAAATTGCTACCAATGCCGAATGTGACATTTATTAGACTTGAAGGCTGTTTTCAAGGGGAGTATTCCAAGTATTTAGAATACAGTACCAGGATTAAGCAAAGTAACGGAATACGTTACAAAATACATTTTAAAGCAGGTATTCTGTATTCTGTAACTAAATACATTTACAAAGTATTCTCCCCAACACTGCTCATTATATTACTTGTTTGTAGAGCAGGCAGTTTGACCATTTACAGCTGTTTGGTATTGCTACTTACTAGCACCTTTCAGACATACACACCTTTCCGGAAAATCACCGGCAATTTTCTGGAAAGGTCTGTATGCGTAAACAGGGCCTTTTTGAAAATACCGGTAAATTCGCTCTGGAAATTTTCCAGAAAGAGAAGTTGTAACATTACAGATAATTTACCGGAATGCTGCTCTGTGTGAACACAGAAGCAAAATTGCTGGAAAGAGCACGTTCACGCTTAGAACACGCTGACGTGAAACGTCTACTCCAGCCAATCAGAACATTCAGACACATTCACATCCGCGCTGTTTTTGAAAATAAAAACCTTTGAATATTTTTCCAGACACATTTAGCCGCTAGTTGTTGATCAGATAACATTTCTATGTTCCTTCATAATGCTATTTGTGTAAAAAAAATTGTAATAAACTGCTTATGATAAACGCTGTAGGCGACGCAGTGGTGCAGTAGGTAGTGCTGTCGCCTCACAGCAAGAAGGTCACTGGTTCGAGCCTTGGCTGGGTCTGTTGGCGTTTCTGTGTGGAGTTTGCATGTTCTCCCTGTGTTCGCGTGGGTTTCCTCTGGGTGCTCCGGTTTCCCCCACAGTGCAAAGATATGCGGTACAGGTGAATTCGGTAGGCTAAATTGTCCGCAGTGAATGAGTGTGTATGGATGTTTCCCAGAGATGGGTTGCAGCTGGAAGGGCATCCGCTGCGTAAAACATATGCTGGATAAGTTGGCGGTTCATTCCGCTGTGGCGACCCCGGATTTATAAAGGGACTAAGCCGAAAAGAAAATGAATGAATGAATAAACGCTGTTTGTTTACCTTCAAGCTCTGCTTCAGT
Source organism: Danio kyathit (assembly GCA_903798195.1). Lineage (NCBI taxonomy): Eukaryota > Metazoa > Chordata > Actinopteri > Cypriniformes > Danionidae > Danio > Danio kyathit. The sequence goes on along the minus strand of LR812530.1, from coordinate 13,999,775 downwards.
TGCTTGACGCATGTGCACGTGAAGTGAAGGAGTGCTCCAATGAGCACCAGCATACACTCCATATGTTTTCATCGAATTTGTTCACAATACTAATCCATCCACAGAATTTGTAATGTCTCCGAGAAAGAAGCAGCTGGATGAATGCTAAAGCTTTAAATAAAAGTGAAACCATCAACAAAAGACCCCTTCTATGTTTACAAATACAAGCATGGCCGTTTAGAGGTCATTTCTGGTTAATGATGTCAGAATTTGCCTGTATTTTGGAATGAATGTGTGAATTCTGAAAAAAATGAAATGTGAATAATTCCGGAATGTCCTTGCCTGTGTGACCAGCGCTTTTTTTTTAATTTGCAAGTAAAGTCGTTTCAATAATTTTCCGGATATTTACCGGTATTTACTGTGTGAAAGGGGCTATTTACCCCATAGCCAAATGCATCTGAAGAATACAATGGCAGAAAACAGCTTACTTGTGCATTTTGGCATTTAAAAATAAATGAAATAAAAGGCACAGATGCTCAATTCAACCATTTGCTTGTTTTTAAACATAAATGAGTTTGTTATTAGCCTGTTTGACTGATTCTACTCAATTAATTTCTTTTAAATGTATTATACTTTGGGCCAGTGGTGTAAAGTACTTGAGTAAATGGACTTCGTTACTTGACTTAAGTATTTCTTTGGCTACTTTGTACTTGTACTGAGTATCAAAAATATAAGCAACTTTTACTCTCTACTTGACTACATTTTTGATTGAATATATGTACTCTATACTCCACTACATTTGAACGGACGCTTACCGTTACTCATTACATTGTGATAGTGCGCGACAAGTCGGCATCTTTATCAACCACGGCTAATTTGTTGGGCGGATGAGGCGATATCGCCATCTGCAGGGTGCTGAAGGTACTGTATGCTATTTATGGGCTAAATCACGTAAATGTGAATTAGCAGCTTGCCTAATACCAGGTGTTTAATTAGCGACATGGCTGCAGCCAGTGATGAAGCTGAAGCCGGCACATCAAGCAATGCCAGCACTGATGATCATCCATGGCCTTATCTGAAAGAAATGTTTTCATTTGCCGATATACAGAATGGCTCTTACAGGATGCAGTGTCTACTTTGTTTGCCACGAACCACGAACATAAGTGCTTTTAAGAATTTATCTTCAAATTTAAAAAAAAACACATTGAGGTAAGAGTCTATTTATGGGAATTTAGTCAAATTATGTCTGACTTTACAATGGTATTGTAAGTATAATGTTACCAAAAATTAATACAGTTACTGATATGGGAAAAACCACTGCGACATGACTATATTTTAGCTTATTTTATTTTTTTGTGCAATGTGAATAAATGTATCACTAAAATTATACATTTTGCATCAAGTGCATTGAGCTGTGAGTTTGTGTTTTATTAGATTCAGTATGAGTAAAATACTTAAGTTCTTTTAAAATCGGATACTTTAATACTTTTACTCAAGTCTTATTGGAATTGGTGACTTGTAACTTGTAATGGAGTAATTTCTACAGTAAGGTATCTGTACTTTTACTCAAGTATGGTTTTCAGGTACTCTTTACACCTCTGCTTTGGGCTTACATGTCGACTAGTACTTAAAAATTCTAAGCCCAATTTTGGGCCCTCCAAACAATCAGCCCACTTGTCAAAATCAAATATTTGTCCAAAAACATCTACTGGCCCAGATCGAATCAGAGACAAATATTGAATGTGTATTGTAAATATTTAACATGTTTGATATTTATGACTCCTAATCCATCTGTCTCTGTCAGGAGACCGACAACAGCTTCAACTAGATGTTGCCTGCTTTTTTCTTTTTTTTTTTTTTTGCTGATACATGGCACCTTATACATGTCATGAAAGTGGAATATTGGAAAATATAGCATCTCCTCATCCAAGATTTCAAACATGTTTTTTTTTTTTCACTGCATTGATTGTAGACAAGGAAAGCAAGCTTACAAAGTCAATTGTCATCCATGTCGGTTTTCAAAGAGTTCATACCTTTATCAGGATTATTTGTTTAGGTAACGTTATAAGTCAATCTCTCTTTTTTATGTCGTAGTGCTGTATTTATACCTTAGTAATTGTAGTGTATTAAGTGTGAGATGGGACTCGCATAGAAGGAATGTATGTATTTTGTGTTGGCCACTCTTTGTATAAACACGAGTTCCTTTTTGTTTGTCATCTTTTTGTTTCTAATGCATCTCCTTTTTTCGTTACTGCGGACTAGTTCAGTAAAAAGAAAGAAAGAAGAAATGCCCGCATGCGTTTAGCGTTTTTCCTATCGCAAACACAACAGTAATCTGGTAGTGATTGCTCTGCTTTGGCTTTTTTGGGGTTAATTATTGTGATCTCCCAATTACAACAGAGAAATACTGGGAGATATCTCTGTAGACTGATGGCATTTCATGCCGTTCAGCCTTATAATCTTGAAATGTCAGCAAAATCACCTGTTTGGTCATCACTTTAGACAGTACGCTAGAGAATCATTCAAATACTAGCTCTAAAGGGAGGTTTGTAAAGTAGCAACGGTTTCTGCTGTTCTGACGTCAGCTGCAGATGTGAATGGACGGCAGAAGAAAGTAGTTCCTCATACAAAAGGATTTTTAGACTCTCCAGGCCCTATTTTAATGATCTAGGCGCAAAGTCCAAAGCGCAGGGCGCAAAAGCATTAAGGGCTTGTCAGAATCCACTTTTGCTATTTTAAGGACGAAAAATCCGCTTTGCATCGCGGCGCATGGTCTAACAGGGTTGAGCTTATTCTCTTAATGAGTTATAGGTATATAACAGAGTCTCATCTCCCGTTCCCTTTAAGAGTCAGTTGCGTCGAGCCATAACGCATTTGCTATTTACATGGCGGACTTTGTAAGTGGAAAAACTGAACGCTTCACTAGCGAGAAAACAGTTAAACAAACCATCTACGGCGCAAGAATAAGAGAATGAGCCTCCAAATGTTTACTTTTACTTTCACTCTCGTGGATAAGGAAAGGTGTTGTACGCACAGACATCCATTAGCCTACATAATTTCATTTAAGTGCAAAGATTTGTTTCAAAACTATTTCTAAATTCAGTTCTGATTTCCAGCAAACGAATAAATGAACAATAATAACAAAGTGTGGTCAGAAACGGAGTTATATCCAAACACACATGCTATGGCCCATATGGTCTAAAAGCTGACAGGTGAGCAAATCTAAGCTTGTTTTTAATAAAACAATTATAAATATGCATATAATAAATAATACTGCTAATAATAATAACATTATACAAAAGCTAATTGTCATGAATGAACTGAGAAAGCCCCCTGAGATGAAGAAGGCATGAAGGCAGTTATTTTTATGTTTATGTAAGCTAGAAAGTAATAATTTTTGTAATATTTTAATCCTTTTATTCTTTTTATTTGTAAAGATATTTGCGTATTGCTGTACATCCTGTGTGTATTAGGCAATGTTAAAGCGAGGTGCACATCTAACGCGCTCTGCGCTGGACTTTAGACCTGCTCTTAGCTGGTCTATTAAACAGTCTATTCTAGTTTCTCAAAATAGCAACGTGCCAGCAATGATCCTCAACACACCTCCTTTATTAGACCAGAACGCCTATGGGCGCACATACTGTATGAGCGCAAATGCATTTGCTATTTAAACAGCGTTGTGCAAAACGTCAAAACGACTCTTGCGTCCAGCTGAAACTAGCAAACAACAATTGCGTCGCGCCTTGCGCTGCATTTCGCTGTGTGTATAATAGGGCCCTCCGTGTTTAATTTTCTCTTTTATACACATGATTATGCCGTCGAACTGTTGTATAAACCCAATATCAAACCCGTTGCAGTAATAATGTAGTGTAGTAAATAAACATAATTAATATGAAATTTGTAAGCACTTCTCTCTTTGTGTCGTGTCCTTTGGAAGCCCAAATACAGAAACAGAAGAAGCTCTGTGGAAATAGCAGCGTTTGGACGGCATTTTAGCTTTCTCTGCTATAACATTACAGCGCCTCTTGCCACGCTGTGCAGAGTGTATGCGCATAACCTGAAGCGTTTGTGATCTCACTAACCCAGATGTATTTGTTTGTAGACCCCAAACTTTGTTCGCTGTAGCCTTTGCTAAGCTAACTCTGTAAAAGCCTTTGTATTGATCTTTGAGCGTATTACATTTAGAGATGTTGTTTATGTCCAAATATCTACATTACACATCAACTAAAGTTTAAAATATGACAGTGGACCACCCCTTTAAAATTTATTGGGGACCAACAAAATTAAGCGTATCCCCACACCTCCTTTAGAACACTTCCCAAACATTACCTTTCCTACTTCGTAAAACCTTACAAACGAATCCAAAACTTCACGCCAGCTACAACAGCGTGCAGGTTGACTTCTCTTCTTCTCTGCACTAAAGAAAAAAAAAGCAACCCAGCATGACAGGATTTCTGTTGGCATACATATCCAGTGCATGTCAGGGTGTGTGCTAAGATTTAATGAATTGTGACAAGTGTCACTTTGCAGCAATATGGGCAGCTCAGGGTTTTGGCTCGTGCGCCCTGCAAAATGTGGCTTCATTGGCACCATGTGAAAAGAAGCTGCTACCGTCGATTCATCCTGTGTCACTAATCCCCTCAATGAGAATTCGGTTTCATTCGGGCTGGTTTCGCTCTGACAGGCGTGAATCCACCCCAATTTACCCTCTACGTGGGGTTTCCCTGAATGCGCCCACCCCACACTGGTTTGATCTCAGCCCGCGTCCTCGCCTCAATGAGCCGCTTCATTAGCTTTAATATGTGAAGTGTGCCAAGACCTACCCAGCCACAACATAAACCCCCCCCTCCCCCTTCACGGGCAAAGTGAATCTGCTTTTGTTGCTCTTGAATATTGCAGTGCGTGGAGTGTGTGTGGGGGGGGGGGGGGGGGGGGGTTTCTGCGCTGGCGGTGTGTGTTCTACGCGTAATTGGATTAGACTGAGTGCTGCGGATGTCGCCTGTCAATTAGACCTTTATGAACTGCACTTTATTGCCTGAGAATATTTCATGTACAATGAGCAGATTATATGAAAAGACTGAGTAAAAGGCTTTAAATTAAAGCACTATCACACTTGCATTATTGCAAAAGTCATTATAAACAATAACCAAGTTATTCATTGGGAACAAGCTATTTAAAGGAAGGAGCAATGCAATTAAACTAATTAGTTTGTTTGGGGATGATTTCTAAATATGTTATTAAAATGTGCAAATGTTATTTAATTACACACAGGCAAAGTATATTTTAATGTTTCAATTAAAATGATGTTAAAACAGAGAGGGAATAGTTTTCCGACGGTCATTTAGATTTATGTGAAAATGATTTCTGGTGTGTTCCAATTTCCTTAACTAATTTTTGAGATACTAATAATTAAAACTCACTTGATAGTGTCAATGTAATTAGTATTCCCGAATTTGACAAATTGGTTTTATTCTGACATTTGATCATAAATGTGCTAGAATTAATTATACAGTGGTCAACATTTGAAGTGGATCGTCACCTCTTATAAAAGTTATCCTAAAACTATTGAACAGCACCCATTCTTGTCTTAGGACAATTCTGAAAAATATTTTTGATTCATTTCAAATGTTGACTAGTGTATATTTTGATTTAAAGGCAAATTAAAAGAAGCAAATAAAACAATCAATTAATCATGATCTCTAAATAGTCGGAATAACTAATGTTTTCATTTGTTGCAGTTGAAAATTAGGATTATTCCACCAAGCATTATTGCAAAAGTCATTATAAACAATAACCAAGTTATTCATCGTGAACAAGCTATTTAAAGGAAGGCGTAATGCAATTATACTAATTTGTTTGGGGATGATTTCTGAATATGTTATTAAAATGTGCAAATGTTATTTAATTACACAGGCAAAGTGTGTGTTTTAATGTTTCAATTAAAATAATATCAAAAAACAGATGGAATGGTTTTCCGATGGTCATTCAGATACATGCAAAAATGATTCTGATATATTTCAATTATTATTTTTATTTTTAAATATTAATAATTAAAAATAGTTTGATAGTGGCAGTGTTGCATTTAATTGCCATTAAATATGAAAAATTGATCTAATAAATTAATAAACCCCCTCCAAAAATTGCCAAATTTCTTAAATATTAAGCATTACAAATGTATTTTTGTTTTATTATTTACTAATTATTTTACTTCTGTATATATATATATATATATATATATATATATATATATATATATATCAGCATATAGTCACCAAATATATTAAGAAATTAAAAGATAATACAATTAAATTCAAGCAAAATAGTGACAAAAACAAATTACAACCTACAAAATTTCACTAAAAATTTTCATTTTTTTTGTTCTCTTAACTTTTCCTCTTTTTAATTTTTTTTTTAATTAAAATTTAATTATTAAAATGTATAATTTTTCTATAACATATAAATTTGGATGTACTAGTTTTTGGAATGTTAACGTAAGTTATTTTGTTATATAAGCTCCAGATTTGGCTTCAGTACTGACTAATCGAATGTATATGCACAAATATAATATTGTATAGCTTCCTATTAAAAATATGAACTTAAAAGATAGATTTTTGAGGGGTGTACTTATGCTGATATATATATATATATATATATATATATATTATATTTATTTTATTAATAATTATATTATTATTATTATTTTTTTACAGATGTCACATTATTGATCCGTTTTGTTGACATAACCTACAATCTGGAACAAATAAGAACACATATTAAGGGCAAAGTCTAAGAAACACCAAATCAAGAATTAAAGGTGCATTTAAATAACTAACTGAAATGGAACATGTAACAAAAAAAAACCCCTAAAGAAAGCCTTTTTTAACTTTTGGAAGAATAAAAAGTCCACAATTTTAAAGAACAGTACAGCTGTTTTAAGAAGAAATCATCTTAAAATGTCTGTAGAGAAAAGGTAACTGACACTAAACTTAAACAGCCAACAAGTGTTTTTTTATTTAGTTCTGACTTTTGAAGGCTTTACTTCTGTACTCTAACATCCTACAAACAGAATCCAAATGAAGTATGTAGTGTACAACAAATACAGTTGTTTATTGCCATTAGTGTAGTTGTTAAGCAGCAGTAATCGGTGTTTACCTCTGAGTGTCAGGAGGCCCGTCAGTGATCACTCATACGCATCTAATCCACTTTTGATGAACTGAGTTAATAGACTCCCTGTGGTCATTATCAAAGAGGCTCATTTCTATTCATTTCTCAGCGCACACGACCCTCACACACCCGCCCCTCAATAAATACAGCTCTGCTGTTCTCTGGAGCCTCAGATCAGACACTAGCGCTCACCATGCCCCATCCGGACGCCACTTTCGGCCAGTTTATCTGGAGAGAGACTGACAGATCGCACTCAGAGCAGTGTCCCAGAGCCCCAATGGGTTGGAGAGAGGAGCAGCTGCAGGACAGGGCGAGCTGTGACCCCTGCGCACTCGTCCAGCTCCGGCTCTCCGGCCTTTCATATCCCAGTGAAGAGCAGAGCTCTATCGCCCGAGCCCGGAGGCGTCGCAGACTAGCCGCTAACGCCCGAGAGAGGAGGAGGATGCTGGGCTTGAACGTGGCTTTTGACCGCCTGAGGAGTGTTATTCCTAATGTGGAGAGTGACAGGAAGCTGTCCAAGTCTGAGACGCTTCAGATGGCGCAGATCTACATCAGCACCCTCAGTGAACTGCTGGAGGACAAAGACTGTGACCCAGAAATCCAATACCCGACTTTGACCATGGCCATGCAGGATCAGGACATCGTGAAGGCGTTGACTGTGACCGAAGAGACCAAAACAGAACTCAAAAACAATCCCACCTGTAGGATAAGATCATATAATGGGGATTTGGGGTGCCTAACTTGCGGTGACCCCAAAACAGCTGAGCTCTTAGCGGACTCTCACTGTCTGGAAAGGAACAATGGTGTGAAATAGCTTTGTTTTTATATTCGAAGAGTTTCATTTTTGTGTGAATTTATACTAATATTGCTGAATTCAAATAAATATTTAGGACATGTTGTAGTAAGAAATAAATGTGTATGATATATTTTGCTTTACAAATAAATATTTTCTAAATAAGAAAAAGTTTCTCTTGTTTACTTGAGTTTACAGTACAAGTACTACAATTATCAGTATTCCTGAATTTGACAAATTGGTTTTATTCTGACATTTGATCATAAACGTTCTAGAATTAATTTTACAGTATAGAACATGGATTGTAACCTTTCATAAATCTCGTCCTAAAATTATTGAACACCCCTTCTTGTCAAAGGGAAAAATTTGAAAAAAAATTTGGTCACACTTTATTTTGATGGTCCGTCTGTTGAATTTAAGTTACATTGCATCTACATGTCAACTAATTCTCATTAGATTATAAGTAGACTGTTAGGTTGGGGTTAGAGTAAGTTGACATGTACTTGCAAAGTTTCTTATAGTCAGTTAAATGTCTGTTGAAGAAGCAGTATCAACAGATATTAAGCAGACAGTCTACTAATACTCAAATGGAGCATCAAAATAAAGTGTTACCCAAAATTTGATTCACTTCGAATGTTTACTACTGCATATTTTGTTTTAAAGGCAATTTAAAAAGCAAATAAAACAATGTTATATACTTGTTATCTCAAAATGGTCAGAAAAACTAATGTTTTCATTTGTTGTAGTTGAAAATCAGGATTGTCCCACCAAATTTTGAGTTAAAACATGAATATAAACATGGCAATCTGTTTTGGATTGGGCTGCTGATAAGCCTGTCTGGTACTATACTGCAAGAACAATGGATAGATGTACATTATCACTTACATAAAAACTACACAGCAGGGGTCACCAATCTCGTTCCTGGAGGTCTGGTGCCCTGCAGGGTTTAGCTCCAACATGCCTCAACACACCTGCCTGGGTGTAAGATTAGCTTGTTCAGGTGTGTTTGATTAGGGTTGGAGCTAAAATCTGCAGGACACCGGACCTCCAGGAACAACTTTGGTGATCCCTGCAGCCAAAGATTTTGGGACTCCTTGACAAACCAATGATCTCAGGTGTTCGAAAAATCACAGTCAAGCATCCAGACCCCATAGACAGCTTCAACAAACATTTGTGAAAGAATGGGTCGCTCTCAGGAGATCAAGCACGGTGATAGGTTGCCTCTTGTGCAATATCCATTTCTGAAATGTCCTTACTACTAAATATTCCACAGTCAACTAATATTTGATACTAACAAGTGATATTACGTGATATTGGGCGTCACGATGGCGCAGTGGGTAGCACAATCGCCTGACAGCAAGAAGGTCATTGCTTCAAGCCTCAGCTGGGTCAGTTGGCATTTCTGTGTGGAGTTTGCATGTTCTCCCCGTGTACCTGTGGGCTTCCTTCGTGTGCTCTGGTTTCCCTCAGTCCAAAGACATGCGCTATATGTGAATTGAATAAGCTAAATTGGCCATAGTGTATGTGTGAAAGTGTGTATGGGTGTTTCCCAGTGCTGGGTTGTGGCTGGAAGGGCATCCACTGCTTAAAACATATTCTGGATAAGTTGGTGGTTCATTCCACTGTGGTGAACCCTGATTAATAAAGGGACTAATCCGAAAAGAAAATGAACGAATGAAGGATTACGTGATATTGTACAAAAAGGAGGCAACTGGGAAGAACAGCTACTCGTCCACTAAGTGGTACAGTAGGGCACATAAAATTGCAGAGTCAGAACATGCTGAGAGTCACAGCATGCAGAAGTTGCCAACTTTCTTTAGAGTGAAGAGCTACAGACCTTCAAACTTCATGTGGCCTTCAACATTAGCTCAAGAACAGTGTGTAAATAGTTTCTTGAAATGGGTTTTTATTAGGGCTGTGCAAAAATATCGATACATCTAACTATCGCGATAATTTCTTTTACGATAGTGTATCGATAGTCCAACCTCAAGTATGGATTCAAATTGTGGCAAACGACCTCCTCCTCCGCTCCTATAGATGTCGCTAACTCGCAATCAACAAAACGCCAAGTAGTACGGTATCAGAAGTAAGCAAGAGTGAGCATGGCGGAAAATATAAAGGTGCCTCCAGCTTTCAGAGCTGACGTGTGGCTGCACTTTGGTTTTAACGCTATACCAGGGAGTACTGAATATATATATATATATAGTTCTCTGATCAATCACACTGTGCAGTTCTAATGAATTGGAATGGACGGAAAATAAATTGGAATTGGCCACGACTTTATCAAGTTTTCAATATAATGTGACACACATACTAATACAAACTATTGCAATATATCACAATAATTATTGTATCGCAATATCGATGATCTATTTAACTGAATGTATTTTAACCGTGTAAAATTAAAAACAGTCACATTAAGCTTTCGTCGGAAGTTTATCATTGGCTGAAAAACACTACCTGTGCATATAGCCCATTTGGGCATGGCCCTTCCTATTCCAACAAGACTGGCCACCATTGCACAAGGCAATGTACATAAAAACATGCATGAGTGTGTTGAGAAACTTGACTGGCCTGCACAGAATCCTCAGCTCAACCCAATTGAACACATTTGGGAGAAATTAAAGCAGAGGCAGAGAGAGTCCCTCTCATCATGCATTAGAGCCTGACCTTGCTTCTAGAACATGGGTGACCAACCCTGTTCCTGGAAATCGACCTTCCTGCAGATTTTAGCTACAACTCTGGCCTCGTTTACACTAATGCGTTTTCGTTTTAAAACGTATAAGTTTTGCTACGGTTACGCCATCCGTCCACACTACGCCGGAGTTTTCGAGCCTCAAAAACGGAGCGTTTTGAAAACGCTGGACAGGTCGTTTTCATTCTAAAATGCTGCTGCTCCGTCTCTGTGTGGATGGGGGAAAACGGAGACATCTGAAAACGGAGGCGTGGCTGCTGAGATTCGCTACCTGATTGGGGCTTTTGGATCATTGCGTATCCTTCCCTTATTTGTCAAGCCCCTATCACATGACTATAACGCTACCGAAAGACGGCAGACCAGCCTTCACTGTAAACAACAACATGGACACAGAAATGGGAGCGTTGTTTGCACTATTGTCTGTTTTAGGCGCCATTGTGCAGTTAAACTCTGCCCTTTTTACTACAGCAGCTGCATATATTCGCAGGAGGCAAGCTATTGTTCGAGCACTCGCTAATCGCTCGCGTTCATCGTTCAACCAGCGTTTGTTGACTAACAATAACCAAATGCCGAGCGAGACACATGCTTCCTGTTTATACTTGGAAGCGCATGCCCAGAGTGCGCGAATGGTCACGTGATATACGTTTTTGGTGGAGTATTGTGGACGGAGATAAGTTTAGAAACCCTAGATGAAACGCTAGTGTGGACGCGAATAGAACGATGTTTCAAAACGAAAACGCATTAGTGTAAACGGGGCCTCTGATCAAACACACCTGAACCAATTAATTAGAACCTGAGGAGCACTTGATAATTACAGGCAGGTGTGCTTGATATGGGCTGCAACTGAAAACAGCAGGAAGGGCGATCTCAAATAACCAGGAATAGGGTTAAGCACCCCTGTTCTAGAAGAATGAACAAAAATTTGCATGCATGTATCTCTAAAGATAGAAGGAGAGAGAGAGAGAGAGAGAGAGAGAGAGAGAGAGAGAGAGAGAGAGAGAGAGAGAGATAGAGAAGGTATATAACATTGTTATAATAATGACATTGTTATCAAAAACGACAACCTTAAAAAGTACTGAAAGTAGCAATTTTTATTTGCGTTAAAATTATGTACAAGTAACCAAAGACATTATTTTGAAATTGGTACAAATATCATGTTCCTGCAGTTGGTTTTCGATAACTCGTCTCAAAAAAACACAACTGAGAAAAACGTGGTATAAAATAAAACGATTGGATTCAGAAAAGTAGTCTATCTAGTTCTCCAACAGCCAATATGTACACAAGTATTTACAGTTCGTGTTGCTTCATTCAGTCCCCCGCTGTGTGAATTCAATCCCGTTGTGATTTTAGGAGCTCTCAGACACTGCAGGACTGTGCCCAAAACCCAATACGCACAAATCATAGTGTTTGATGTAACAGAGTGAAACAGCTAAACAGTGAGGGGGTGGGGGGCAAAATGACCCTTTTGCAAAGGTGTGTGTATTGAAAATGCTTGTTATTCCAGTCATGAAAAGACTGACAACGGCAGCGAAACACCTGAGCATCCGACATCAAACGAGCTTATCTTTAAAAACGACTGTTATAGATGCAAACAAACACTTTCAGTCTGGAGAAGAGCAGAACGTTTTGGGTCAGAATTGCAATCTGCTGGCTTTATCAGCGAAACATCAAGAGCTAAATTCAATCTTGCAGTAAAAATGCTGTTTATGACACAAATTAGCGAAATGTTGGATGAAAGTTGGCGACAAAAAGTCAAGGTTGCATACGGTCGCACATTTATCAATTATTCTCACAGCAATTTTAATCACGTCCAAACCAAAGGTAGCAGCGCATTTATGAGAATCATCGCAGAACCTGACTTTACCATGTAGCCATGACCCAAACCCAAAAATGAGATTGCCTATAGCTTCGAAAAGGCATTTGAATTCATTCAAATTTCTCTCATGCACAATACGATTATGCAGCCATGCATAATTCGACTTGTATGCTTTTATAGAGCTTCGCTGCTGAATTTAAGCCATGTAAGATTTGGAAATCTGGGTCGTTAACATTATGGCATTTGAACTACACGGTTATGAGTCTGGGCTACTAAAGCATTGCAGAACCGCTGTCCCTTCCCTGCCCCAGCTAAATGAAAAGTGATGTAATTTATTCATTCGCTGACCTTCGACACAGTGCTATCGATTAAAAACGAATTTGTGCAACACAAAAGGAGCACACGCCGAAGTGAAGAGAATGGATTTGAACCAGGAGGGCATGTCTTTGCGCCATTTTAAAGAGGTCTTAAAAATTTGAATGCCGCATTTGGATTCACCCTTCAGACGTTGAGGTCAGTGTGGAGCGCTTTTGAATTGACGGATTTGAAAGTGGAATTAAACAAACAGAGGGGGAGACTTCCTTTAACAAGTTTTATCAGAGCCACTCGCCATTTCAGCCAATGAAAACAAGCTTCCAAGGAGAGTGATCAATAGACGGCAGATTAAGCAGGGTTGTGATGGGAGGAACACAATTACGGCGTGATGAAAACATTTGAAGACGAAACGGATGAACAGCTTGTGACAAACTCAATCAAAACAGCTCCGTTTAATAGAGTTCTCTGTGTGTGTGCTTTGAAATTTCATTCTCTACAGTCTGAGCGAGGAAGGTACTGGTAGATGATGGTGTTGGGTTTGCGTGTGGAGCTCCACTGAAGCACACTAGCAGTGTTCCAGATAATCAATGACCCTGGAGATGGACTTCTGCCCTGTGGTGCCAACATCACACTGCAAATTACACACAAGCACAATTGGTCAGTCAATAAGTATAACTTTCATATAGGTTTTCCTTGCAAAACGATAAGGTAGAACATTGGAATTGATATTACAGCATGCTTATACCTACTCACCTACTTATCTTTCTATATTCATGCTGCATAACTTCTAGTGACAGGTCAATTAATCAGTCAATATTTGGCCATTCTGAGATTAAAGCGTTTCAATTCATCCTGTCAGCTAATTAACATGTGGAAGTTCTCTCATAGATCACACTTTATTTTAAAGTGTCCTTGTTAGAGTGCAATTATAAAACAGGTACTTACCTAGGGCTAGGTTTAGTTTAGTTTGCTTTTAATTATGCATAATTAACTGCTAATTTTTTTAAAGTAAAAAAACAGTAAAAAATACACACATTTTGTGTGGTTTATGGATATCCCAAAATTAACAAATAAGTCCCAAACCCCAAAACAAGTTTGCATTTATGAGCTTCTGGTTCGGTCATTTTAATCTCATCTGTTTTTAGTGATTAGGTTTTAGGTTATGGAGGACCAGGAGTGCCAGTTAGAAATAAAATGAAGAATCAAATTATCAATTTAATATCTGAAGCATTAAATGTGTATAAATAAATCCCAATTTAAATGGACAATTAATGGACAAATAAATAGACATATTTAAATTTGTTTATTATGTTGGCTTGAGAAAGCCAACATACTGTTATACTACTCTGTCCTCGAAAACAAACGTATCTCCTAGGCCGTTCAATTTGGTCAAAATGTGCCTTCTGCATTCAAGACTTTATCTCCTCATGCCAATCAAACTTATTGTTTTTAATTAAAAAAATGTTAAATATTACATTTTAATAATCCGGGCATAAATAAAAATTATACAGACCCCAAATTTGGCCAAATGCTGTGTTCTGCATTACATTTAGTTGCTATATCTTTTTAGGTTTATCAGACTTATAGTTTTCCATTAAATCATTTTTAAGCATTATTTTTCTCAAAACATAACAAACCATTTGACTTACACTCAGTGCTTAATTTGTGAATTGCGAGGTCCCGGAACAGATCGGGGTAACAGACCTGGCAAAAAATTCGGTGGTTGGTGCGGTGGATGGCGGAGGGGTGTCGCGGACAAAAGTGAGCAGAGCGGGGGTGTCGCGGACGAAAGTGAAGAGGGTTTCAGAGTTGCGGGAGAAAGTTAAAGTGAACAGCGGACGGGGGAGGAGGGCGGTTGAGGAGGGGATGAGTAAAATGAAGTGCCGGATCAGATTTCAGAGGTGCCGGCACAAATTAGGCCTTGCTTAAACTCAAATTTTTTTTACTGATATGGCAAGCCATTTTTGCATGCATCACTTTCACACTTAAGCATTATATTTTCAATAAAGAATGACCAGCTATTTTTACATAATGTCCAAGTCCAGTTTTTGACTGTCATACGCTTATTTCAAGCGGCCGCCATTTTAAAACACGAAAGCGAGGCTGCGGTGGGAAGAAACCCGGAAGTATAGGATCAGCACTATAAACATTGCAGCAACATGCTGTGGACTATAAACCTCCAGCTGTTGCCGCGATTTCAAAACGCAGATATGGTGTTAACACTTTAATATCATTCAGTTAATTTTAATTTAAACAATTAAAAGCATATTAGGCATCAAACAACATCACAATCTCTTTAAGAGTGTCCTCCTGGGCTTCAGTTCACAGCACCAGGCAAACACAGAGGGTGCTTCCCTGCTTATTTCAGCCTATGTAACCCAGTGAGCGATAAAACAATGCAGTCCTCTGTAGCACACCCTCGTGTTGTCTGTAATAGTGTTGTCCTGGTACTGAAATTTTAAAAACGTCCATTTCCCGCTAACATTTAAGCACCGCTGAGTGCGTTCTTAAACACCGCTGATTTGCCATAGGATTCACCAGTGCTCAACAGAAATGACTGTGATTGGCTGTGAAGGTAATCAGTTCACCGCACTTCAATGAGTGCAAACACAGATGCATGAACAGTGGAGTGTTTTAAATCAGCAAAGATCTGTCGAGTCATCAGCGGATCGCTCGTCTGTGTTTGCAATTGGTCAACAGCGGTGAAGTGCGGTGAACTGATGACATCCACGGCCAATCAGAGTGCTTTCTGTTGAGCATGTGAACACCACGGCAAATCAGCGCTGTTGCGTTCAACAGTGCTTAAATGTTAGTGGGAAATTGACGGTTTTTATCAATTTCAGTAAATAAATTCAGTATCTTGACAGGTCTAATATAGTGAAAGAATCAGTTCATTAACTTGAATTTGATAAATGGCTTCTAAAAGGTGTGTTTGGGAAAGAAAACGTTAGCTAACTAGTGGCATTTCCCTTAACTTAGCTGAAAATGAGGTCTGATATCCCGTTTTATTTTCACTTTCCATTCAGAATGGACCTTCGGGTCACTCGGAAGACAGTGAAATGATATATTTGTGTTGCTTTCTCTTCACTGATAAGATATACAGCCAGGTACACAACATTCCTGTGTGACTCAGGCTATACTTCCGGGTTTCTTACCACCGCAGCCTCGATTTTGCTTTTTTAATGGAGGCCACGTGAAATCAGTCCATAGAGACTCTCATAGAGACATCGGGTTGATTTAATATCACACATATTGGCAAGAAGCTTTGATGTACCATCACTAAGCTGTCAATTGTCCCCATATCAATAAAACCGGCTAACCTAGCAACTATTTAAAAACAACATTATCTCTACATCAGAACATCATAGGTGGCTTGTTTGACTCATGCTAGCAAATGGGACTTTTTGTGAACTATGCATGGTAACAGTACAAGCCAAGTGCTAATAACGATTAGCTACATGCTATTAAAGATTATCTAAGTGCAATAACATATGCTAGAAATTCCTACAAAGAATTAGCATTTGCTCAAACATGTACACGAGTGATGCCATTTAGCAACTGCTAGGCAACCACCTAGCAATGCCATAAACATTTTAGCAACTACTTAGCAACTGCTGTGCTTCCTACCAACTGCCATTCCCAGTCCTAGTGGAGTCACGTTGGCTTTCTTAAGCCAACATCAAAGTTCGACATCGAACTTTAGGTTCTAGTTTAAATTGTGATTTTAAATGTCATTTAATAAAGCAATAAAACAATGCATTTATAAATGATTTTTTTAAAGTACAAATTATTTTAAAAAAACATTATAAAATGTTTTATTTGTTTTAAAACGCTGATTAATCAAACAATAAAAGTGTAATAATAAATCATTTAAAATGCCTTTTTAAAAGCTGTTTAAATTGTACATTTAAATGCATTTTAAATGATTTAATAATTCACTTTTATTGTTAGATTAATCAGTGTTTTAAAACATGAATTAAAAAACATTGTCTATTTATACATTTAAAACTTATTTTTAAATGCATTGTTTTATTGCTTTATTAAATGACATTTAAACACCCAATTTAAATAAACACATTTAAATATGCCTATTTATTTGTTCATTACCAGTTCATTTAAATTGTGATTTATTTATACACATTTTAATGCTTCAATTATTAAATTGATACTTTGATTTATTCTAACCGGCACTCCTGGTCCTCCATATTAGGTAAAGGGCTGTGTGAAATTAAAATGTACTTTTTTTTTTAGCTGTGCTTGTTATTCTTTAGTTGAACAGTTAATCCACTAAAAAAAAGGTAATCTTCGTCAGTAACTTCAGTCACAATATTCTTAACCACGCCCCTCTTACTGTTAGTTTGCTATAAGGGAATGATGTTCCAGGTTTCAGCTGGAAGTACATCAACATACTAGAACTTCCAACTTCAAGTTGACTTTAAATGCATTGAAATAAAATCTATTGTTAAGACAAGTTGTTTTTATGTGATTAAGACTATGTGTCTTGAAAGGCAGCTGTTAAATGTCACTATTATACATTCCCAACCTCACTTTGTTTATACTCATGCTCATACAAACTTAGCTTTTTGCTGCAGGCGACTACATTTAGGCTGCAACATTCCATTTGGTTGTGTTCATTTGTGAAGATGAATGGAACTGAAGAAATCATAAACCTTTTCTGGTCACAAAGCATATTTTCTGCAATAACCCAGAGGCCTTTGGGGGAAAACTGTATTGCTTTATGTTGAGGGAACTACAGTTATGCTAACTTTGGGTTGGCCTACAAAATTATGCCATCCTTGGAGTACTCTATTAACATAGCATCACAGATATTAAAGGGCCACATAACACCAAAACGCATTTTTTGAGATGTTGGCAGTCATATGTACAGTTGAGGTCAGAATTATTAGCCCCCCTTTGAATTTGTTTTCTTTTTTAAATATTTCCCAAATGATGGTTAACAGAGCAAAGAAGTTTTACAGTATGTCTGATAATATTTTTTCTTCTGGAGAAAGTCTTGTTTGTTTTATTTCACTAGAATAAAAGCAGTTTTGAATTTTTCAAAAACCATTTTAAGGTCAAAATTATTAGCCCCTTCAAGCTATATTGTTTTTTTAATAGTCTACAGAACAAACCATTGTTATACAATAACTCGCCTAATTACCCTAACCTGCCTAGTTAACCTAATTAACCTAGTTAAGCCTTTAAATGTCACTTTAAGCTGTATAGAAGTGTTTTGAAAAATATCTAGTAAAATATTATTTACTGTCATCATTGCAAATATAAAATAAATCAGTTATTAGAAATGAGTTATTAAAACTATTATGTTTAGAAATGTGTTGAAAAAAATCTTCTCTCCGTTAAACAGAAATTGGGAAAAAAAAAAAACAGGGGGGCTAATAATTCAAAGGGGCTAATAATTCTGACTTCAACTGTATGTCCCACGTTGCTAAAAACATTATTAGGACACGTATATTTAGCTAACAATTGAAAAGTAGTTGTTTTTGTGTTGTTTAGGGCAAATTCGTACTTCCGGTTTAAAAAGAAATTTTGAAGCTATGTCACGACAATGAGCAATTTCAATGACAATTTCAGCATGGAGATTAGATGTCCCGGCACAAAGCGACGTCATTGAGTTTTCAGCACAACTATTCGAACCAATCAGCGACCTCTATCGTGAACGAGCTGCAACTTCATTAATATGCATGATATCGCTTCGAAGACTCTTCCAGATGCCACGTTGTGTTGTTAACCGTAATTCACACAATTAGTAGAAGAATTGTTCGGAGACATGGGTCGTCAGTGTTGCGTTTATAAATGTGCCGCAGCTAAGGTTTTATTTCCATTTTCCCTTCGTGGTGAGTGCACCGTTCATGTGTGGACCCACATGTGTGGATTACAGTGATCTGCTAACATGCGACAAAAATATCTTTGTAAGAAACATTTTTGTACCCAAGAGCTTTTCAAATCTGCAAATGATGAAATCCGGATTTGCCACTCGTCTTCTTTTGATTGTCCTGTCTCTACGGATTTGGTAAGTGTATGATCAGTGTTCTTTGTTTATGTTTCTTCAGATGGCAAAGTTAGTTAGTAGTGTCAGCAGTACTCTTTCAGTTTTTAAAGGGCCATGAAAATTAGCAGTAGTGCACATAATGAAACTCCCCTTTTCATGCAAACCCTTCCCTCTTTCGCCACTCGACACCCCCACCTAAACAAAGCCAGACTAAAACTGTTAAAACCCCCTGAGACAGGGGGGTTTCATAGCCCTTTAAAATTATTAGTGAACTGAAATGTTCAATAGTCATCATAATGATTGTAATCGCAATTATTTGAAAATGAAACCACAATGTCTGTCTTCTAGACTACTGTACTGTCTACTCAATCTAAAATGCATGTTATGCTGACAAAAACTTGTGTGCACTTACTGTAAGGTTCATGAAATTTAAGAACTTCTTCAACATCTCCGTCATGACTGAAAAATCCCCCTTTGGCAGGTTTTCCCTCACAGTAGTCACATTCATCTGAAAGAGAAACACAGCATTAGCAGCCCATTCCTCCTCCGAGGTTATAGTACACTTCAGACCGGCACTGAAAGGGAGTCTGGAGATTTTAAAAGCAAGTCTCTGTTGATCAAAGCAGCAGCACTGCATCACTGGCCATCATTTTTTCAGCGCGCTCCAAGTCTCCATGGTACTCAATCTTCAAAAACACATCCAAATCAAATATTTCCCTCCTTCCGATGCACTCGTGGCCCCAAACATGAATCTAAACTGCAAACAGGACAATGCAGCTTCCAAAAGAAATTCTCTTTAGAGTCAATTTGTCTTTTTTTTTTTGTTTAAATACGAATCGAACTTGACACTCAAAGTGAGCAAACATGCATCCAAACGGAAAAGTGGGCGAAATAAACAGAGTATAAATGCTGTCTCTTTTTGTGTTTGTGTCTGGGCAGCGTTTATTGGCGAGACAGATAATGGCCGTGTACATCAGTCAGAATGCAGTGGTATGAAAGAGAAACAGAAGAGTCAATTACAGCGGATTCTTCTGCCCACCTATTAAAGTTCGCAAAATAAAGCCATTAATACTGGCGAACACAACACGGGGCTTTTCTTCAGATACCTGGCTGAAACTTGAAAACAGCAATTTAGACAAACAACACTCAAACCTCGCAAAGGAATATTAACAACAAAGCTCTGCTCTTATTGGTTCAGGTTTGTCCTGACCTTAAAGTGAAGAGGCATCGTTTCGACTGCTGAGGGCACAAGCCAGCATTTATTGCAGACTGAAAAAAATATTGAGTCAAACTGCAGTCTTGTCGTAGCTAAATGCATACCTGCCATTAATAATTCACAATACTCTTTATACCTTGAGGAAAATGCAAGTAGACGGATTCAATTCATAAATCAGAGATTTAAAAAAAGAGAAAATGTTGTGGTAAATGCGTGTGTGTTACTTACAGGGCTCCCCTGGCACAGACAGCCCAAAAGCAGTGCAGTGTATGACGCCACAATACTGTCCTCCATGTGCTTGCCAGCATGCTGAAGCGCTGGAGACAGAAATGACATAACAGATTACTCAAAACCACATGTGACAGACATTTGTTTTACATAATAAAACTATTTCCAACCTAATAAAAAAGAAATATTGATTTTTAACAATAACGTCAATAAAAATTAAAGTAACTTCAATGAAATGTACGCTCAGGATTCTTTATTATCAAAGAAACATATACTTCTGCTGCTTGTGTTTACCAAGGTGTTAAATAAAGAAATTAATTAATTCAATAAAAACAGTAATATTGTTGAATAGTATCACAATTTAGACCATGGCTGGGTGCGTTTGCCCCACAAAACCCAGTTGGTGGGTCTGAGTGCGATTCGGTATGAATGCAGTGTGAAGGCAAAGCATGCCCGAGCATGAATCTGAAGATGTGATACATTAAGGGACTGTTCCATATGCATTTATAACTCATTCTTATTTGTCAATGAACAGGAATTGTCATAGTTTATCAAAGATGCAAACCCCTCGCTGAACTTCAGCAAACGCTATATCCAAACACACGTCCTGTGCCCCCCATATGGTCCAAAACCTGACAGGTGGACACATCCTAAGCTTGTTTTTATAAAAACAAATATAAATATGCATATAATAAATTAATTAATTCATTTTCTTTTCGGCTTAGTCCCTTTATTAATTTGGGGTCGCCACAGTGGAATGAACCGCCAACTTATCCAGCACATGTTTTACACAGCGGATGCCCTTCCAGCTGCAACCCATCTTTGGGAAACATCCATACACACTCATTCACCTGTACCGCATGTCTTTGGACTGTGGGGGAAACTGGAGCACCCGGAGGAAACCCACGCGAACGCAGGGAGAACATGCAAACTCCACACAGAAACGCCAATTGACCCAGCTGAGGCTCGAACCAGCAACCGCCTTGCTGTGAGGTGACAGCACTACCTACTGCGCCACTGCGTCGCCCCATATAATAAATAATATTGATAATAATAATAACATTATACAAAAGCAAATTGTCATGAATAAACTAAAAAAAGCCCCCCGAGATGAGGCATGGAGGTTGTGGTTTTTATTTATGTAGAAAATAATATTTCTAATATTTGAATTCTTTCATTCTTTGTCATTTGCAAAGATATTTGTGTATTGCTGTACATCCCGTGTTTATTAAGCAATGTGTATGCGTTTAAGGTGCACAACTAACGCGCTCTACGCTGGACTTTAGACCAGCTTTCATCTGGTCAATTGAGCAGTCTTTTTTAGTTCCTCAAAATAGCAACGCGCCAACAATGTGCCTTAACGCACCTCCTTTCTAGACTGGAACACCCATGAGTCCACAAAGGAGCGCAAATGGATTTACTGTTTAAACAACGTGGCACAAAATGGGAAAATTAGGCTTGCGTTGGTCTGAAAAAATAGCAACAAATCGCACCAAACAGGTCTTACATCTTATTGCGCCAGGTGTATGATAGGGCCTTATATTTTAATTAAAAATGTAATTAAGTTATTGAATGGTGTATATAGCCTTTATCCTTTAGTGTGACATGTTCCTCTTTTATCATAAGAAAATTAAATGCTTCAATGCAAAACCAAAACACGAAGAAAAATGTCTACATAGTGTAGCTCCTCCCCATAAAAAAAAAAATAGCCAATATCAATTTGTTTTATCACCGCTCTGCAAGTGAGGGCGTACTCACACTATGCTATTCGAACCGTGCCCAGGCCCGTTTCCCGGATCATTCGAGTAGTGTGAGTGCTCTGAATTGGGCTCAGACACGGTTCACACTGGCCCGGTTGGAAGAGGTGGGCCTGAGCGCGGTTCACTTGGGCTCAGGTGCGGTACGCTTACAGTGTAAGTGCAAGCATGCCTGAGCCCGAAATTGAAAGTGAGACGTGACTTTTAAGGGACTGTTTCATATGGATTAATTAATCATTCTTACTGTTTAATGAACGCAAACTGTCATAGATTATTAAAGATGCAAATCCCTCACTGCACGCCAGCTGCGCCTTCAGCAAACCTCCTAATTCCTGCAGCACGAGAACTTTATGATTGTTTATGAGCGTCAAAAGTGGCTGATCTGTTCGGCGAAATATTAGACTGCGTGTCACCGCATATCAAGCGACTTAAATGATATAACTAAAGATATCTCCACTGTGCTGAGTGAGAGCGCTTACTGAACAGCGCATCATCGATGACGTAAGCGCGCCCAGGCCCGAATGTAATGTGAGTGCGGGCCGTCGGGGGAGACGGGAGGGGGGACAAGCGGGCTTTGGCCCGGGTCAAGGCAACTGTACATAGTGTGAGTACGGCCTGAGAGTGGCTGAGCTCAAGCACATCAAATGTGAAGCGTCTTGAAGGGGGATCAGATATTAAAGAGCATTTGATTGGTCACAATTTGGTGAGAAACTGAAGTATGAGGTGAAGTGAATAAAACCGTTCATCCATTTAGGCAGAAGTGACAAGCTGAATGCTTTAGATGTTTGTATCAGTTTTATATCTCCTAAATGCAAATTGTGTCACTGTTTTGTTGTGCACTAGCTTATAGATATCCTAAAATTTAACAATACTAAGGCCCAACCCTAATTTTATTTTTATACCCCTACCCCTTCGCCCTTAAAAACGAGTGTGAAGGGGAAGGGCTTCAATATTCACCTCTAAGAAATGGGACAGCACCACAACACCTGCACACGTCATCTTATGTCATCTCGATCTCTTGCTTCATATGAGATCAGACGATGGCGACTGCTGTAGTGATTCCAGTCTTGTTATTTTTTTGGTATTTATCTTGAGGAAATCACTGAAGGCATATATTATGTTATCAAAACGATCTAATGTGGCAATAAGATCGTAACTTGACTGCGCATTTACACAGTAGCCATATTCATCTAAAAAACAACATTAACATTATAGCAGACACTGTTATTTGTGTCTTTTTTCTGACAGGTGTCATAGAGAGTCATAATGCTGTGGGACTGCTATACAAGAGTTATTATCAGGGATTATAGATCACGAAATTTAGCGGTTTTTATTTGAGCGTTTTTTTTTATAAAAGTATGACGGTAAAACATGTGGTTATGAATACATTAAAACGTGTTTGTTTGTTGTAAAAATTTGTAATAATGACAAAAAAATACTAATTTACTTCCGGGTGCAGCGATCTTGCCGTTGTAGCTGGTGTATTTTTTTCGTAAACTTTTTTACCCGTTGGTTTCGAGTGTTGTCCTGAAAAATCTTTGTTCGAAGGCCGAAGCTAAAGAGAATTGGGACACCCCTACCCCTTCACGGGAACGCGCAAAACGAAGGGTAGGGGTAAGGGAAAGGGCTAAAGGGTAGAATTTGAATTGGGCCTAATACCAACATCTAAAAAAACCTGAATTTCATTAGACCTTTAAGAAACTATGAAAATGATCAATGTTCTGTGAAAATGCATACTTTTACATAGAGATGTAGGGTTTATTTTTATATTTTCTTCTGCAATGATGCCTTAAATTGCAAAAAGGAAAAGGCATTATGCATTTGTCCTCTTCACTTTGTCATTTAATAGCTTTCATCACTTTTGTTTTACTTCCTGGACACTGTTTAACTACACAAAGTGATCTCCCCTCACCAGTGCTGATTCAATATGCTCAATAGGCCAAAAAGCCATCAGCAGAGTGTCGACAGAAGAGGACTTATTGCAAAAACTGGGCTGAAAGAAGCTCAACGACAGCCCAGCTCTGGCAGGCAGCCAGCCATCGACTTGATGTGGCAAGGCATAAATCTGAGATTGAATGCCCATCAAGGTGACTCATTGAGGGGACAATATCACCAACCACAGTGGGAAAAAAAATCTGTTTTTGCCAAGTGGGTGAGTGCAAGTATCCACCTTTGTTGAGATCAAGTTCTTCATCATCCTCTTCCTTTTTCTTCTTTTCCTCTGTGCTGTTGTTTTCTGAAGCCACCCATTGGATCTCTTCATTGGTCTCTTTCCATTCTCCGCTTTGGTCCAGTTGGGGCTTCGGCGCATCATTGATGAAGTCATCCGTCTCTGCTTCCGCCAACATGGCTGCATGCTCTCGTTGAAGGAAAAGCTGTTAATGGTGAAACAGATAGAAACCAATTATTTGCCTTTTGTTTGAGAACCAATGGTGTATATGGACAGCTAGTGTTTTTCAGCCAATGATAAACTTCCGGTGAAAGCTTACTGTTATTATTTTCAATTTCATAAAGTTCCTTTTACAGCATCGATGTTGTAATGTAATTACAATACATTCTTTTAAATGGACTTAAGCATTCATTTAGTTGTTCAAGCATAAAACGAGATGAAAGACTTTGTAAGCTCTAGCGCCGTCAGGATGGAACTGCCATTCCATTTCCCCTAATATTTCCCACCACTAATATTGATACTATTTCTTTGTTTACAGGGTTCTTGCACCATTTTTAAAGTAAAATTTAATGCTTTTTAAGACCTCAACAAATATAATTTAATACCCAAAAATTTTATAATTTCTTTGGAATAGGTTACTCAATTTATTGCCTCCTACAACGGAAAT
The DNA here is from genome assembly GCA_903798195.1 of Danio kyathit. Taxonomy (NCBI): domain Eukaryota; kingdom Metazoa; phylum Chordata; class Actinopteri; order Cypriniformes; family Danionidae; genus Danio; species Danio kyathit. The sequence goes on along the minus strand of LR812530.1, from coordinate 13,974,965 downwards.
CAAAACTTGAAAGTTTTCCATTTGGTATCAATTATGTGCAATGTGTCGACTCGGTAAGTATAAAAAAAAAAAATTAAAAAAATAAAAAGCAAAATTACTTTTCTTTCTTTTTCTTTTCTTTTTTTGTTCCTTTGTGATGTAGAACAGAGCCAACGTAACATAGATAAGTTGGATTACACTAAACAACACAATGCCTTTTATGAAGGAACCATATAGAACAGAATACTGAAAATAAGCTAGAATAAGATAATAATGAGTCCCCAAAACAGCCTTTCACAAGCCAAAATGTTGACAAATAATCTACATAACTTATATATATATATATATATATATATATATATATATATATATATATATATATATATATATATATATATATATATATAAAGTTTAAGTCAGAATTATTAGGCCCCTTTTAATTTTTTTTTCTTTTTAAAATATTTCCCAAATGATGTTTAACAGAGCAAGGAAATTTTAACAGTATGTCTGATAATATTTTTTTCTTCTGGAGAAAGTCTTGTCTGTTTAATTTCGGCTAGAATAAAAGCAGTTTTTAATTTTTTATGAACCATTTTAAGGTCAAAATTATTAGCCCCTTTAAGCTATATATTTCGATATTCTACAGAACAAACCATCGTTATAAAACTTGCCTAATTACCCTATCCTGCCTAGTTAACCTAATTAACCTAGTTAAGCCTTTAAATGTCACTTTAAGCTGTATAGAAGTGTCTTGAAAAATATCTAGTCAAATATTATTTACTGTCATCATGGCAAAGATAAAATAAATCAGTTATTAGAAGTGAGTTATTAAAACTATTATGTTTAGAAATGTGTTGAAAAAATCTGAAACAGAAAATCTTAAACAGAAATTGGGGAAAAAATAAACAGGGCGGCTAATAATTCTGTCCAACTGTATATATATATAAACTACACTGCTTTCATCAGCGTTGCACATAGAGAATAACATCTTTATTCCGGGATTACTAGTCTTAATAAATACACTTTGCATATGAAGTAAATCATATCTCAAAGCATTTAATGGGGCACTGACGATTTTCAAATTGAGTCTAGCGACGCCCCTTTGCTACGCAAATGAAATTAAACTTGTTATTGTCGACTGTGAGGTGGCGTCTGAACAAGTAACATCGTTAGGTCGAGCTGTAAACAATGCAAAGATTAACCTGGACTGGCTATGACTAGCTCCTACAACGTACCGCTGGAGCGACTCTTTCATGTGCGACTCGATGGCTTTGAGCTCCACGGTCACCTCACCTCGACAACCGCGTAATGGCAGCACGCATGTGAAGACCGACGTCACCGTCTGTAGCCGACCTACCGTAGTAAGCTAATAAATCACGGACACTCTCATTTCACTCCTGTTTCACACATACTAAATTGATCAACTATTAGATGTTTTACGGTGGACCACTGTGTTTTCCTATCGGCATTAAGCAGACCGGCTGAAAATTTAATACCTACAGCAACTTTACGGTAAATTTAAGACAATTTAAGACCTTAATTTCCCGGATTTTAATTTGAGACTTTAAGGACCCGCGGGAACCCTGGTTTAGATTGTAGACAAGTTTCAACATTATTTACTTAAAAGGCTGCACACTACATTGAACACCTTTGCAACAGAGCATATTTATTTTGTCTACACTTTTAAGTGCAACGCATTAAATGTGAAGCGTGGCCATTGACTTTCCTGTGTATGCCTGTATGTTTTACCTTCACCAAAGCAGCAATGGCACTGTGAGATCTCTCAGTCTGCAACTCATCTTTGTCAGACACGCACATGGAGTCCCAGACTTCACCTCCCTCCATCTGCAGCTCCACCAGACAGTGTCTGTTCCTCGCGCTGTACTCCACCAGATTAATGAGCAAGCCCAGACCCTACAAACACACACACACACAATAAAAAACACCTCATTTAGATCAACAAGAACTAGAGAAAACTTGGTTTCACTTTGATATGAATGTCACACGCTACTGGTTTGCATAATTACAAATAGTAAATTCATTATAAGAGTCTGGAGCTATTATAGACTATATATAGCAAAATCCGTTTGTAAACATTTGTTATAGACTTCCAGACATCCATTGTGTGCGTTCTTGCCAGTTTTTTCCTGGCTTTTTAATATTGTCCATATCGATATCGGAATTATATCGTATTGATCGAAATTAAGAAATATATCGTGATATAAATATTTGCCATATCGTCCAGCCCTAGGTTACCTACTGAGTTATTAACACACAGCAATACCACACAAAGAAAGGACAGACTTTAAAGGAATGAACAATGTGAGGAAAGCTCCATAGTGCACTGGACAAGTCTGAACAAGCTCGACCCATGCATGCGCGAGGCAGGCAGTTCTGTATAAATACGTAATCTATGAACTTAAAGACATCAGCCTAATTTTGATATCGGACCGATAACGATAACATTGAAAATAGCATTTATTGGCTGATAAATATGGCCACCGATATATCATGCATCCCTAATATATATATATATATATATATATATATATATTTTTTTTTTTTTTTTTTAATTGAAACGCATGACTAGTTTTGTTGTCCACATGACATATCAGCGAATCAGTTACAAATTATAACTAATAGATTTTTCCTATTGTAAGGTCTTCATTAACATCTCCACAAAATTACTTCATTTTATAACTACCAGCAAATATCCAATACATCATATAGATTATTAAAAATAATCACATTGTGGAATGTAGTGTATGGAAGCACTCTGAAACTCCTAGTGGTCAAAGATGATCCTTACAAAACGAACATATAAAATAAGGTATGTACTCACCAGGACTCTAATATCGAACCTCTGCTCCTGTGGCAGGTACTGTGGAACCTTGAGCACACAGTTCAGCGCCGTGGTGATCAAGTCGTCCTGCTCGCCTGTCTTTGTGCTGCCCCATTCTACAGACAGACAGACAGACAGAAAACACGCTCAATGGCTGCTGCGCATACAGAGTTCAGCACTGGGTAATCAGGGATTTTCTCTGACTGTTGTTCTCCAAGCTGCTCACACATCTGGCTTATGACCGAGTACTCCTGCATTATGCTGGAGAGTTTGGCAGCGACACTAGCACGACGCTAGCCAAAGCTGCACTGCTAACAGAAATCCATTTGGCACGTCGAACAAAAAAACCCATGCAAGAAAGCCAAAAGACTCTTATTGACTTTAAGCCTTTCAAAAGAGGAATAGCAAACGTTCTATTAGGCATAATGTAATGAGAAAGCAGCACAGTAGCCTGAATGTTCAGTTGAATGGCTTCCAGCACATCTGACTTTGCAGTGCTCTGGAGTAACTAACTAAAAGTAGACATGTTGCTAGGTCTGAAATGGCTAATCGATAATAATCAATTGTGAATTACATCACTGATTAGTTGGCACTGCAGTGTAAAAAATCCTGGGTTTGGCTACTCTCTGAATGTAGATCCTTCTCATTGTAAATTTATTATTAATTTATTGCTTTTTTGGCAAAATTTTACATACATAAATGTAATTTTTCAAAGAAACACCCTTACTTTTTTATTTTCAGAAAGGACTTTGATTTATATGTGAACTCTTTAAAAGACTCTAAACAATTACATTGCATGTAAAACTCTTTCTTAGTGTAAATCATTTAAACTTGTTTAATTTGCTGGAATTTTATTTATTTAACCCTTTTTGTCTCCTTGTTCATATTGTATCTTTGTAATGTTCTTTCTTGCATAATAAAAAAATTATAATAATAAAAAAATTAATTAAATATATCATAACAGAAAAAAAATTTAAAATCCTGGGTTTCACGCAGTTGGTTTGTGTTGAGACAACATGAAGAAATTAAATGAACTCAATTTTTGTTTTCAAATTTAAGTAGACTGAACATAAAACAATTAAGTTGTTCCAAAAAAAAAAAAAAACCCTCAAGAATTGTGTTTCAGCTCATTTTAAGAAACAGCAAACATCATTTTTTAAAATGTGTGTGATGGGAATAAAGAACATGTGTCTATGGGAGGTTTATAGTAATGAAAACCACATTACTATTAGGAGTCAAATGACTTTAGATTTTTAGAAGTCGACTTTTATGTTATCAAAGTGGAGTCGACTAATTGTTGGTGACGTCAAGATGAAAATGTTTTGCAACATGGCACAATTTGCGATTAGTTTGCAGGAAATATATACACATGCTGTTTGACAGCTCATGACACGTTGCAAAAACAATGCAACATTACCACGGACCAATTTTAGTGCAAAACAAATTCATTGTCCCCATATTAATTTTGTTAATGCAACATTAGCACCTATAGTTTATTGTTCTAGTAAGAATGTAACAATAACAGATATTTCAGTAAAGTCATGCATATGTCATCAGCACAATGATTCATGTGAAGTTATTTCATAACAACATAACGCACGAAAGACAAAGGCTATAACGTTAAGACCAAAGATGGGAAGTAACAAAGTACAAATGAAGAGTTTTGTTGCAAAACGAGATATATCCATTTTGAGAAATGTTGGTTATTTAACATTATTATGTAAGATATCAACAGTCAAGTTCATTCACAATTTTTGTTCATTAAACTATTCCTTGAGCTTCGTGAAGCCAGGAACACAATATTCTTCAAATCCAGGATATTTTTTATTCAATTTTATGTTCATAAATAAGTCAAAAACCATGCCGAAATGCAACATATTTAATGCTATATATCCACCTTAGGCTATATTCTACTACTGTAATACCATTAAGAAAAGCTAGTGAATCAATGTTTTGTTTGATAAGTAAGATTAACCGATCACACCAGTTGCGTTTCCAGGCACAGCTTCATGCAAGGAAAGGAGATCGCGCATGGGTTTTAAACAGTCGCGCACATCACATCAGCTTTTGGCTCGAGTGATCATCCTCTCATTCGGTATTCATCTGCTCGCGCGAACACAGTTATCTTTGTCAGTCGTGCTGCTTCTCGGTTCTAAGATCGCATTTGCCATCCTTATTGTCGAACCCTGCTTTTAAGAAAACTACATCGAAATCCATGACGTTATAGCTTGACTCTGAAGCTTTAATTCCCTGACTGACAGACAGCAGCTGATCAGTGATGAAATCTACGTGACTGACACCTCGCCTACAGTATAAACAATTAAATGGTAAACGTTTTTTAGTTAGCCTATTGAATCCTCTTAAAATATATGTTTTTTGTTTTGATATTATCGTTAAATCAATGAGCAAACTCGGAGCACTTCACCGGCGGTGACTCTCTTCCCAGGGGATGCTGAGCTCGCGCAGCATCCTGAACGTTCTATAACCAGGGCTGGCGCGTCCATAGAGGCGACCCAGGCGGCCGCCTAGGGCGGCAGAATAGGCGGCGTCTACGACAATCTCCCCACCGCCGTGGTCCTCGCTGTCGTACGCGCAATCACACCCGTCTCTCGTTTTCGCTTTCAGTTTGAGGGCGGCATGATCATCTTTTGCCTAGAGCTCCAGTTCAGTTTGCTCCGGCCCTGTCTATAACCGTTATATCGCACTTTGTAAAGAAACTGGTCTGGCGGATATTGCTTTGTGATTTTAAAGTAGGCCTAAAATGTACATTCTTCAATGTTATTAATGGCAGCAATTCACACATAGACTAAGGTACATCTGAACAGTGATTTCCAATAATAAAATCCAAATGTCAAAAAAAAAAGGTGTTTATCGCGTTTTGCAAACTCTTCAAATACTTCGTTACTGTACTTAAGTAGATTTTTCCAGTATCAGTACTTTTTCTGACAACTTTTTACTTTTACTCCTTACATTTTTACACAAATATCTAATTTCTACTCCTTACATTTTTTAATCGAGCTTGTTACTTACGTTTTCATGTGTGGTGCGATCTACATTATTTCTTGTCATTGCGCAATTTGAATGCTTTTTTGATTCAATTAATATATTTCTCATCATAGCGCGCCTGCGTGCTGTAGTGCGTGGCTTTTTCAACTTCTGATCATGCACCATAAGTAGGCTTGTTTAAATTTGTTAGATTGTTATATAAATATTTTAGAACATCAAAAGTATTAATACGGGGTGATTAATGAATAAAATAACGCAAAGGATCAGGAATTTATAATGTGAAAAAAGATGATTCAAAATGTATTAACAGTATTAATGACTATCTCCGAGAACAAACAAACAAAACAACAATGACCATATCTTGCTGGCGTTTATAGCCGTTTCACTTTACTTCAGGACGCTTTAATGTCGCAAAACACACAAAAGCGCACTAAATCGCACTTCAGCAGTGTTTATTTGACAGCGCACATAAAGATCTGCACTTGAGCAGAGTATATTTGAGGGCGTGCAAGATGTTCTGTGCACGAACAGAGGAAATCGGCGCGCAATCAAAGAGATTTGCATGCTCGTATTACATGAATGCGATCTCGACTTGACACTGCGTGTAATATTTGTTTTTAAAATAGTTGGCAGATCTGTGTAAAAAAAAAAAGCCTGCCGCCACAACTGGAAAAAATCCTAGAGGAAACACTGAGATATATATGAGCAATATCACATGAGTAGCAGTGCGATATGGCTGTATATCAGAACTGGTGGGAAGCGTGCGTGTCCCACCAGTGACAAGATACGGCTATATCGCACTGCTATCAGTGTGATATTTTGTTTATACAACAGTTCGACAACATAATCCTGTATATAAAAAAGAAAATTGAACATGGAGAGTCTAAAAACCTGTTTAAGGTGCAAAATTTAGCTTTTAAGATTTAAGACATTTTAAGACTTTTTAGACCCTGTGGATACTCCTGAATTGATATGTAAAGCTGGATTTTTAAATTCATGCTGGAAACATCAATAAAATGACTTAGATTACCCTTTAAAGCATTTAAATGCTATTTATTTTGTTAATAAAAAAGTGTTGTTCAATCAGTATGTTTTTTGTGAGTGTTTTGCTTACATTTTTACTGATATTGGTACCGTGATAACCCTAGCAGCTAGAGGAAGTCTACAATGGATGTGACCAAGCACTCATCGCAAATCATTTGTTCTCTCATAAATTGAGCAAGGTATCCATTTTAGCTTGCCCCGTGTGCCACATCCAGTGTAAATAGGAACACTGTTTATATTGGGTTTTGTTTCCTTTAAACTCAAGTTGTGCTGCTTCCATCCAGTGTAGACACAGTGTGACATTTACAATGCCTTCCTCCACAAACAAAAGTCTGTTTAGTTAGATGTCCTGGTTTTGGTACTGACCGTTGTCATGTGTGAGATTCAAAAGGACTCCAATGATGGCTCGCATACAGTCCTCTACCGCTTTCCCCACATTGCTGTGACTGCAGAAGGGCAGCGTTGAGCACAGGCCTCTGTTCATCTCTCGGCTGTACCTCTGGATCATCTCCTCACAGTGCCGTAATGCCCTGAAACATACACGCAGCAGTAAAGATGTCATGGCCAGCTGACGAATTACTGCCAATTGCTATTCATCACATCGATGCATTAAACAGACTCTTTTATCCGAAGTGGCATAATAAAGCAATAAGCCTCAAGAAGCTGTGGTTTACAGCGAATTTAGAAAAGCTAAGGGACCGGTGTTAGACACAACACAAAACTGAGAAGCACAGTAATACAGTGATAACAAGGTCAGGGGTGAATGTTTCTAGACTAATTTATAACACCTTTGTATATGGAATGTATATTTTAAAATAGTATTTTATAATCATCTATAATATTTTTTTCTCATACAAAAGTTACAAACAACAACAACAACAACAACAACAACAACAACAACAACAACAACAACAACAACAACAACAACAACAAAAACCCCCTCCACTTTACAGCATGGCTGCATCACCACCTCGGGTGTGCATAATTTTTCCAATAATGTTAAGAATTAAATGGACCATCGTTAATTATTTCTAAATAAATAATAATAATAATTAAAAAAAAAAAGGTTTTGTGACAGGATAAGGCATATACACACAGCTGTTTGACACTATTCTTTGCACCAACCAAGTCAGTCAAGGACCACAGACACAAATATCCCTACACATAGGGAACTCCTGGAAACTCAACACACTCATCATCATCATCATCAAACACACTTTTATGCTGTCTGGGAAAAGCTGACATTTTCTTTTCATTTGGCGTGCGGTATCAAACTCTATTAAAACAACTCTCTCCTATCAGTCATTACGTCATTCAATAGCTGCGTTTGTCAAAGTGGCATGAAATGTTGCTGAATGAAATTAAAACTGCTGAAAATATTAAAATGAAATATTAAAAATTACATAATCACATACTTTTTTTTTTTTTTTTTTTAATTCAATTTGTGGAAAGAAGTTCGATTTCTCATGTGAAATTGTACAGGGGGGAAGCCAGTTAGTATTTATAGCATTATTCATTACAAAAAGAAGTAAAATAACATACATTGCAAATTGATTAAAAAAAGCAACTAAATTGTTATGCATTTTGTTTTTTGTTTTGTTGAATAAAAATCTATTTTCCATTATATTAGCAAATATTTAAAATTATATATAAAATATATTCCATTCATACTCTACTCTAGCTAAATATTTTGCAGTGTTTGCATGTCCTTTAGTGCATAGAATTCATTAAATTAGAAGCAAAATAACATTAATTACAAGTTGATTAAAAAAAAAATGTGTTTTTTTTTTCACTTGAATAAATAATATATACACACACACACAAACATAATTATCATTATTATTAATTTATTAATTTTCCTTTGGCTTAGTTCCTTTATTCATCAGGGGTCGCCCCTGATGAGGGGCAGTGGATGCCAAGTACTGGGGAACATCCATACACACTCATTCACACACATACACTACAGGGAGTGCAGATTTATTAGGCAAATGAGTATTTTGACCACATCATCCTCTTTATGCATGTTGTCTTACTCCAAGCTGTGTAGGCTCGAAAGCCTACTACCAGTTAAGCATATTAGGTGATGTGCATCTCTGTAATGAAAAGGGGTGTGGTCTAATGACATCAACACCCTATATCAGGTGTGCATAATTATTAGGCAACTTCCTTTCCTTTGGCAAAATGGGTCAAAAGAAGGACTTGACAGGGTCCGAAAAGTCAAAAATAGTGAGATATCTTGCAGAGTGATGCAGCACTCTTAAAATTGCCAAGCTTCTTAAGCGTGATCATCGAACAATCAAGCGTTTCATTCAAAATAGTCAACAGGGTCGCAAGCGTGTGGAAAAACCAAACCAAAAACCAAGGTGCAAAAAACCTGCCCATGAACTGAGAAAAGTCAAGTGTGCAGCTGTCAAGATGCCACTTGCCACCAGTTTTGCCATATTTCAGAGCTGCAACATCACTGGAGTGCCCAAAAGCACAAGGTGTGCAATACTCAGAGACATGGCCAAGGTAAGAAAGGCTGAAAAACGACCACCACTGAACAAGACACACAAGCTGAAACGTCAAGACTGGGCCAAGAAATATCTCAAGACTGATTTTTCGAAGGTTTTATGGACTGATGAAATGAGAGTGAGTCTTGATGTGCCAGATGAATGGGCCCGTGGCTGGATCGGTAAAGGGCAGAGAGCTCCAGTCCGACTCAGACACCAGCAAGGTGGAGGTGGAGTACTGGTTTGGGCTGGTATCATCAAAGATGAGCTTGTGGGGCCTTTTCGGGTTGAGGATGGAGTCAAGCTCAACTCCCAGTCCTACTGCCAGTTTCTGGAAGACACCTTCAAGCAGTGGTACAGGAAGATGTCTGCATCCTTCAAGAAAAACATGATTTTCATGCAGGACAATGCTCCATCACACGTGACCAAGTACTCCATAGCGTGGCTGGCAAGAAAGGGTCTAAAAGAAGAAAAACTAATGACATGGCTTCCTTGTTCACCTGATCTGAACCCCATAGAGAACCTGTGGTCCATCATCAAATGTGTGATTTACAAGGAGGGAAAACAGCACACCTCTCTGAACAGTGTCTGGGAGGCTGTGGTTGCTGCTGCACGCAATGTTGATGGTGAACAGATCAAAACACTGACAGAATCCATGGATGGCAGGATTTTGAGTGTCCTTGCAAAGAAAGGTGGCTATTTTGGTCACTGATTTGTTTTTGGTTTGTTTTTGAATGTCAGAAATGTATATTTGTGAATGTTGAGATGTTATATTGGTTTCACTGCTAAAAATAAATAATTGAAATGGGTATATATTTGTTTTTTGTTAAGTTGCCTAATAATTATGCACAGTAATAGTCATCTGCACACACAGATATCCTCCTAAAATAGCTAAAACTAAAAACAAACTAAAAACTACTTCCAAAAATATTCAGCTTTGATATTAATGGGTTTTTTGGGTTCATTGAGAACATGGTTATTGTTCAATAATAAAATGAATCCTCAAAAATACAACTTGCCTAATAATTCTGCACTCCCTGTATGGCCAACTTGGTTTATTCAATTCACCTATAGACCATTTTAAGGAATGTAAACAATTACAATGGTCCTAATGTACAGGTATGTCCTGTTTTACATGTTTTATTTCTATAGCTTCCGAGAATCCAAAAAGGTCCACATATTGATAAATGTTATGATAGCTCTTTCAACGTGAAAATATGATTGAATTACCTCTTGTTACAGTTATGATATAGTATGATAACAAGCAGGAAATGTTCAAGGACCAATGACATTACCACATTGAAATGGTCTATAGCGCATCTCTTTGGATTGTGGGTGAAACCAGAGCACCCGAAGGAAACCCACGTGAACAGGGGCAGAACATGCATCCACACAGAAATGCCAGGACTCGAACCACTGAGCCACTGTGTCGCCCTTATCATTATTATATCATCTATATTTATTAACAGTTCAGTAGTTTCAGCATTCCCTGAACAGAAAATCCATAGATCAGCATGTATCTGAAATTGAAAGCTTTTGTAACATTATACACTATATCATTTCATGTTTCAATGTTCATATGATTGATTTACAATATAGTTTGAAAAAAAAGTTATATTTCTGTCATTTAGTAGATATATTATATGAGAGACTTGCTTTGTTTACCAAATAAGTGGATCTAATTGGATTTGCATTGCAAATATTACAGTTTTTCTCAGTGGCTTTGGTGCATTTTTCACAACACTATTTATATGTCACAACAGATAATGCATTTCTCAAAACAATTAGTACAAACTGCAAAACCTAGTTGATAACCTGCAAAAGCATGTCACTTGCTCAAAATGGATAGCTCAATCCTCACAAGCAAGTATTCATGTCAATGAAAGTGTCAGTGTCATCATGATGAAAAGTCCTGACACTATTGTTTATGAACAAGATAGTCAAATGGCTTTGTCATGTTGTCATTATGACACTTTACTCTGTACATTTTTTCCAATGCAAAAAAGTCAGATTTTGGTGACACTTCCTGAAAATGCTCAAGACAGCACTATATACTATTTGCACAGCCATTTGAAAACTACAGTAAAGTTAGACATCACTGCATTTAGTGAGGTATCTGAGTACAAGACACTGAATATGTCTGTTTCACATTTTTACTGCATTTGCTCTTTGCAATTCTAATTTATCCACAGCATTATGCAAAAGAATAAATACACCCTTATTTACAACAAACATAAACTTCCTTTGAGTAGAGCTGTGCACAACTGTAAACAATATTGCAGTACATGTTGGAACTGAACCTACAACATACACAGGTCTGTAAATCATTCATGTAATTGTTCAATTTAGAAGATATTTTCAGGAAAAAAAATGATTTAAAGATTTTTACAAAATTAGCTTGACAGATTTTGACAACTAGTTCAACATTTTTGTATGTAATGACTCAAGTAATGAAATGAGGACTATTTGTTTTATATGGCATGACTATTCAGCATTCACAAGTTTAGTTCATTTAGACTGACATGACATAAGCAAATGATAATGATACAAACAGCAGAGAGATGTATGAAAGCAATTGATGCATGTCCAAAAGCATTTACAATTTGTTGGAAGGAATGAGAAACTGCTACTATGATGTGCACAAATGACTAATTGTTTTGAGAAATGCATTAACTGTTGTGCAAATGTAAATAGTGTTGTGAGAAATGCACCAAAGCGACTGAGAAAAACTGTAAATATAAATTAAAAAGGTATTTTTTAAAATAATTTTATTTTATTATTTTTATTTAACACATTAAGTTTTTAGCTACGATGCTCCCAAAATCCTAAGTCCACAGATTTTTTTTACAAACCTCTGAGCAGAAATAGCAAAAACATTTAGCAGATTTTGTCTGATCCTAGTCATGGGCTACATTCTTCTCGATAGGGGGGTCATGGGCATAGGAAATTAAGCCACATAATCCCATAATCATACATTGAATAGTAAAAGTATAAGTTTTACCATGTAAGGCATATAATACAACTCTACAGTATTCATCACATTCATCTGTCATATTGGAAGATATTGGTTTAATTAGTCAGATGCTAACATTACTCAATGAAAAAAAAAATACTGGGCCTACATTCAATGCAACCTTACCTACATCTTAGACAAACTATCCTGCAGCTAAACCAGTTGTAAAAGGCCACTTTAAGGACCTTGCAAACTACATTACCACAAGTGCCAAAATAATGGCTTTTCATAAATTTCATAATTTACAGTCCATCAAAGGGCATCAAAAGCCTCTCGAGAACATGCGTCAGATAAATATAAGGTGTACCCCTACACAATTGAACAGCAAATCCGGTACAATAAGTGCTCCATCAGCATTTAAACAACAGCCGTTTCAGAGTAACACTCGAGATGGGAAAAAAAACAGCCTGGAGATAACAGCTGCAGTGGGAAGTGTGCACATCCTAATGGACCGCATTTATGCCACAGTCAGGGTCAGCAGACACGAACACAAGCTGCATTAGCTTTCTCCAGAGGGGAAAAACTTAGCTCTTCCTCTCTATTAGTCCCCAAGGCCTGAGTGTGTGCAAGATAGCAATGGAGAGAGAGAGAGAGAAAGGCAGTCTGCATCAAATGCTACAGTATGACCAGCTTCATGCAAAATGCCACTAATGCGCTTAGCATAATGAGAGGTCATTAGCGAGTGAGATGGGAAATAGAGGTAGAGGTTCATGTATTCATATATTAGTGGGGTCATTATTAATGCAGGCCTGTCATACTCTCTAATTGAATTACAGCCAGCTGAACAAGCTTATCCAGCAGTGTGTGTTTATGTGAGCTGATTTTGTCAACTCATGTAGACCCTTCTTCATAGTCCTGAGCAGCATCCGTGTTTGTGCACTCTGTAGGGTCTGACCCTGTCTAGAGAGTTGGGCCATCAACTGGAAATTACATTAGCGGCGGAAGAGAGGCCAGGCTGCCTCAAGCGGACAAGTATGAGCTGGATTTAACATAACAGATGCTAAAATGTGCCTGATTCTCAATATGCAAAATGAAGTCTGAGAATTTTGTAGTCACCCATGTAAATTCATATGCCAGGGCACTGCTGCAGGTTTTCTAGTGTATTTTTAGGTTCCAATCTGGTTGCTAGCATCTGCTGAATGGATTCTTACTAGCTCAAAATTAAAAGAGCTTCAACATCTCTATAACATTGTCCAGCAGTACACTTAATCAGATCCAATTTTATGGATAGGTCTTTGAGTCTGGTACAGGTGTGAACTGAACAAGTATAGTGTTTTTTTAACAATAACATGCGCCAGATATGGATTAAAAATGCTCGATTTATGTGCCTGGTGTTAATTAAAACCGTACAGTTAGGATAATTTTGTTAACATTAGTTATTTTAACTAAATTGACAATGAGAACTACAAAAAGCATTATTTTAAAGGGGTGGTCCACTACAATATCATATTTTAAACTTTAATTGATGTGTAATGTAGAACATAAACAACATCTCTAAAAGTAATACGCTCAAAGTTCAATGCAAAGGAAGACATTGGGTTTTACAGAGTTAGCTTAGTAAAGCCTACATTGAACTAAGTTTGGGGACTACAAACAAATCCATCTGGGTTATTGAGATCATAAACCCTTCAGGTTACACGCATCCCATACAGTGAAGGGGCGTGGCCAGAGACGTTGTAATGTTATAGCAGAGAAAACTAAAACGCCGTCCAAATGCTGCCATTTCCACAGAGCTTCTTCTGGTTCCGTATTTGGGTTTCTAAAGAACATCACACAAAGATAGAAGTGCTTACAGTTTAATTTAAAGTATGTTCCAGAGAATTATATAGAAAAAAATATATAGCAAGCATTTGACAAAGGAGAGCTTCCAGAATCTCTCCCAGTTCAGTGCTGGATTTGGCTAAAAACTCCTCAAAGAAGGAGCAGTTCCAACCATAATAGAAGCTGTGGAATGTGAGCCACAACCTGTGTTTTTATTTGTTAAAACTGATCTATAACATATCTATATCTATGTTTCTAGTGTTAACAGTATTTTGTAGCAAGGACATAAACAAGGATGTAAACAATGGGAAATGCTGTTTGGCACAGCTAACAATTTAGCTGACGGAATACATATTTATCGTTTAAACTCGGAAAAGATATGTGAACGTTTCATTTTCACATGCTTATAACCCGAATATATATGATATGAAATGTATTTTAGAGAGCAGGCATGAGGTTCAGCTGTGGCCTTTTCATTTTCTGTCTGATTCAGGCTGAAACTGCTGCGGCTAACAGTTACACTGAATGCCAGCATTTACACACCAGTGTAAACACAAAACATGTGCTAATAGATGCCTGATGTTCATGGTGACGTGGAGCCAATCTGCGAATCACAGCAAATTATATTAGCTGACCAATCAGAGCCTTTTGAGGGCAGTCTTTTGGAGGAACTAGGAAATATGACGTTTTCATGTTAGCGGAGTAGCAGTATACAATCAAAGTAAGATATATGGAAAAATAACTTGATTTTTTACAAATGAAGCAAGAGCACACATTGCTTTGTACCCCATAAACAAAACCAAGCCTTAAAATACACTCTGGACCACCCCTTTATACACAAGTGGTACAACTTTTTTTATTAAATAGATTTTAAAAGCTAGTAAAGTTCAGTTGTATTTTTTAACTAACATTAACTTTGCAACTGTAATTAGATGATTTTAATGCATTAACTAATGTTTACTAATGAGACCTTACTGTGATGTGTCACCTGTTCCACTTCATAATCCTATCGTATATTGTGATAAAAGCTTTAGCAATTACGGCTGTTACTGTTGTAGGCCTTAATGATTCATAAAGGAAAAACACAATATTTCGATGCACTGTTTAATTGTCTTAAGATTGTTGCACACTAAATCTGACATTGTTATCCCTAATTTTCGCACGTTAAAAAAATTAATTCGACCTCCCGTTGTGTCAATCTTATTTTTTCCATTTTTCTCATCCGAAAAAGAGCTTTGAGAGGCATTTTGACAATTCAGAGCCACAGTACAAGCGAAAGGCAAAATACGCAATGTCGCCACTTGAGCCACAGATAACTTTATGACAAACATAGTGCATAATATGAGACTGAACGTGGCAGACAGTTGAAAACCCATTTGCTGGATTCAGTTACCTGGGAACTGCTCACCTACAGCTGTTTAGGGTGTGTGGGTGTCTTTCTGTGTGTGTGTCCATACATTTGACGTCCTGCCCATAAACATTGTAATAGAATGGCACCTCAAGGTCCGTTTCGGTCTGTTGTCAACGTGGCCATCAACCATAATGTCTATGGTACTGCAGTCTCAGTTCAAGATTTGTTTACATATGTAATATGTGAACTATCACATGCAATGTATCAAAATGATTCCACTGATTTCATAAAATAAACTTCATATAAATATTAAATATTTATATAAACTTCAAACAAACTCGTATCAATCCATCGCAGCTCGAATGGACAAATTTTTCGGATACGAATACAAAAAAAAAAAAAAAGCATACGAACATTTCGGACTTCAGAAAAGTGCAAAGACCTTTACTCTGCTACAAAATCTGTGTTAAACACCTGAAGCTGGGTTTCTAATACAGCTGCACGGATTCTGTGCCCAAAGAAATCTGCAGATTATTTACCCCATCATTGTGTGTATTTATTTACTTATGCAAATGTCTGTTATTATATTTATTTATTTAATATGTATATTCATTTCAGTAATATCATTAACTAATACACAAAGGTTTTAATTGGATATGCATTGTAAACCTTAAGTAAAACTATAAAAAATTTCAATAAAATGATTTTGCCTGACCCTGGTAATGAGTACTAAAATATATAGATTAAATAAAATGTCCATTTTTCACTGATCTGACTGCCATAACCTCTTTTGGAAAGACACAGAAATGCATTAATCTCTTTTTTTTCTTTTGCTGTTAAATCAATTTTCCCATCATCTCCGGTGTAATATAAATATAAAAACAGGTCATCTGAAGTTTTGTAAAGAACAGACCAAATCCAAGAGTATTCAATAATATCCTTTGATAACTTTAGCTTGGGCGTTTTCAAATGAGGAGCATGAATCTGAGTGATGTATGATTCACATGGACAAGCTTTTAAGTGTCTGACGGCCCTTGATCACTGTATGCTCTCATTGTATAGGCTGTGACATTCTGACATGCGAGGAGGAAAGTAATACGTGTTCGGAATAACATGAGACGGTAAATTACAACTGTCATTTAGGACTTAACTATCCTTTTAAGTGTTTTGAATTGGGACCCTTGAGACTGTATTCAACTCCTGTTAATGTTTGAAATTATTGGTCTCTTTAAGATATGTCAGCCCGGTATGAGCCGTATCGGAGGGTGGTCTCTGGCACAGCAGTTCTGCGCTTATGGTCTTGGCAGCTGGTGCTGTTGATAAAGTGTTCCTGTTGCTGTTGGGTTTGTTAATGAGTCTGGAGGCTGTCTGCTATAATGAGGGAAGCTAGTACAAACTGCACGGTTAACCTGCACCCTGCCTGACCGCACAGTACCAGTGACTTACTGCCAAAAATATTCAGGAAAACATGACAACTGTGTTGCTTGATTAAGGTCTTTGCACACTGAAGTCCGAAAACTTTGTATGCATTTTTTTGGATTTGTTTCTGAAAAATGTATCACACACAGTCCGATCTGTATTAATTAATCCTTTGCAAAAAAAAAGTTAATTATTAGTGTTTAAAAAAAGAGGAAATGTTGTGTTCATCAAATCCACAGCACAGAGAGGCAGTTCACCTCCTTATCAAAGAGCTACGTAGGACTATTGCGAAATGTAACGTTTATTTCAGAAAATCTGTGGATTTTTGATACTTTTGAAACTGCAGACACATCATGTACCCATCACAGTTATTAATGTCTACACCTACCCCAAACATAAACCAAACTATCACAGTTATTAACGTCTATACCTACTCAACACCTAAACCCAACCATCACAATTATTAACGTCTACACCTTCCCCAACCATCACAGTTATTAACGTCTACACTTTCCCCAACCCTAAAGCCAACCATCACAGTTATTAACGTCCATACCATTTTCACACCTAAACCCAACCATCACAGTCATTACCGTCTATACCTACTCAACACCTAAACCCAACCATCACAGCTATTAACGTCCATACCTACTTCACACCTAAACCCAACCATCACAGTTATTAACGTCTACACCTACTCAACACCTAAACCCACCCATCACATTTATTAATGTTCCCCAATTTATTACACCTTCCCCAACCCTAAACCCAACCATCACAGTTATTAGCATCTACACCTTGCCCAACCCTAAACCCAGCCATCACAGTTATTAATGTCTACACCTTCCCCAACCCCAAACCCATCCATCACAGTTATTAACGTCTATACCTACTCAACACCTAAACCCAACCATCACAGTTATTAATGTCTATACCTACTCCACACCTAAACCCAACCATCACAGTTATTAATGTCTACACCTTCCCCAACCCTAAACCCATCCATCACAGTTATTAACGTCTACATCTACCACAACCCTAAACCCAGCCATCACAGTTATTAATGTCTACACCTTCCCCAATCCTAACCCCTACCCATCACAGTTATTAATGTCTACACCTTCCCTAACCATCACAGTTATTAACGTCTATACCTACTTCACACCAAAACCCCACCAAAGTTATTAACGTCTATATCTACTTCACACCAAAACCCAACCATCACAGTCATTAACGTCTACACCTACTCAACACCTAAACCCAACTATCACAGCTATTAACGTCCATACATACTTCACACCTAAACCCAACCATCACAGTTATTAATGTCTACACCTACTCAACACCTAAACCCACCCATCACATTTATTAATGTTCCCCAATTTATTACACCTTCCCCAACCCTAAACCCAACCATCACAGTTATTAGCATCTACACCTTCCCCAACCCTAAACACAGCCATCACAGTTATTAATGTCTACACCTTCCCCAACCCCAAACCCAACCATCACAGTTATTAACGTCTATACCTACTCAACACCTAAACCCAACCATCACAGTTATTAATGTCTATACCTACTCCACACCTAAACCCAACCATCACAGTTATTAATGTCTACACCTTCCCCAACCCTAAACCCATCCATCACAGTTATTAACGTCTACATCTACCACAACCCTAAACCCAACCATCACAGTTATTAATGTCTACACCTTCCCCAATCCTAACCCCCAACCATCACAGTTATTAACGTCTATACCTACTTCACACCAAAACCCCACCAAAGTTATTAACGTCTATATCTACTTCACACCAAAACCCAACCATCACAGTCATTAACGTCTATACCTACTCAACACCTAAACCCAACCATCACAGCTATTAACGTCCATACCTACTTCACACCTAAACCCAACCATCACAGTTATTAACGTCTACACCTACTCGACACCTAAACCCACCCATCACATTTATTAATGTTCCCCAATTTATTACACCTTCCCCAACCATCACAGTTATTAGCATCTACATCTTCCCCAACCCTAAACCCAGCCATCACAGTTATTAATGTCTACACCTTCACCAACCCTAAACCCATCCATCACAGTTATTAACATCTATACCAAATCCACACCTAAACCCAACCATCACAGTTATTAATGTCTACACCTTCCCCATCCCTAAACCCAACCATCACAGTCATTAACATCTATACCTACTCAACACCTAAACCCAACCATCACAGCTATTAACGTCCATACCTAATTCACACCTAAACCCAACCATCACAGTTATTAATGTCTACACCTACTCAACACCTAAACCCACCCATCACATTTATTAATGTTCCCCAATTTATTACACCTTCCCCAACCCTAAACCCAACCATCACAGTTATTAGCATCTACACCTTCCCCAACCCTAAACCCAGCCATCACAGTTATTAATGTCTACACCTTCCCCAACCCCAAACCCATCCATCACAGTTATTAACGTCTATACCTACTCAACACCTAAACCCAACCATCACAGTTATTAATGTCTATACCTACTCCACACCTAAACCCAACCATCACAGTTATTAATGTCTACACCTTCCCCAACCCTAAACCCATCCATCACAGTTATTAACGTCTACATCTACCACAACCCTAAACCCAGCCATCACAGTTATTAATGTCTACACCTTCCCAACCCCAAACCCACCCATCACAGTTATTAACGTCTATACCTACTCCACACCTAAACCCACCCATCACAGTTATTAATGTCTACACCTTCCCAACCCTAAATCCAACCATCACAGTTATTAATGTCTGTACCTACATCACTTTTTTGGATGTGAAATTTTTTTTAACCTGCTAAAGTTTATGACGGACAAAAGTTTCAAAAGCATTCTATGAATACGATTGACACAAATCAAATTGACACAAAGTGTGAAAATTTCAACCTCAGACCGCAATAAGCTTTACTGTAAAATCTATAGCTATGCTGAAAAACTTCAACTGTAGGCACTTACTTTGCTGAAGACACAATGAGCTGAGAGTCCTTGTACGCAATCAGGTAGCCCTGGTTTTCTGGATTATGAACAGTTACCTGTATTAGAATAAAAAGGTCAAAAAAGAGACACTATTATTAATTAATAATTTGAATCCTCTTTTAAATTGGCAGAGCAGAAATAGATTAGTATGTCTGACCCTGTTGTTCAATCTACAGTAGGTTAATATCAAGGTTAATGCAATCTGTTTATCCCTCAGAGAAATCTAGAGTCTGACTCACTCTACCAGCAAATACAAGCCATCTAAAGTTCTACAGATAAAGGATTTAATTGGTACGCATGACTGGAATCTTAGTGCACTTTAGTAACATTTATGCAACCTTTCATGCTTCTTTTTTTCTTTCCTTCCCACCAAGATTGGATCAAAATGCATTAAACTGTCATATTGTGAAATATTGCAATTGAAATAAAGGCAAACATTATTAATTAAATTATTGTAAAAAAACAATTAATTAAAAATATTTATTTGCATTTTTGTATTTCTCTTTGAAATGTAGTATATTGATGTGATGACAGCTCAATTTTTTATATTTATTATTACTACACGACAGCTAATGTGCCAATTTGATGCTCAAGAAACAAAAAACTGAAGAATTAAAAAGAGCAGCATTTACTTAAAATAATTCATTTGTACTATTACTAATAGATTTGGTATCACGTTTATAAATTTATTGCAACTAGCTTATTTATCAGGTCACAATTTAAAAAAAACGGTTTTAGTTTTACTAACCTTGAATTCTAGCTTACATATCGCCATAGGAATAACCATGCTGCGTCAGTGGAAATTAAGGCTGGTTTATACTTCTGTGTCGAGTGATCGGCGTGACCCACGGTACATGCCTTGCGCATAGCCGTGCATTTACACTTCTGCGTGCTGTGTGTTGCTCTGCAATAACACTTCCGAAACGCTAGCTGGCAGTAGGTTTAAATGTTCCTGTGTTGAGTTTCTTTGTGGGTGTTTTGTTTTTTCTGAATGCTACCTTAATGTAGAAGTAGCTCAAACTCGCTCATTCAGAGGTGGGAACCAGCGGATGTGCAACAACTTTAATCATAAAGTAAACACAAAACAAAAGTATGCATCTGGAGCTCCTTCACGGGACTGGAAACTTGTAAACACTCGCTCCATCTGGCTGGCGGCTCTCAGCACCGCCCACACTCATTACAGCTACCCAAGCAGACCAATTACAGAGCTTGCACTACGCATCATTGCAGCGCGTAGTTACATTTTTTAAGAGGTGCGTGCCAGCGTCGGCGTCAACCACAGCAAGGGCTATGCGACCGCGCATAGGGTGCGCTGGAGCATACGCTTGACGCAGAAGTATAAATCAATATGAAAATGAAATGGAATGCACCTAAATAAAAATTCTGAATCCACTTGTCTTAAAACGCTTTGTAATAAGTATTTATTATTTTATTAAATGCTATAAAGTAAATTTGCAAGATTTTTTTATTAATTGTATTAATCTTAATTTAAAATTATTCTAAATTAAAAAACAGAAGCCAATAAAATAACATTTTATTGACGGTAAATTTTTATTGGCAGTGAACGAGTCAAGGAGTTATTTTACCAGCATTGCCACGACAATCTATTACAAGTAGCAAAAACAAATATACTACAAGAAAATGTCCTTGTAAACTTGAATTTTCCGTAGCAACATATAGCGCACCACTTTCCACATCCATTGTGAAAGCAAATTTACATCACACATGACTACGTCTAGAGCAGGGGTGTCAAAGTCAATTCCCAGAGGGCCGGAGCCCTGCAAAGTTTAGTTCCAGCCCTGCTTCAAAACACCTATCTATAGGTACCAAACAAGCCTAAAGCACTCAATTAGTTTGATCAGGTGTGTTTAATTAGGGTTGGAACTAAACTGTGCAGAGCTCCGGCCCTCCAGGAACTGGCTTTGACACCTGTGGTCTAGAGGGAGAGTGAAATTAGTGCACTGAACAGCTTTTTTTTGGCTCATATTTTTGGCCAATATCTCTCTTTTGGATAATTATTTGTCAGCTAAAACTGAAGTGTGAAATGTGATTTATTATTAAAACCATAATAAAGCAAAAAACAATTTATCCTGCTCGTGATTTATAAACAGGTATTTATAAATCAGTGTATTTAATGGTAGAGTTTATAGGTTTTAGGAGAAAAAGCTGTTATACTGCACTTTAGAGCTGCACAAAATATTGGAAAATTCTAACATTGCGATATTTTGTTATTCTGTGATTATATATAGTGCGATATGAATACAATTTGAGAACTTTTATTTGGTAAGAATTTATCTTTTTAGAGCAGGGGTGTCAAAGTCAATTCCCAGAGGGCCGGAGCCCTGCAGAGTTTAGTTCCAGCCCTGCTTCAAAACACCTATCTATAGGTACCAAACAAGCCTAAAGCACTCAATTAGTTTGATCAGGTGTGTTTAATTAGGGTTGGAACTAAACTGTGCAGAGCTCCGGCCCTCCAGGAACTGGCTTTGACACCTGTGTTTTAGAGTAACTGGGATGATTACAACAACGTGCAACTGCATAAATTAATAAACAATCTACAAGCACAGATAAATACAATAAAGATACAAAAAATAAATAAACAGTTTTTTGTTGTATTCCGGGGAGTCTAACAGTATTCAGGTACAATCATTTTATAATCAAATGTAACATATTCCTGCGTAGTCTTCATTGTATAAATAATTCAATAAAATTTGTTGTTATTAAAGTTACAAATTGTATAATTTCTTATGCCTGAAAGCTTGCAAGATCCTCAGGCCTTTAGAACACATGCAAATGATTAATTATAATTTAGACTCAAAATTGCAGATCTTGTGATGACTCTATTGCAAATGATCACATTACGTTATCGATACTGAAACGATAAATTGTGCAGCCCTACTGCACTGGATTGAATCTAAAATAACAACAACTGAAGTCCAATTATCACAAGTTAAAAGAGGTTAAGTATCAGACTTACACTTTCTAGAACACGAAGACATCTCTCAGCACCCCACAAAGATGCTACTAAGTTCTCCTTATCATCCTCTCGGCTCAGATTCTCCACGCATTCTTTAACTGAGGAAACACACATAAACATAACTCGCTCTCAAAAGCAATGTATGAAACCCAAGCAAAAGGGATTTTCACTTAACATAACATAAAATGGACATATTTTTAACTAATATTACAAAAAACGCAGAATACCTTTATCTACAATGTGGTCCAAGCCTCCCAGAAGCCGGAGCTCTTCT
This sequence comes from Danio kyathit, assembly GCA_903798195.1. Taxonomy (NCBI): domain Eukaryota; kingdom Metazoa; phylum Chordata; class Actinopteri; order Cypriniformes; family Danionidae; genus Danio; species Danio kyathit. The sequence goes on along the minus strand of LR812530.1, from coordinate 13,951,765 downwards.
TTAAACCAATCCCCTGCTCTCTTTGACGTCAATGACAGCAAAGTCTCCATGGCTAAATGTCCCGTCTGCCAAGAAAAACAAAGTACAATCAGTCTGAAAGATATAAGAAAAAATACATTCAGCTTTAATGACTCCATTATGCAAATGTAAAAGTTCTGTTTGCTGAAGAGAACATTAAATCGAATGTAAATGGGCCGCGGGAAACGCAAAGAAAACTTCAGAAAAAGCAAAAAAAAACATTAAAGCGAGTAAATATTTGAATAGTTTGGTAAAGGGTGTTTTAAATTCATTTATCTGTGAGTTTATCATCCTGTGCTTTACTGGGGGTTCACACTGAATGTGGTATTTAGGCCTGTCACAGTATCTATTTTTTGTTATTTAATTATTATTATTATTGCACCAAAATGTATTGCCATAAACAATATTATTGTAATTTTAAAACCATTTTATGCCACTCATTAATAACAAAGACTATAGAATATAGACATGTCACTCGTATCTTTTTGAAAGGGGAAAAGTGTAACGGTCAATATGGTGAATAAAGCCCCACCTACTAGTTACAGGAGCCAATCATCGATTGCTATATGGCGAATAAATCCCGCCTTCTAGTACAGGAGACAATCATCGATTGCTATATGGCAAATAAACCCCGCCTTCTAGTACAGGAGCCAGTCATCGATTGCTATATACTGACGATACTCCGGGGGAGGGGCTCAGACCAGACGTGAGGCTCTGCAGATTTTATGTGATTTGGATGTTTAGAAACTAAAGAGACAGTTGTTGTTTAATTGTATAGGTGATTCCTAATATGAAATTCAATCGCTAGCTTGGCAAACAATTTTGGAGAATTTGAGGTTTCCCCATTCAGACAGAATGCCCGAGCATACTGCCCCCGAGAGGTGTTTCAAAGATGGTCGCAGAGTGAAATTACTTGCCTTAAAGAGACTTTGTTAATAATGCCAGAATGACGATATAATATCATCACGATGCAAGTACATTCTTCCAAAGGAACACATCACATTTTATTCTTAAGAATATTTAATTATGGCCATTTTAACAATTTAATTATTAGGCATTGGAATCAGAATGTGAAAACGCATTTGCCGAATAAATACAGTGCTTCCCACATATAGACTTTACTTGGGCGGGCTGCTTTTTTTTTTTTTACGATTATTATCATCCTTTTACACTTTTTTTGTATTTACCAAACATAAACAAACATCTGCGAGTGATTAAGTAGTGGAAAATCTTCTCTCCTTTACGCGTTTCGTACTGCTCGTTCTGGGTGCAAGAAAACTGTCAAAACTTCCACAGGTAGTCTCACGTGCTCTGCAGACCCACAGAGATGCGCAGCTTGTTGCATCCGGCCGGGGTTTCTAAATCTACTAATATGTCCAGGATTTGGTTTTGCTTTCGTTTTCTAAGCTGTCATTACTTTTACGCGCACAGCAACGAGAGCCAGAGAGACATTAAATAATTAATTCTTTAATCTATACGACTTTACTAAATACTCAGAGAGGACGACGTTACATCTAAATTGACTGCAGAATGTTAGAAGACCATTTGAAATGGGTAGTCAACTCACTGATCGTATTTAAAACATGTTTTATTCTTGTAATTATTATAATCTGTTATTATTCATTTTTTTCTGTCATTTATTTCTCACTTTCTGTATATTATATTAATTTAGTGATATTATTATATTACATATTTTATACATCTAAAATGCTTTGGCAATATTGTACAAAATGTCATGCCAATAAAGCAACCTGACCTTGAATAAGAGATAGAGACAGTCAACAGTCTTTTCTTTACTTTAACCCATTGAAAAGAAAAAGTTTAAAACAGTTAATAAAAAAAATTGAGTTAAAATCAAATTATGTTTTGTTTGTCGCATATACTTAACTATTCATGTGCTGTGGGTAAAAGGTGTGTTTCAATCCGCGTGTTTCAATTTCAAAGCTGTGAGAAGCACTGAAATAATAATAAATATAAAAAAAAAGTGCAAGTAAAAAGTTTGCGAAATCTGCTACCAGATCTATTTTCAGTTGTCAGACACCCATATAAAAATATACTAAAGTAATTTATACTTTAAATACTATAGTGGTTTTGACCATACTAACAGTGACACCTCCAATAGAGACAGAGAGGTTGCACAATCAGCTAAAATGTTAAATGTTAAATCACCAAAAATGATTGAGGTGATGTCAATGTGTTGTGCGATACGTCGATATATTAATTATTGCGACAGGCTTAGTGGTACTGTGTTTTGTTAGTGTATTTTTAATTGTTGGTCTAAGTACACATTTGTCTTCTTGACAGATGTCTTCTTTCTGTTTTTACCAACATCAGCATTACAAAAAAAAAAAGTGTCAAGTAAGAAAAGCTTAACTTTGAAAATCCTTAAATTCTGCTTCATTGAAATGCGCAGCACTCAGCTGTTTATATAGACATCCTGTGAGAAGTTTACAAAAGCTACAGTCAGCAGCATGTAAACCATTCTCAGAGAAACTACACTCAGACTAAGTCTACAATTTCATCCCCTATAAAGCTAAGGATTTTTGTAGCATTCACCAAGTTCAAGAATATATATACTCACCGGCCACTTTATTAGGTACACCTTACTAGTACCGTGCTGGACCCACTTTTGCCCTCAGAACTACCTTAATCCCTCGTGGTATAGACTCAACAAGGTACTGGAAATATTCCACTAAGATTATAGTCCATATTGACATGATAGAATCGTGCGGTTACTGCAGATTTGTCTGTTGCACATCCATGATGCGAATATCCCATTCCATCACATCCCAAAGGTGCTCTATTGGATTGAGTTCTGGCGACTGTGGAGGCCCTTTGAGTACAGTGAACTCATTGTCATGTTCAAGAAACCAGTCTGAGATGATTTGCGCTTTATGACATAGAGCTTTTTTCTGCTGGAAGTAGCCATCAGAAGAGGGGTACACTGTGGTCATAAAGGAATGGACATGGTCAGCAATAATACTCAGGTAGGCTGTGGCGTTGACACAATGCTCAATTGGTACTAATGGGCCCAAAGTAAGCCAAGAAAAAGTCCCTCACACCACCACCAGCCTGAACTGTTGATACAAGGCAGGATGGATAGATACATGCTTTCATGTTGTTGACGCCAAATTCTGACCCTACCATTCAAATGTCGCAGAAGAAATAGAGACTCATCACCTTTTTCCAATTTTCTATTGTCCAATTTTGGTGAACCTGTGTGAATTGTAGCCTCAGTTTCCTGTTATTAGCTGACAGGACTGGCACCCGGTGTGGTCTTCTGCTGCAGTAGTCCATCTGCGTCAAGGTTCGACGTGTTATGCAGTCAGAGATGCTCTTCTGCATACCTTGGTTGTAACGAGTGGTCATTTGAGTTACTGTTGCCTTTCTATCAGCTGGAACAAGTCTAGCCATTATCCTCTGACCTCTGGCATCAACAAGGCATTTGCGCCCACAGAACTGCCGCTCACTGGATATTTTCTCTTTTTCAGACCATTCTCTGTAAACCCTAGAGATGGTTGTGTGTGAAAATCCCAGTAGATGAGCAGTTTCTGAAATACTCAGACCAGCCCATCTGGCACCAACAACCATGCCACGTTCAAAGTCACTTAAATCTCCTTTCTAACCTATTCTGATGCTCGGTTTTAACTGCAGCAGATCATCTTGACCATGTCTACATGCCTAAATACACTGAGTTGCTGCCATGTGATTGGCTGATTAGAAATTTGCATTAACGAGCAGTTGGACAGGTGTACCTAATAAAGTGGCCAATGAGTGTATATTTATATGTAAAAAAAAAAAAATAGTCTATTAAAAAATGAAATCAGTTGTGAATCATTCAATAAATGAACTCATCTTTAAAACAAAGATTGTGAGCAGAAATAAATTAAATTAAAGATACTTCTGATACTTTAGATTTTCTGTGCATAGCAGCTTCGTCACACACACAGGCTTTAGGTATGACTGCATCTTTTATGATACCTTAAAACTAGTTTCTATTCTCTCTATAGCTGCAACCTCTATACTTGTGTGTTGCATAGATGTGTGTTGGTTTATATATTGCCTATATTATTCATTTATTATTTATCAGCAACTTGTAATAACTTAAAATTCTTCACAGGATACTTTTTTATATACTGTAGAATGAAGAAAAGGCTAAAAGAATTTGATATGACATGAGGTTGTTCAAGCTATTGAAATTTTGGGGTAAACTTTTCCTTCAGCACAGACTAAATGTTGAAACAGTCCATCACATAATACAATTAAAAAAACCTTAGCACTTAAATGTATCCACTAGAGGGAGTAGAAACTGAAAATTTCTGAAAACCCCAAGTGAACACAGTCTCCCATTCAAATGTGCACAAGCAGAATAATATACTAGAAAACATAAGCCGCTTTACCACTGCGCAATACAGTATGGTTAGGTATGGCTCGACTTGCACTTCCATAGCAAGGTGAGATTATTGCTATAGTTGCGCCACCTCTACTGCTGTGACTTCCCATCCATCTCTTACTGGATCCACTCCTTGGCTAGCAATGACTACCTTTAGTAGTCAGTAATCCAATTATTTGCCTTAATCAGAATGAGACAATAATATGGCTAAGGTGAGTTGCTTTTTGAATGTTAATGTCATGTTCCCGTTTCACATGTTATGATACATGGTTAGATTAACGTCATTATGTCATCATTCGACGCTAGTTTCCTCTGGCGTTTTACGCAACAACAGTTCATGTTCGTCATGGCACCATATGTGATTTTGGGCGTTTCATTTTTAATTTTGCGTTAAGTTCACGCGACGCAATTGTGGTTTGCTAGTTTCAGCTCGACGCAAGAGTCATTTTGACGTTTTGCACAACGCTGTTTAAATAGCAAATGCATTTGCGCTCATTTAGGCGTTCTCGTCTAAAAGGAGGCGTGTTGAGGCGCACTGCTGGCGCGTTGCTATTTTGAGAAACTAGAATAGACTGTTTAATAAACCAGCTAAAAGTAGGTCTAAAGTCCAGCGCACAGCGCGTTAGATGTGCGCCTCGCTTAAACATTGCTTAATACACACAGGATGTACAGCAATACGCAAATATCTTTACAAATAAAAAATTATTAAAGGATTAAAATATTACAACAATTATTACTTTCTAGCCTACATAAATATAAAAACTACTGCCTTCATCTCGGGGGGCTTTTGTATAATGTTATTATTATCAGCAGTATTATTTTTATATGCATATTTATATTTGTTTTATTAAAAACAAGCTTAGAATTGCTCACCTGTCAGCTTTTAGACCATATGGGGCATAGCATGTGTATTTGGATATAACTTAAGTTTTTTGACCACACTTCATTATTATTGTTCATTTATTTGTTTGCTGGAATTTAGAACTGAATATAGAAATAGTTTTGAAACAAATCTTTGCGCATAACAAACGAAATTGTTTATGTATAGGCTAATGGATGTCTGTGCGTACAACACCTTTCCTTATCCACGAGAGTGAAAGTGAAAGTAAAGAATGAGGAGGCTCATCTCTCATTCTCAGGCTGCAAATGGTTTGTTTAACTGTTTTCTCGCTAGTGAAGCGTTCAGTTTTTCCACTTACAAAGTCCACTTAGAAAGTTGAGTTTATTCTCAAAACACACCTATAACTCATTAAGAGAATAAGCTCAACCCTGATAGACCATGCGCCGCGGCGCAAAGCAAAATTTTCCATCTTTAAAATAGCAAAAGTGGATTCTGACAAGCCCTTAATGCTTTTGCACCGTGTGCTTTGGACTAGATCGTTAAAATAGGGCCCTCTGTGTGAAAACAGACAATGGCAGATACAAATTATCAAGAAACAGGCCACCTCTGCCATTTTTTTCATTAACTTTTCATTCACTAAATGAGAATTCTCAGCATAGTCATAGTCATAATTTTCTGGTTGCACTAAATATGTGCTCTCCTGCTTGAAGCCATTCTCATTTGTTTGTCGTCAAATGCCTGATAACTATTGTGTGTGCATTCTGTCGCTAAATGTAGGGAAAAGTACTACAAAATGGTAATAGTTTAAAGTGTTTACATGTCTGTACTGCACTTCATAAAATAGGAATACTCTACATGTCTTAATTCCATTTGTTAAGTTAGATTATATTTTTAGTCGAATTAATGTAATCAAAAATCACTGTTTACATAGTAGACTCTTAATTAGAGTATTGTCTTAATCGTATTGAAATTGGAGTATTGGTGTCCATGTAAATGTGCTCAGAGGAATATCTGAAAATCTACTGATTACGATGCTGCCATTTTAAGCCACATTCACACTATGAACGACTTGTAGTGGCAAAGTGACAAGCGACCGTTCATTTCAACGGAGAGTGAGCGACTTCAGACGACCTCAGTCTACGTCAGCAACGGTGACCAGTTGGGCGTGTCGAGCGATGGCAAATCAACACGCGACAGTTCATTTCAACGGAGAGTGAGCGACTTCAGACGACCTCAGTCTACGTCAGCAACGGTGACCAGTTGGGCGTGTCGAGCGATGGCAAATCAACAAGCGACAGTTCATTTCAACGGAGAGTGAGCGACTTCCGACGACCTCAGTCTATGTGAGCGACGGCGACCAGTTGGGCATGTCGTGCAGCAACGACCAGTCGGGCATGTCGAGCGACGGCGACCAGTCGGGCGTGTCCAGCGACGGCGACCAGTCAGGCATGTCGAGAGACGACGAAAAGTCTGGCGTGTCGAGAGAGGGTGACCAGTTGGGTGTGTCGAGCAACGACGACCAGTCGGGCCTGTCGAGTGACGGTGACCAGTTGGGCGTGTCGAGCGACTGCGACAAAGTTGAGAATCCTTTCACTGTCTGCAAAGTAAGAGCGACTTTCCTGAGCGATAGCCAATCGGAGCACCAGTAAAGGTCACGTGATCCTCTTTCATCTCCTGCAGAGGTTGGTTGTATTCTCCATGCTGTATACCTACACAGACCTGCGTTTGCAGCATATTGACACCCAGAGCGACAGGCAGCTACAAAGTCGCTGCTAGTGTGAATGTGGCATTGGTAAGGCCAGACAGAATCTGCTGACATTTTTTGCTATTTCTGGGGAGAATTTTGTAAATCTGCGGATTTATGCGGAATGGTTTTAGGAGTATCATAATTAAAAACTTAATATATGAAATAATAAATAATACATTTTTAAAATGTATTTAATGTTTACAATGCAAATTCAATTAGATCTACTTATTTGGTAAACAAAGCAAGTCTCTCATATAAAATAGCTACTGAAAGACAGAAAATATTACTTTACAAACTGTATTGTAAATAAATCATATGAACATTTTAATATTAATATTATTATTATATCACAATAAAATGAATTAAAAACGGAATAAATATAAATTTACACACATTTACACAAGTAAATAAATAGACTCGATGATGGGCTAAAAATCTGCGGATTTCTGCGCACACAGATTCCGTGTGGGCCTAGGCATTGGGTATGTTTGTCTTGTGGTGGTAATAACAACGGTTTAGTCATGCAAACTAAAAATACAGCAATGGCTGCTGTTAACTATTTAAATATAGTGGGTTTGGAGTCTCGTATCACAAATCCAATGACACTGGTAGAGACAATTTTCTCAGACTAGTAGACCTTTTTCACATTTTTGAGTTACTCAGCAATGGAAGTCATCACAGTTGGGTAAACTTAAAGGGTCACGAAACACCAAAACACATTTTTTGAGCTGTTGACAGTCATATATGTGTCCCATGCTGCTATAAACACTATTAGGACACATATATTGCACTAAAAAGTGAAAATTGGTTGTTTTTGCGTTATTTTGAGCAAATTCGTTCTTCCGGTTTGAAACTAATTTTTGAAGCTACGTCACGGCCATGAGATACTTAGGTGTAAATCCAGCCTGTAGACTGGCTCTCTGTCTTTTCGCGGACTTTCTGACGTATGTGAGTGTGGATCATTAATTCATGAGAAAGACGTGCTTCAAACCAATCAGCGCGCTCTATTGTGTATGACGTGAAACTTCATTAATATGCATGATAGCTCCGGAGATTGTTTACCTGTTTACGCTGTTCAGACGGCAGAGAGACGCCACGCTGTGTTGCCAAAACAAGTGAAAGAACAAGAATTTGGAGACACGGGTCGTCGGTGTTGCGTTTATTGTTGTGCTTCAACGAAGGTTTTGTTTTCATTTTCCCTGTATGAGAGAGCTGCTGGACTCACGTGTGGATTACAGTGCACGCGACACGCGACAGAAACGCGTTTGTAAGGAACATTTTTACCCGAGAGCTTTTCGCATCTGGAAATGGTGAAATCCGGATTTGCCGCTCGTCTACTTCTATTAAAAAGACACAGCTCCAGTTTGATTGTCTGTCTACAGATTTGGTAAGTGTTTGCAATGCTGTGCCCTTTGTTTAACCAAGATTGCAAAGTTAGTTCGTGGTTAGCAGAGCTCTTTCAGTTTTTAAAGACATACCATAGTCAAAATGATTTGGTTACTAAGTTTACAGTATGTTAATATCACTGCAATATTACAGTACAATATTATAGACTGAAAGATCCGCTGTAAATGCTGCTCTCCGAGTGTAAACATGTAAACACAAAGTATTCCCGTCGTGCAGGATTTTCGCTCCATTTTGTGACAGGATAGTCTATACACACACGGCTTTCTGACGCTACCTACAGAGAACATAAGTTACAGAGAGATGCGGAGGATTTTTTTTCTCTCATGTATGTTTGTTTTGCCTGTGAAATCTGCACGTGGCCAAATGGAAACTCCCTTTTATGCAAATCCTACCCTCTTTCCCTCCCCCGACACTCCCACACTCCCAGAGCTGGACACGCCCAACTTTCCTGACTTTTTTCAAACTAGAGGTGTGAAAACACCCTGCTGAGACAGGGGGGTTTCATGGCCCTTTAAAGCGCAGTGATTGGGAAAGTACCAGAAATAATTTTTGTATTCCTATTTGCTCAAATAACAAAAGAAAAACTCTTTTAAACATTTTTTAAAAAGGTACTAGGTATGGAACACAATGGAAAAGCCCACATAAATACTGCTTTTCGCAATAAAAAGCAAATTCTGATCTCAAGCTTACTGTGATATTCTCCAAATCGAGATGCTTATTGTGGACAGTTTCGCAGAGTTTGCGAATCTTTTCTTTCACTTTATTCATCTCTTTTGTCGTCAACTGATCAGCGATGGATTTGTCTTGTTCTAACTCCAGTAATCGGATCATAAGATCAAGACTGGCCCGATCCAGGTCCATGTTCAAGCGATCTCGGCTGAGAATGTACATAAGAGAGGCCGTACACAGAGCTAGATTCTGAGAAAGAGGAAAAGAAAAAACAAAACCAGTTATACACAAGGCATCAACCATTAAAGATTTGAAATAAGTCAAAACTATTTTGAACTTACTGAATGTTGGGGTGCATCACCAAGAGTTTTAAAGACCTGGGCCACTTTTCCACGAGCCCTCAGGTGCATTCTAAAACTGGGCATTGCGCACCGCGTGGCCAAACTAATAACACTGCAAACAGAAGCAAGAAGAAGAAGGTGGTTTACAAACAAACATAAGGTCACGGTTTAAAAATTGAAGAATGGTTTGAATGCTTAAAGATGAAAGGTTTTCTGCACCTAAGGCAGCGTGTGTTGAGGGGTTGTCCAGTTTTCAGACCAGTGGCAAGATATTCAAAGTCATCAGTGAACTCCTGATTCTCACCAAACTCCACCACATCATTGAAGTGCTTCACATGCTGAACAACGGTGTACAACTGCGGAGAGAGCAAGCATGTTGTTGGCTATTTTATTGATTCAGTAACGATCTGCCAGAGAATGCACTCAAAAAACAGAATCACACAGCGAATGTTAGATTCATGATGGCAATAGAGCATCTGCCTTATTGTTCACTTTTATTTCTAAATAAACATGACAAGTAAGACCTTGTAATATTATTATTTTATATTAATAATTTATATTCATTTATAAGAAATATAAATGCTTCGTCATTCCATATTCACAGATTATAGGCCTACAAGCTTATATAAAGACTTCAAAACAAAGGCAGGGTGGTCTGGAAACTGATTTAATTGACTACAATTTGAATGGTTTACAGCTTGTAACTCATAATGAAGTAAAAAATGAGGGGTTTTATGTAGGTTGGCTTGAACACCTTTCAAACTGTTTAACATCCCACAATAAGAATTACATTAGTTCTTTCCAGACCCCATCAATAGGTCTTTGTTTGTAACTGTAAAAAAGTCTAATGATCATGCCAGGGTTTTCAATATGCCGCCACTGAGACATTCAAATTCAGAATTCATTGAAAAACAGCTGCACTACTTTGTATGCATATTAAGATTTGAGCTTTGTGCCTTTATCACTGGTTCCATGCCACCGACTTTCAAATTTAATTGGCTCCTGCTCGGGCTTTTAGTACAAAGACACCAAATATTCAAATGTCTAGTGCATTACAAATCTCTTAACTCAGCAGCAAAGCGTACCTATTACAGATTTACTTTTAATATGAAACATAAGTGAGTGATACAAAGATATTCCCAGTCTGACCAGGCTGGGAGAAAAAGGTCTAGTGTACCTCCAAATTGGTGAGCCTGTGCATAGAAAATCAGAATCATGGTTTTAAAAATACATATTAATCTATTTTAAACAGGTCCAAAACTACTCATTCTGAATGCTTTAAAACCATTGTCATGTCAACTACAGTAAACAAAAGCTTGCCCCGCTTTCACACTCTTCTGATTGGCCTACTGCTCTGAACCGGCGGTGTTACGTTGGTGCCGTGACCCGGATGGGAGTGAGGTTTAGGGTGGTGGGTGTAGCAGGGGCCAGCTAGTAAAGTGCTGTGCAGGTAAACCTCACTCCTCTGAACTCTAAAAGGTGCTCTAGCGACAGACGCTAGAGGGCATTGTCTTTAGTCTTCTTGATAGAGCAACCAAGTCCCATGCAGAAGGTCGCCGGTTCGATCCCAGCTCAGAATGGGTTGGGTGGTGAAGGACCAGGGGGGTTACATTGGTGCCGTGACCCGGATGGGAGTGAGGTTTAGGGGAGTGAGTGTAGCAGAGGCCAACTAGTGAAGTGCTCTGAATCTTCCAAACATCACCGTGATTTGAAAAGTTTCTTACAATTAAGTTTTGCAACCCAACTGAAGTATGATTCACTTATTCAAATTCCATTACGACGTTCTGTTATGAAATAAACTTATGTTTCAACAGATCCTCTCATTTAAGCCCTCTGTTTACTACGGTGGCTGGAAAGTGCAAAACAACATTACAAAGTGTGAAACACTTTTACGAAGCTAGAGACAAATTTACATTTTGAAAAACATTTTTACCTACCATAAGACACAATTACATAAGAAAAACTATTTTACCAAGGATGAAACAAATTTACATTTTAGAAAAAAAAATTAAGATGCAAAACACTTTTACCAGTCCCGAAACAAATATACAATGACAGATTCTTTACGGAAGGGAATACCATTTACCGGAAAATATCAGCTTGTATGTGACTTTGTAGACACAGGTCTACAACTATAAAAGTCATGGTTTGACCAACTGTGATAAAACATCGTTTTGTCATTCAGTGCTATTCTGAGAAAATATTAGCGTGAGAGTATGTAGAAACATGTAAATGCAAGTACATGAAAACAAGTTAACACGAGTCCACAACCAAAACACATCATATGTTGACTGATAAAGATATCAAAACCGACTTCAACGTGTAGTCCTGAATAGCTCACTTAGAGAGGTTGGTTGATAGTCGTGCTGAACCTTTTGACTTAGGTTTGAATCCCGTTGATGACATGCAAATTATAATTATTTCTTTACATTTTTTTACTTATATACTGTTCTGCCACACAAATATTAAAATCAATAATGTTTACAATGACTCTGACACCAAGTAATAAGAATATTTACTTGGTATGGGCATGTTTTGTTGCTGTGAAAAGTGACGAATCTGCCAATCTGCAAACGTGAATAGTTTACATCTGGAAAGGGTCATCAGTTAACACGGACACCAGTTAAAGCGTAACACCGGCTTCGTTCAGTTTACTTTTAAGAGTCCTCAAGCAGATGTTTACACCATGTAGACTTGACATCATGTCCACGTTTACAGCGTACGAGTGGCCCTCGTTAAAATACTGAACACATTGATGCAGTATGTCTGGTGTTTCGGTCTGGTCCGCGTCCTTTAAAAACTTCAAACACCGACCAAACGTAAAGCAAAACCGCGTTAAGCTGCTCATGTATTGGCCACAAAACGAGCATGTTCGGTCACCATAAATTTTATTTAGGTTATGTACTACACAACACGAATTAACCACGCTCACCACCAACGACAACAACAGTTTCCCCGTGTCACTTCCGGTGTGTGGTACATTCCGCGTTACTTCCGGTATGTGGTACATTCCCTTTCCATAAAAAAATCTGTAATTTAAAATTTTTTCTAAAATGTACATTTGTTTCGTCCTTGGTAAAATCGTTTTTCCTATGTAATTGTGTCTTATGATAGGTAAAAATGTATTTCAAAATGTAAATTTGTCTTGACCTTCGTAAAAGTGTTTCACACTTTGTAATGTTGTTTTGCACTTCCCCGCAACCGTAGTTTACCCCCGCTACAGTTGTTTAAGTTTAGTTCAGTCACAGCAGGCTGTCATGCACTGTTTGTGTTCGGTTAAATGACTGATTCATGCATGCGCAGTATTATCAGTTCACCTGTTCTCAAATCTGATCTCAGTGTACTGTTCTAATAATTGAATAACTCTGTGAATTGGTTTATTTCAAGACAAAGGGGTATCGGGCATGTTAAAAAGTAAGTAGTTTGTTGATAAGTGCTTACTGGTGCTCATTAATAAGTGCTCATTTCAAATAAATCTGTTTGATTTGGTGAATTAGTTTAACCAGTTCACTTAGAAGATCCGGTTTAAAAGAACGATACGTTCGCAATCGCTAATATGGAAATAAAACCCATTATTGGGCACAAATGTGTTAAATTAATACTTTGAGTCTCTGCTCGGGTCTTATTTAAAGCCGTCACTATGCTACTGTCATGTCCACTCACTGTTTTTGTCATGGGAGCAACAGCGAGAATTGACTGGAGGAGAATCGGTTTTAACTGGCCAATAGCGGCAGGATTACAGACTCCGAGGTGCCGTACAGGTCAAACACCTGGCAGCACAAAGTAAATAGATCTACTACTAAAAGGCTTACAGTATGTATTAAATACTTTTACAAAGATGAGAACGAAAGATGTTTTTGCTATAATTTTAGTTAGTTTCAGTTAGCTTTGTATGTACACAATACAGTTTCAGTTAGTTCTAGTTTAAAAAAAAAAAAAAAAAAAAAAAAAAAAAAAAAAAAAAACTCGTTTTTATTTTTATTTCAGTTAACGAAAATGTTTTCAAACTCTAGTTTTTGCTTTTTCATTTATTTTCGTTAACTACAATAATGTAGACTGACAATATTTCATACACAACGATGTTCCGTACAGATTACCTTTTAATGCCAATCTCTGAATAAATACATACGGGTCGTAGACAAACTATATATCTGTGCAATCTTTGTTTCTCACTTTTTCACCCCCGACAATATATGACGATGCATTTAATTTATGCATCACACAGTATTACAGCTTTCATGAAATTAATATTATTTTATCACAAATTGTTAAATAAATTATCTTTTGTTGAATAAATGCTTTGAAATGGGGATATTAAAATGTCAGTTGTGGGTGATGACCGCATGGCGCAACTCTCCGCCAGAGAGAGCCTGAGAGACAGGCTGCAAACGCTGTTTGAATCATCTTTGTGCAGTAATGATGTTTATGTTTATAAAAGGTCAGTCAATTAGCGTTCATTTGCATGAATTTATTGTTTTATTAGTGGTGGGCCGTTATCGGCGTTAACGTGCTGCGTTAACGCGAGACTCTTATTGGGCAATAAAAAATATATCGTCGTTAATCTATTCTCAAAGTTGGGTTGGGAGCTGAGTCTATTCTACGCAAGCTATGATGACTTTCACCTTCATATTTTAGCGTGGATGTATACCTGACCGGTGAGCCGTCTGACAAAAAAAGTGCCCTTCTGAATCAAATCAGCAGGATGCCCTTCTGGATCTTTCACTTACTTCGAAGACACTACTAACTACGTTTACATGGACATCTGCAGTCTAGTTATTTGTCTTAATAGACAATAATATAATTAAGGTGTTTACGTGAAGTGCTTTCATGTAAGAGTTTCCTGTAATTTTGGGTGACTTTAACTTTCACCTTCACTCATGAACATTTTATTCATGCCCCTGTGACAAACTGGGGTATTAGATGCAAATAAGGAGTAAGGACTGGTGAGAGTGTTATGGAATTTAATAACGCACGCCGAATGGAAAGAAAAAACTTCCACATTTCGTGATGTGTGTGTGTGTGTGTGCGGTCCTTTACTGACAGTCGCATGTGTGGATTTTATCTTAAAATATGGCGAAAAGTCCTACATGACGGTAATAGTTTGATTGCGGTGTTTACTTCAATAATGCCACTAATATATGCACACTCCACGTCTTAATTCCATTTCTGTTTAGTTTAGTTATGACTTTAGTCGGATTAAGGTGTTTCGAGCTTATGTAGACCTACAGTTCAAAATTCATGTTTAACTGAATAAACAGTTAGTAAACACAAGTACATCTTATTGAACATAATTTATTTTCATCACCAATTATCATAGTAGAACAGTTTTTCAAGCAGTTTGTGATGCATTTTGGAAACCGGAGATAAGCCTCTGGTCTAATGTGTCACCTGGCTTGAGAAACCAATTCTCAAAGACTTACATTTAGTCATTATTTGGGTAGCACACATATTCTGAATGCCTTCGGCAGAATTCAAATGAGCCAATCTAGATTAATCTAGATTAATTCCAAGATTACAGTGAGATTAATTTAAATTAAAAAAAATAATTTATGCCCTCCTATAATTTTAATATTCTAAATTGTCATGCTGTAATAAAATAAACATGATATAAAATTAAATGATTGTACAGTTATAGAATTTCAAACTTTCATAAAAAGTTATTAAATATAGCATTAACTTCAAGTTAAACACAATAATAGTATATTGTGACACTGGTTTTTAATAAGACTTAAAGTAATGACCATTTTTGCCGATGAATTGAAGTTATGAGCCCTGAACGGAACACTATTTTAATCCTTTACGGAACATCGTTAACACCCATTATCTTCCGTACACATGCGTAGGCGGTACTTCTCCCAACTTTTCTCAAAAACTACTGGTCCAAAAGACATCAATCAAAAGTTGGATTGTGCAACAGGTATTCACCCAGAGAATGATCACACAAACATGCTTATCTGGCTTTCAATAATAGAGGAGTGGTCGTTTGAGCACGCTGAATAGCGAAAAGTGTACGAAACATGGCTAGTGTACATAACCTTGGCACCCACTGACTTAAACTACCCTCTGAACACACTACAAAAAACATTGTTCATAATATTTTATTCTGAAATTTCAGAAAAGGGGGATGGGTCAAGTGTTTGCACTCACCTCCTTGTGTTCTTTCCGACATTTGAGAGCAGTGACCATGTCCTGGTACGGTTCTGTAGGGATAGTGACGGACTTGATGACTTTGGGAGGAGGAGCTGGAGCTTTAAACACTCCGTCGTCCTTGTGCGAGTTGGATTCTTTACTGCCTCCTGAAGCAGCGGCCTGTGCAAGAACAACGACTCAGAATTAAAGCATAACAACATGTTTTGGAGGCACTGCAGGGCTGATTCACATAAACCCTGAGCTGCCAACATCCAACCCACCGCTTGTTATGTAACATGACAACTAAAGATAGGGTTACAAAAAAAAAAAAAAACATTGTAAATTCCTCATGTAGAAATTCCTCAGGCCAAATTCACGACCAACAGAATCGCTGCTAAATAAAGCGCAAACGCCACATACTTGAATGAATAATGCAATGTTTTGAAAACTTTAATATCTGTGGTCTTGTTTATACGAGCGGTACAGATGGAGGTGCTGAGCTAATGAGAACGCTTATAAACAGTTCAAGTGAAGCGTGAGCGTATCTGTCAATCTGCATAACATTACAGTGGGCTTCACTGGCAGCAGTAGATGCAGCTGTATGGGATTGATTGTGTTTGGATGGCCCATGTACAGAGAGAGAGAGAGAAAGAAAGAGAGAGAGATGTTGCTAGTAGAAAGAGATTTTACACTTTTCAACAACATTCTTCAACATTCCTGGATTTATTGTAAATTATTTAACAAGGCCAGTTATGCCAAAAGGAAAAAAAAAAATGGTTGTTTCGGAATCTTTCATTAAAGAGCCCCTATTATGGGTTTTTGAAAATGACCTTCCATGTAGTGCGTAACAGCTCTAAGTGAAATGAAATATCCAGCTAAGGTTTAAATCTGAAAGTGCGCCATGTTTAGAACTATTGATTCATCTATAAAAGAGTCAACTAAGAGTGCTTCAAATGAATCGTCTTGATAACGAGTCTTTAGCCGTGCTGGTGTGGCAACGATATAGAACTTAAGCCCCGTCCATTTGTTGCACGCACACACGAAAAATGAAACCCCCGGCCCCACCCATAAACACAGTAGCAAGAAAAAAAAAAAAGAACACTGTAGCAGACGCCAGTTGAATCATGTCACGAAGACGCTGTGCTCAGCTGGATATTATTGCAAGTGTGAGGGAAAATTATTTTCCCTACCCAAAGATGAGGCTGCGAAGAGTCAGTGGTTAAGGTTTATTTTTGAAAAAATACCTCAGCATTATAGCCCCAGGTTTGTGCTGTGTTCCCGTCATTTTTCTGACAAGTGCTTTAGCAATCTACATGCTTACAACGGGGGATTCGTCGGCCGTTTGTTAAAGGAAGACTATTGATGTATGGAACTTTACTGTACACAGTTCATGGACCAGTTTCTTCCTCAAGTGCAAGTGCGTGCAATTAAAATGGTTGCCTCCTTGTTTTCTCTAGCTTGCAAATTATGTATTTATTGTGTTTTGTTACTTGTAAACGCTTGTACTGGTTAACTCCATGTTCTCATATCACATCTAATGCCACGTTGAAAACGCGACGCATGCTGCTTTGTTTACAGATTTAAATGTTTTTGTGACCACGCGTTCCACTGCCATTTGTCATTGCTATGGCCACTGTCAGCTGTTCCTAAACACGTGCAGCGGTCAAGTTTCAAAATAGTTCAGCTTGAAATTAGGGTTTTTTTTTCAAAAGAATTAACAAAATTGGAGGGTGGCGGGAAACGGGCCTGAAATACGTGAGACTCACGGGAAAAACGGGAGTGTTGGCAGGTATGCTCACACATACACTCGGACTACTTCAATATTGTTGATAAGCCGAGATGGGCATTTCTCTCGGTCTCGCGCTGAACGCTGTCGACTAATTGCAACAGACTGTAATCAGTCCAATCAGCGCAGATTAACATCGCGCTAAGGAGGGGTTTGGGAACAAATAAACTCCGACGTGTGTGTCTGCTTCTCATGCGTTACGTCAGATCATCAGCCGTCAGTGATAGAGACAGACATTGATGAAGCGGAAATAAGGTTACTAGTCAAAAATAACAAGTTTATTTGTTGTATTTGTGGTACAATCTATTCAAGCCTTTCTGAAACGAGTCACACAAATGCCGTTTGCAGTACACACACACATATGCGTTTATAGACGCCATACAGCCGTGGTGATTATAGTGCTTAATTACATAGTGATTTTACTCTCTTTATTACAAACATGCTGTCACAGCGTCAGTACACTGCTTTTGCTTTCACGCTTGTACTCAGTAATTTTAGCGAAAACCTCAGATACTGTTGGTTGGATCCTGTTGGTTGTGTAAAAATGTTTTAAAGTTACAAAATTAATTATTGAGGTGCAGCTGATCACAGAGACTTGTAACATATTTTGATCCCAGTTTTTTTTTTTTTTTTGCAGAAAATGTTCCGTGGACGTGTGTATACATGTTATTATGGAGACATGGCACCTGTCAATCAATTAGGTGGGCAGGGAAAACCACACTCCTATGGACAATGGCATCATCGTCGTAGGCGTATATGGCCATACACGATAAATGCGCTATATAAATACACATTACATTGTTATAATGGCGTCTACAAACTTGGTTGGTAAAAAAGGTGTACAACCAACAGGAACCAACCAACAGCATCAGAGGTTTTTGCCAAAATTACTAAGTACAAGCGTGAAAGCGAAAGATAGAAGCAGTGTACTGATGATGTGACGCGTTCGCTGATAGATTCAAAAGACAGAAGAGTCGTTAGATAGAGACAAGATGAATTAAATATTATGTTTAACAACTATAGTGAGACGCGATTCATCGGTACATCCATGATCAACTGTGTGACGTGCACTGCTCTCTGGAGTTTTGTGCTGAAAGCACCCGCTGACTGCCAGAAGCTCACATGTGCGCATATGCTGCAGCACATGCCAGTGTGTGTGTGTGTGTGTGTGTGTGTGTGTGTGGTCACGTGATGTGCGTTTTCAGTGGTATAGTGTGGATGGAGATCTATTCAGAAATGCTAGGTGAGTCAGCGCTAATAGCCTAGTGGTTAAGTGCGTCGACATATAGCACCAAGGTGCTCACGGCGACCCGAGTTCGATTCCTGGCTCGAGGTCCTATGCCGATTCTTCCCCTCTCTCTACTACCAAATGCTTTCCTGTCTGTCCTTCACTGTCCTATCACCTTCAAGGTGAAAACCCCTTAAAAAATTATTATAAAAAAAAAACATTACTAGAAATGCTAGGTGAAACACCACTGTGGACATGGATTAATCTATTCTCAAAGTTGGGTTGGGAGTTGGGTCTATTCTACACAAGCTATGATGACTTTCACCTTGATATATTAGAGCAATTGTATACCTGACTGGTGAACCGTCTGACAAAACAGTGCCCTTCTGAATGAAATCAGCAGGATGCCTGACTTTTACTGCAGTTTGGCATTTTCACTCTAACTCACGAACATTTCATTCATACCCTCGTGACAAACTGCAGTATTTTGCCATATTTGCAATGCTTGTATTTTGGATTTTTTTGTAGTTCACATAGAATCCAACATGGAAGTACTTTTTGCTTGTTATTGTCATTGATTGTTTTAAAATTCAAATGGCACTTACATGCCTGTGTTTTTATTTCTGTAATAAATACGGCTTTTCGTGATTAATCACAAAAAAAGTGTGATTAATTAGTTAATTTTTTTTAATCAATTGACAGCCCTTTATATATATATATATATATATATATATATATATATATATATATAGAGAGAGAGAGAGAGAGAGAGAGAGAGAGAGAGAGAGAGAGAGTGAGTGAGTGAGTGAGTGAGAGAGAGAGAGTTTGAGTGAGTGAGTGAGTGAGTGAGTGAGTGAGTGAGTGAGTGAGAGAGAGAGAGTTTGAGTGAGTGAGTGAGTGAGTGAGTGAGTGAGTGAGTGAGTGAGAGAGTGAGAGAGTGTAGTTTTCAGTGCAGCTTCATGTGATGTACTCACTGGAGGAGCCTGAGATCGTGATGGAGGCATGGGTAGCATTTCTTCTGCTTCTGGTTGGTTCCAGTGTCTTGCATTATACACAGCTTTAGTAGGCGACTGCAAACAGAAAAAGCATTGTTAGACTCCAGGCATTTTTTTTTTTTTTAAACAAGAGCCTCACATATAGGGATGCAACGATTATAGATTTTGGTTGTACGATTATAGTCTGTAGGTTAATCAAGGTTTCTCGGTTGTCATGATTATTATGCATTCATTAATTTGCATTCATTATCATGCTTATTAAGCATTCATTAGAAAATCACATGAAAACTTATATTTTAAAGTGTTATTCATTGCTAATCAGCAACTAAATAATACAGCAGAAAATAATATTAAAAATAAATAATAGTCTATTTCTCTTAGAACTTAAAAATAAGTGAAATAAAGTTTTTAAATAATTTTAAAGTTTTTTTTTTTTACAATTGTACACTGAAAATAAATGACAGAACAATCAATAAATAAATTAAAATAAGAATAAATAACAAAATTATTTGTCTAATGTAAATCTAAGCTACATAAGCGAAGTATTTTTCCCTTTTAAAGAGAACAAATGTATTAAAAGGCTGCTGAACCTCTGTCTGAAAGGCACTTTTAATCAAGTACATTACAAAATTGTTTGGTATTTCTCATTTTGCAATGTTTTTTTTCTTTTTGGAGAAAATGTGTATATTCCATACAAAGTATGAAGCTGATCTGTCCAGTTCTTGGCATGTGACTCGTGGAGCACGTCGATCCCATTACGCAAGCTACGCGCCTCCATTGCAAATAAAAGAAAAACTTGTGCATGCAAAAGACACAATTTGTGAACGGCCCTTAGTTAAAGCTGCAGTAGGTGATTGTCTTCAGAAAGATTTTTTTGTTGTGCTGGTTGAAAGTCTCTTCACATTAATGATTAAAGTAAATGATCTAAATGTATTTTTATATTCTGGGTAAGGCATAAGACTAAAAAATGTTTGTCCAATTAAAATTTGTTGGGCCGACAATTCCCATAATTCTGATAAGTAGCCCAAACTGTCTGTCAGCAAATGTACACTGTAGCATCTGCAGCGCGTTCACCTGCACACGAGAGAGACCAGTAAAAACAAATGCTGAATCAAAACTTTTTAAAATCCTGAATCAATATTGGCGTTACTTTTGCATGCTGGAGAAAGAAGGACACCATGGCTGAAGTATTTCTTTTAAAAAGGTAATGTTCTGTTTTAAAATTATTTTTGTCACCCAAATCGTATGTAGATTGTGTTGTTTTATGAATGGGTTATATGCACAGAAGTGTTGTTCAGCCATTGAAATCTTCCGGCGAAAGATTGATCTGACTATTTTCAATTTCAAAAAGTACAGGATTTACAGCATTGATAATGACGATTTTTATTTAGTTTAACAACAAAACATAAGTAAATAGCGCTACTCCGCCTAGCCTGCTTTACTGAGGTGAAGAGGGCTTTATATTCACATTGGCTCATTTTTGAACAATGACAACCTGTGATGCGCTCCCTATATTGTTTACCATGCTACATTGAATATTCTGTCTGAAATAGCATGCAAGTATGGATTAGTAATAAGTGTAATTCCTGTTTGCTACAGAACTGAAAACGTGCTAGATATAATACAGTTTTTCAATCGGAATTGTAGTATTATAAAGTACTATAAAGTTTTCTAAATGGTGAATGACATGATCTAGTGGGTCTCATTTAATGTGCGCGTTCATGAAATCAGGAGGCGTGGCTTTGGATAGCAGGGGTGGGACTGTGTTTCAAAGATATTATGCTACCTGGTTAGCATATTGGCAGATCACCTACTGCACCTTTAATTGCCTCAGCCATAGTTAATCCAGTGTGTGTGCGTATTAGTCTCGGTGTACAGGCTCAGAACTTCAAACTAGCGTCCAGTTGGCGTAACTTTGTTTACTTGCAGCAGTTTTGTTCCAAGCAGAAACGAGCTGTTGAGAAGCCTTTACAATTAATTAATCCTGACAAATTAAAGCCTCTTAAGGCCCAAGGTGTTTTTTTACATTCATTTTTATTTCTCTTTGCTATTTGGGGTTATTGGAACCTAATTAGAATAAAAATCTAAGTATCATTGTTTGATATGATGTACTTTTCGAGAAAAATGATGTCCATATATGTGGACATCATGACGTCACAAGATGGCGCCGAGCATGGCTGCCGTGTTGCGAGCTCCCAGCAAACTTTGTTGTGTTTTGTATGTTTTACTTGTATTTGTTGTTTTTTGTGCTGGATTTACTAAGCTTTTCACTCATCATAGCACACGTGCTGCTAATGCTGTGACAATAAAAGTGATTTGATTTGGACTCGTAGTCCGAAATTTATTTTGAACTTGCTTTGACTATCAGAGAGTAAAAACAACATTTTTTCCCATTTTGGACAGTTAAAAATTGGGGTTGGGACATTTCATATGCTGCAAAACAGTTGCAGGATGACACTGTTTGTCTGTAACAAAATATAAAACAACGTATTTTAAATAGCCACTTAAGAGCTAAAAATGTGCTGTCCACATATGTGGACACTCGGGCCCTAGTAGGTTATTAGTGAAATTGGTTAATCATTGCATCTCTACTCACGTAAGGGTTTATTTAATGTCAGGATTGTGAGGTTCATCAGGTTCTTTTTTTTTTTTTTTAAACAAGTTTCTCAAAAAAAAAAAAAAAGATCAGGTTGATGGGACAAAGCAAATATTCAAAATGTCCTCAGGACCACCTAAAATAATTTACATCTCAATACATTTTAAAAGTGTGATTTTTAGACCTAGAAAGGTCATACAAATTTAAAAATGCTGTAGGCATTTTGCAATAATTAGACCTTTTTCTAGTTTGCCAAGCTCTAAACTATCAAATGTAAATTACCTCAATTACCTTTAAAATAACTGTAGACAGATTAAAACACTTAAAACCCTTTATAATTCAAATTAAAAATGGATAAAAAGGAATGTAGTGCAGAATATTGCTATAGAATAAAGCGAGGTCTTGGAATCTAAAAAGTTGTGCTTTTTCATCCAAAACTACATTCAAGTATTAGAAAAAATGAGAAGCAAGCCCTACTAAAATGCGAAGCAAATAACACTCATCCATTTTTGGCAGTCACCTAGATATAGTAGCATAAAGCTCATGTTAATGAAGCAATAACGAAGCCAAATATAAATGGTGAAAAGACCCTATGAGGGTCTGGTGGTGGAATCACACACGGGTTAAAACAAAGCAAGCAAACCAAGTGTGAAACTGGAGACTACCCAAACACCCAAATCCACTTCAGTTATGACAATAATGGTCAGTAAAAGATTTTCAGTGCACAAGCTTTTGGAAAAAGATAGCTATACTCGATCTCCCATAATCACGTTCATTATTAAAAGCCATTAAGGAGCGCTACATTTCTGGGCTTGTTTGTGTTGGCGGAGTGTGAATTGAAGCGCAGGTCATTTGTCTCAGTGGGAGTGCATTCAAAGCAGACTGCAGGAACACTCTGTATATGAACAGCTCGCAGAGGATGCCAGATCAAGTCAAACTGCGGGGACTGACGGCACACAAACAGCCAAATGAGGAGGGGGTGATAAAAAGTGCACTTGGCTACGGGAGGAGGTGTAGGCGCAGTCCGCTGGGCAACACTGAGGCTGGGTTATTATTAATAATGAAGAGAAAGAGTCTGGCCCTCAACACAGCTCTGCAGGAGACTAGTTTTAATCTTCTGTAATTAAGAAGTGTTCTTCATGCAAGCAGGGAGTGAAAGTCAAGCTCCACCCCCTACTGAGCTCCTCATGCTGGGCTAGAAGCTTCCAGAAGGTCTCGCAGAGAGAAATCAAAACTGCCCCCCTGAAGTGTTTTTTCTTTCTTTTTTTGTGAGTTGGAATCCCCCTCTAAAGTCTGGGAATGACGCTGCCAAGTAAGACCTCTACATAGACCAGGCGGGTCTCTCGATAAGGGAATAGCGTTTACATATTCAGATCTAAGAACCAGGTTCCTACTCTAAGCCAAAAGTCAAATACTCTGACGTTTACTGAATA
Organism: Danio kyathit; assembly: GCA_903798195.1. Taxonomy (NCBI): domain Eukaryota; kingdom Metazoa; phylum Chordata; class Actinopteri; order Cypriniformes; family Danionidae; genus Danio; species Danio kyathit. Next base: position 13,928,182 of record LR812530.1, on the reverse strand, counting down.
AAATGATGTACATGACTGTAGTGCATAGAAAAACAGGTAGCTGTTGTGTTCAGCATTTCCTCCAGAATTTTGCTCGGTGAGTGCTGAACTTAATGCAATATCAAGCAATTGAGCCAAGAGGACCTTGCAATCTTTTTTAAACATTGACATATTTTACTCCGATTATTGCCATGGCAAAATGACACCGTAAACGCCACAAATATTGCTGCAAATTTCAAAATAAAAGGGAGACAAAAACACCACAGACAGTATTTGAACAAATATAGACCCAATCCCAATTCTTCTCCTTCACGTGAAGGGGTAGGGGTGTCCCAATTCTCTTTAGCTTGAAGGTGTAGGGCTAAGGGGAAGGGCTAGATACCCCTTCAAACAGAGATTTGTCAGGACTACACTCGAAACCATACTACTAAATTTCGCTATCTATAATCCATAGTAATAACTCTTGTAAAGCAGCCCCACAACATTCTGTCACTTGATGACTCTCGAATACCCTGTCAGAAAAATCTAGTTACTGGCAATGGGCTTTTTACAGTGTCTGCTTTAATGTTAATGTTGTTTTTTGTGTGTTTACACAGATGAATTTGGAAACTGTGTAAATGCACAGTACAGTAATTATCTTATTGCCACATATTGTTATGATAATATACGCCGTCAGTGATTTCCTGAAGATAAATAACAAAAAATAACGCAACTGGAATAACTACAGTCGTGGCCATCGTTGATCTCATATGAAGCAAAAGATCACGATGACATACAGTATGATGACGTGTACAGGTGTTGTAGTGGTGTCCCATTTCTTAGGGGTAAATTTTGAAGCCCTAGGGGTAGGGGTACAAAAATAGAACTGGGATTGGGCCATAGTCTGGATACTGCATTTGATTGGCGTTGACGAGTGGAAAAGGAATAAAATGGCAGTGATAAATAGCCTAACCATAACAACAGGGAAAATGTGAGTAACAATGTAATAAACACAATAGAGAAAAATATACAGTTGAAACCAGAAGTTTACATACACTCCAAAAAAAAGAACATAACCATTTTTAAAAAATGTCTGATGGTAAATCATACTAAACGTTTACTATTTTAGGGCCGTTAGGATTACCTAAATCATTTACATTTGCTAAATGCAAGAATAATGAGAGATTTTTTTTTTTTTTTGAGAATTTTTTATTAAATTCTAGACAGTCAAACGTTTACATACATTTCCTTGGTATTTTTTTAGCTTTGCTTTTAAACTGTATAACTTTGGTCAAATGTTTTGGGTATCCTTCCACAAGCTTCTCACAACAGTTTGAAGGAATTTTGGGCATTCCTCCTGACAGAATTGGTATAACTGAGTCAGATTTGTTGGCTGTCTTGCTCGCACAAGATTTTTCAACTCTGCCTACAAATTTTCTATAGGATTGAGAATCAGGGCTTTGTGATGGCCACTCCAAAACATTCACTCTGTTGTCCTTAAAGCACATTTTAACTAATTTGGCAGTATGCTTAGGGTCATGGTCTGTTTGGAAGACCCATTTGTGGCCAAGTTTTAATTTCCAGGCTGATGACTGAGATGTTGCTTCAGTATTTCTACATTATGTTCTTTCTTCATGATGCCATCTATGCTGTGAAGTGGACCAGTCCCTCCTGCAGAAAAACAGCCCCACAACATGATGCTGCCGCCCCCATACTTCACAGTTGAGATGGTGTCCCTAGGCTTGTAAGCTTTCCCCTTTGTCCTCCAAATGTAACACTGGTCATTATTGCCAAACAGTTCAATCTTAGTTCCATCAGACCACAGGACATGTCTCCAAAAATTATTATCTTTCCCAGTGTAAATTTAGCAAATTGTAATGTGGCTTTTTTGTTGATTCTGGCTTGTTGATTTTCCCATGTTGACACACAAGAAAGCAGTGTGTATGAAGTTTTCCTTAAATACTATTCTACAATTGTGCCTCCTATTAACTCAAATGTTGTCAATTAGCCAATCAGAAACTTCCAAAACCTTGACACCATCATCTGAGCTTTTTCAGAGGGATAAGAATCTTATTGTATGTAAACTTGACTTTCTAGAAAAGTTTTAACAATTTCTAAAAAAATATATCTCTCATTATTCTATTAAGCATAACAGAAACAAATTTGATAATCCTAACTTACCTAAAAGAGAAATGGTTTAGTCACATTAACATCTGACTTTTTTTAAAAAAAGTGTATGTAAACTTCTGGTTTCAACTGTATATATATTTAGACTAGAAACAAGACAAAGCAAAATAAAAAAAAAAGGTTTTTATTGCACTGTGATTATTCAATTTTTGTACCTGAATACTGTTAGATTACCCACAAAACCATCAAATAGAGCCCTTTAAACCGTATTGTGAAACTGTACTCAATATTTATTGCAGGAAAATAAAATATCGCAATATCAGTACAGCCCTACCTTGTACAATATAATGTACGCAATGTCTTTTTGTCTTTTAAGTCCAACCTATAGTGTAGTGTACATATTATTATTGTCTAAACCAACCTCAACCGCAAACCCAACCTCACGGTAACCTGTTGTGTTTTAATATCTACTACACCAACCCTCCAACTTGGAGGTCTTCATGCTGCAGCCATACTTACTAGTAAATATTTAGCTAAAACATACATAAATACAACACAATTGTTACAAGCTACATAAATGAGGTGTTATTACACTCTTAAATGCCACAATTTGATGGACCACTGTAAAAGCCTTGGTGAATCTCATTTTTAAGTTGAATCTTTTTTTTTTTAAAGGCTGAAAAAATGAGTAAGAATAAGAAAAAGCAGGGAGATAGAACAAACACAGAGCTAAACTCCGCATAAATGATTCATGCGGGAGACTCAGTCAGTGTGTTTGGGTATTGAGCGAGAGGTGAGCAGCTTCTGCCCTGTGTGTTCAGCGGTGGCAGCGAGAGCCAAAGCGATGCTGAGCTTTGACCCGTTTCAAACACTTCTCAAACTTCACAACAGCATGCATAAGAACAGCTCTCTTGACTATTTCTTTAACTAAAAGAAATTGTAGATTTAATAGAAGTCAAGCACTAAACTACAGGATGTGGACTAATACTGATTACAAGTAAAAAGCTATTGTTTTTTTTTAACATTACTCAACATCTATTATTGCATAAAGCAGATATTGATGCTCTTACAATCGAAATAAACTGGGGTAGAAAACCAAATGATAGAGATGGGCAGATTTAAGTATTTAGGTATCGTTGTAACCAAATCTTTAAGTGGAATGGTCTCTAATTTTATCCTTTTACTTAAAAATTGCGAATCTGACATGGAACGCTGGGCTAATCTCCCCTTTTCTCTTGCTGGGCGCATAAACCTAATCAAGATGACTGTTCTTCCCAAGTTTTTGTACTTAATTCAACATGTTCCAATTTAACTCAAGAAAAACTTTATGGATTTGGACAAATGTATCACTTCTTTTTTATGGGGAAATAAACCAGTTCAAATTAAGAAATATATTTTGCAGCTCCCTAAAAATAGAGGGGGTTTTGCACTCCCTAATTTTCTACATTATTATTGGGCTTGCACTATCCAAAATATTTTATATTGGAGAAACATTATAAATTACGAACTCCCTTGTTGGGTTTACCTAGAACAGTCCTCAGCTAGCCTTTCTCTGAGCTCTGTTTTATCCTCTCAATTACCTTAACCTGCAAAGGTCAGTTTTCAAATTTAGCAGTATCCCAATCAATTATGATGTAGACTGATTTCACGCGGCCACAATTTAAAAGCGAAATCGAGGCTGCGGTGGGAAGAAACCCGGAAGTATCGCCTGAGTTACATAGGAATGTTGTGTACCTGGCTGTATATCTTATCAGCGAAGAAAAAGCGACACACATTTATCATTTCACTGTCTTCCGAGTGATCCCGTTCTGAAGGGAAAGTGAAAAGTTAAGGGAAATGGTACTAGTCAGCTAACGTTTTCTTTCCCAAACACACAGTTTAGACGCCATTTATCAAACTCAAGTTAATGAACGGATTCTTTTACTATATTAGACCTGTCACAATACTGAATTTCGTCACTGAAATTGATAAAAAACGGTCAATTTCCCGCTAACATTTAAGCACTGTTGAACGCAACACCGCTAATTTGCCATAGTGTTCACCGGTGCTCAACAGAAATGACTGTGATTGGCCGTGGAGGTCATCAGTTCACTCACCGATGTTTACAGAGTGGATACACCGACGAGCAATCGACTGATCTTCGCGGCTTTAAAACGCTCCAGTGTTTGTGCATCTGTGCTTGCACTCAGTGAAGATTGGTGAAATGATGACCTTCATGGCCAATCACAGTCATTTCTGTTCAGGACTGGTGAATACTATGGCAAATCAGCAGCGTTTAAGAGCTCGCTCAGTGGCGCATAAATGTAAGCGGGAAATGGACGTTTCAAAACTTCAGTACAGGGACAACACTGTAAAAGACAAAACGAGGGTGTGCTATAGATGACTGCATTGTTTTATGGCTCACCGGGTTACATAGGCTGAAGCGGGGAAGCCCCCACGGTGTTTACTTGGTGCCATGAACTGAAGCCTAGGAGGACACTCTTAAAAAGATTGTGATTTTGTTTGATGCCTAATATGCTTTTAATTGTTTAAATAAAACCTAACTGAATGATATTAAAGTGTTAACACCATATCTGCATTTTGAAATCGCCGCAACAGCTGGAGATTTGTAGTCCACAACATGTTGTTGCAATGTTTACAGTGCTGATCCTATACTTCCAGGTTTTTTCCCACCGCAGCCTCGCTTTCGTGTTTTAAAATGGCGGCCGTGTGAAATAAGCTTCAATTTAGGAAACACACTGGTTTACATAGGTCCTCTATTCTTTCTCCAATATTTAAAAACCACTGTTTTTAACCACTGTGTTTGCACCATGCAATACGGATGCGGCTTTCAGAATGTGATTTGATAAGAGCATAAAAACCATTGATGACCTCTACGAGAGTGGTATTTTCTCATCCTTTAATGACATTTCTAAAAGATTTGACCTACCTAATTCACACTAATTTTGTTTTTTCAAGTCTATCAAAGTCTTTCAAAACTAGTCCGGCATTTCAAATCGTACAACTGAATCTCCACTGGATGACTTGTTAAAGCTTGAACCACACTCAAAATATTTCAATTCTGTCATTTATAATCTGATTCACATTATTATGGCCCATTTCCACTGAGAGGTACAGTACGGTAAGAGTGGGTACGGGTCACCTTTATCAAGCTTGCATTTCCACTGCCAAAAGGGTATGCTTTTGGTGGCCGTGGTGTACGACAAAGTTTCAGACAACGTCATTTACTCGAGGAAATGTCACAGTAAAGGCTGATTAATACTTCTGCGTCAAGCGCACACATATGCTACGGCACAGCCTATGCATGGATGCATAGCCCTTGCAGTGGCTGTCGGCGACGCTGTTGCACGTCCGCCGGTTCCAGCCTCAAAATGAGCGAGTTTGAGCCACTTGTACATTAAGGTAGCGTTCAGAAAAAGACAAAACACCAGCGAAGAAACTCGACACAGAGGAACATAAACACCTAATTGCCAGCTAGCGTTTCTGAAGTGTTATTGCAGAGCAACAGAAACAGCGATCAGAAGTATGAATGCACGGCAACGCGCAAGGCATGCGCCGTCGGTCACGGCAATCACTTAAAGCAGAAGTATAAGCCATGCTTTACGCAGTACGGGTTGTTCACATCTCATATTATCACAAAACAGATGCTTTATACACATAAATACTTGTGTATATATGTTCATTACTAACCTTTCTATGAACATGATTTGATTATAACTGCAGATCAATGATCAATACGAAATAGCCTACTGTAACGTCTGCAATTATATAAAATAAATAAATAAATGCAACATATATGAACACATACAGACCCTTACAGTCTCTGATATGTTACCAATTACAGAAAAACTACACACAGCATACATTTAGTCTTTATTTGGATTCAAAAACAACACGAAATATAGCCCACAGTCAGAGCAAACCTTTCATATGTGTCTTTAATCTTCAGCAGTGCATGTAACCCCTTTGTTAGAAAGTAATTCCGTCATTCCGAGTTCATAATAGTCCATAAGGTGATGATAATAGTTAAACATGGCAGTTTGTTCATGTTTTAGGTTGCAGAAGCATCATTTGCTGCTGTTTTTTTTTCGGCTTATCTTTTGTTTTTTCGTGTTTGTCTCATTCAGACAGGATCGGATATCAGAGCGCTTCAATGATCACGCGCTCGTTATTAGTATGAGCTCAAAAAGTTTATTTCAAATATAGACACGCGGCAAGCTCTCTGGAGAACGTGAAACCGCTTGCGCTTTAGACGGGCTTGTAAAACAACAACACACAGATTTTGTTCTTCTTGGCTTTGTGGTTGTTCATCAAGACGATGACAAGGTTTGTTTGAGCTCGGGTCGACCATGGCTTGTAATTATATGTATATATTATTACGGTGTAATGTCTCGCCTGTGTTTTTAAAAATGGCGCTTCCTTTGTTTTCATTCTCCTGCTTCTGCGAGTGACTCATCTCTGTAAACCAATAGCGTTTAGCTGCGCGTCTAGCTCCGCATTATGGTACCCTTTGCAAAGCAATGCCCTCTGTCAGCAATGCATGTAATAGGTGCAAGCAATCACCAGCAGATCTCATCCACATGTTGTGGGAATTTGATTGAAATATTTAAAACTTTGAAAGATGCGTTCCACATAGATCTGGATACAAATCCACTTCTGGACATTTTTTTTTTTTAATAATTATTTTTTCGGAGTTTTCATCTTTATTCGATAGGACAGTAGAGAGTATTGACGGCAAAGCATAGGGAGCAGAGAGAGGGGAAGGATCGGCATAGGACCACGAGGCGGAATCGAACTTGGCATGTGACGACGCACTAACCACTACACCACTGGCGCTGACCACTTCTGGACATTTAATTGATATTCCATTTGAAAGGCCAATTAAAAGAAATTCTAAATAAAACAAAATGATAGTTTAATAGAAAGAGACAAAAAAAACATTCACTTTTTATGGTTGTTTAATCATTTACATGATTTATTCATTAAAAGAGCGTAATATAAAAGCGGTAACATTCAAAATAGTCTTAGTAGTGGCTTAATATGAAATGGCTGGCCTGAGATCAGTGTGAGAGATTTTGCAGTAGTTGACAGAACATCACTTGCCCTACTGGGACAGCAATTACATTATGACATTCCACCAATCTGACATTCATTGATCGTGTAAATGTGTTATGCCTTGTAAACTTAAACATTTGCTTTCCGTGATATTTCAAACATTGCTTGGGGAATTGTGCCTATTTAAATGTCACCACGTTATTTTGCTTGGCTAGCAAACGTGAGGTTGTCAAAACAAAAGAGGTCACAAAAGAAATCAAACCTTCCCTGACCTATAAGAGGTCAAACACTAGAAAAAGATAATGGAACTTTTATAACTCTTAGAACTTTCTTGTTCCTTTAGAAACAGCTATTAGTGAAATAAACTCATTTTCAGCTAATTTTTACTTTCTAATAGTCATGCATCAGCAGAAGACATACCACATACTAATGAAAAATTAGAGACTTTAATCATTAAAGATGATCAAAATTAGAGACTAAAAGGCAACCCACTGGTAGGCGTTAATGAAGTGACAAAGAAGGTGAAATACAAAAGAATTACAGGATTAAGATATTACATTTTAAAGGTTTCTAATGTCAGCAGTGTTGCTGCTCTTTTTCCAGCTATGTGGATTTATGGGTAGAGCATTATTTGTTTGGTACATTAATGGCCGGTTTCCACTGAGTGGTACGGTACGGGTCACCTTTATCAGGCTTGTGTTTCCACTGCCAAAAGGGTACCAATGGTGGGCATGGTGTTTGACAAAAAGTTTCAGACGACGTCATTCTCGCTCGAGGAAATGTCAAAGTAAAGCCATACGGGTCTTTCACATATCCTATGAGAAGCACTTCTCACAAAACAGATCCTTTATACACATAAATACTTGTGTACAAACGTTCATTACTAACCTTTCTATGAACATGATTTGATTATAACTGCAGATCAATAAAATAGCCTACTGTAGCATCTGCAATTATATAAAATAAATAAATAAATGCAACATATACGAACACATACAGCCCCTTACAGTCTCCGATATGTTACCAATTACAGAAAAACTACACACAGCATACATTTAGTCCTTATTAAGGTTCAAAAGCAACACAGAACATATAGTCAGCGCAAACCTCTCGCCTGTATCTTTAATCTTCATCAGCACATGTAACCTCTTGTTAGAAGGTAATTCAGTCATTCTGAGTTCATAATAGTCCAAAAGGTGATGATAATAGTTAAACATGGCAGTTTGTTCATGTTTTAGGTTGCTGAAAGAATCATTTGCTCCTTTGTTTTTTCCAGCTTCTCCTTTGTTTTTTCGCACTTCGCTCTCGCTTTTGTCTGTTTCTGAAAGGATCGGATGTCAGAAGCACTTCAATAATCACGCGCACGGTATTATCATCAGCTCAAGAAGTTATTACAAATATAGACGTGCATGCGAGCTCTCTCGAGAAAGTGAAACCGTTCGCACTTTGGAGGGCCTTGTAAACAACTACAGGGTACAGGGTCAATTCTGCTCTTGAATCTGAATATTGACAGGGCTCGAAGTTAACTTTTTTACTTGGTAGCACCGGTGCTCCCAACTTCAAAAATTTAGGAGCACCAGAAAAAATTTAGGAGCACCAGAAAAAAATTCAGGAGCACCCACCAAAAATGAATGAGCACCACTGCAAATTGTATATTAAGGCATTTATTGTATTTGAAAACAACATCAATCAGGAATAACAAAAAACAGAAACAACTATCTAACTAATGCTGTGATGACTTATTGATATCTGTGCAATAATTCCAAAATGAATGTCTAATAATTATAAAATATTAATGATGACGATGATGTCAATAATACTTACAATGAATAACATTTCTCATTATCATGCTGCCCTGAATGTGCTTGAATGCGAGTTATGTACTGTAAAAGGTCCTGCTGTTACTTTATAAAAAATAAATTTATGGTTTGCATCAAACAAAAATGAAGCATTGCAGTAAGAAATATTTATTTTGCACTATTGTTTTTATAAGCATGTCAATTTAATAAATAATATTTCTGCTACAAAACAAACATAAGATTATAATAAATCATTCAATCCAATGCTGAAAGCTGCAAAGCAGTCATCAGTAAATAGAAAAAAAATAATCTACATTTCAAGAAAGAATGGACCAAAGTAAGTAAGAAAAGTCTCACTTCTACCACTCTTTAAAAGTTTTGGTTTCGGTTTGTATCATTTTAAATGCTGGGTCTCGTTATGAGCTGATTTTCATTTTTCTGTGTTTATGTAAAAAAGCACGCGAGTTAGCCAGCCCAATATATGAGCGGGGCAGAACAGGATTCTCGTGATGACCACCAGTTCAAATACCGTTCTTTGTTATGAGCCGCAGATTCAGTTTAAACTTAGTAAAGGCGACCTTCTTTGGCGATGATGTGTACAGTGTTAGATTTTACATTTAGCGGACATTTGCGCTGAACATCGAGATTCGGCCACCTTCTCCAAAAACCCTCGATTGATCTCAGCTGGCGCCCTTATAAGCTCCCTGTCATCTGACAGCGGAAAGCCTTGAGTGATTGACAGCTAATATGAACCAATATAGCGGCAGGGAAGTCCAATTCAGCACGTTTTTAGAAAAAAATCGAAACAAGTCACACTACAACCATTATATGCAGTCGCACAAATGCTCCCAAATATATTATAAGGTCGCATAGATTAAATTTCAGGCGCATATGCGACCAAAATGGTTGCAATTTCGAGCCCTGATTGAGTAGGGGTGGGGCTTTCTTTTGAGCATCATTCCCTTATAGCAAACTAACGGCTAATATGCGGTTGCTATGAAAGCCCTCAGGTTGATGTCAACAGTAGAACTGCCATTCCAGACACAGCAGCAAAAGACTAGGCTTTCATTGAAGATTATCAAAACAAACATACTTTTTATTTATTCACCTTAAGACTAACAATGTGAGCTTGCAAAATAGATTGTCAAAACAAACATAATTTTTACAGTAGATTAACATGCATGGATTAATTATTTATAATAACAATGTTGGTATAGGGATGCCACGGTACTGGAATTCGGTACCAATCGATACTGAATTTTTGAAAAATGTTCATTTCCAGTGAACATTTGAGCACTGTGGAGCACGTTCTTAAACAGTGCTGATTTGCCATTGTGTTCAACAAAAATGACTGTGATTGGCCATGAAGGTTCACCGAACTCACCGCTGTTTACTGCATGTAACCACAAATACAGGGACACGGGAGCATTTTAAAGTCGCGATTCATCAGTGGTTCGTTCATATGTCAGCTTATAGACAAACCAGCTGATCAACATGACTTTGAAACGCTCCACTGCGCTCAAATGTTCGCAGGAAAGGGACGTTTTTAAAATTTCTGTATCGATTAGTATCGAACTCAAGCATCATGACAACATTAAATGTGAGCTTGCAAAATAAACGTTGCACATTCCGATTTCAAGTGGACTATTAAGTAACTTTGGACAAATATGTCTACCAAATACCTAATTTAGAGCTATGGTGAATAAATTGTTCGGGAAATCGATTCTGCATTGATTCTGAGATTTTCAAAATAAATCACTGTTCTATGTCCCTGTGTCCCTTACAAATAGCCCTACCCTGATTGTATCCAATTCCATACAAATACCACTTGAACCTAAAATAATCATCAGTAAATTTAGGAAAAACTTATGAAAGTGAATTAGAAGGGTGTTCATATTGAGTTGTGTTTACATTAATCTTAACATAAAAACTAAACTGAACGTGCAAGTGCTCATCCTCATGACCAATTAAATGCATGGTTAAAAACAAGCCTAGAGTGCCAAACTACCTAAAAAAAAAAGGGAAATGTACATAATGTTCCATCATGGTGATTTTAGATGGTTTCTTTTCCACAACATGTAAAATCTGACTGTATTAGCTCCGGGCTGCACTTAAGCTTAGTTTTACAAATAGAAAATGGACATTCCCTTTTACTGGCCGACTGACTAACATTTGTTTATCAATCCGGTTCAATAATCATGAAAAGTTGACAGAAATCTTTTACCTGTGGGTGTATTAAATCTTTAACCATGCGCATCTGATCTTTCCATTGAGAGACTTGCACTCGCATAATTTAAAAAAGATCTGATTGACAATCTGATTGACTATCGTATCTGAATCCAATTATTGAAATAACAAGACCTGACCTAACATGAAACTGCTAGTTTACAGACAAACAAAATGGCATGTCCTGTTCAACTCTACATTTTTGTACTGGTAAGTAAATATAATATCTTTTGACTTTCTTAATTTTATTTTTTTTTTATTGTCTCTGAACAAAATTAATGTTTTAAAACTCTATAAAGACTTTGATGAAGTAAATATTTGATGGTGAAAAAATAAAAAAATAAATAAATTATTTAATTAATAAAATAATATTAAATTTAAAATTTAGGTCCTCAGGCTATTTGTCTATAACTGAATCTGTACTCAAGAAAACCATCTGCTAGGGATGCTCTGATCGATCAGCCGAAGATCGGTATCGGCCGATAATCACATTTAATGACTCTATCGATACTCGAGAATCTGGCCGATCTCCTGAACCGATTACAGGTGTCTGTTTAGGAGTTTTCAAACAGAGGAAGACGCATGTGCACTCCTGTATATTATACACAGCCTACAGCAGCCACAACACATGAGGAAGTAAATGATGTGTGCAGGCATGAACGATTGAATCGGTCACATCACAACAGCTAAAATATAAACAGATGTGGTCTGACCTTTGTTTATACAGTTTATTGGTGCTACTTGCGTGAGTGATGGCCTCTTTGTTGCAGGTGCAACCATTGTATTTATCGTGCTGTGACACAAGCGGAGCGATTGTTTGTAATTTCTCCTATCAATTTTATATCTGTGTTACAAGTTTTTGCAGTATTTGCACACAGTTTGTGTTTTGTCTGACGCACTCCACTGCTGTCATTTTACTCTGCCTCCCCACCTCTTCCTAATGTGCAGGTAAAGCGAGTTTGCGCCTGTAAACAACGCCCCCTTCTGTTCAAAAAATGTATCGTGATTTGTTCAACATTTCTACCGATTTGAATAGTCACATATTTGAACCCATTTTTAACCGGATCATGGTGAATCGTTACATCCCTAAATGTATTAGCATTACAAACCTAAATGGTGGAAAAGAACCTCACCTTCTTTGGCCCACTGAAGATTCTCCGGCTTTCCTTGGCTTTCTCCTGAGCTTTGACCTGAGGTTTCCTCACTGTCTCATAGGGAAAGGGGATGTCTGGAAACTCCAAAAGATCTTTAAAACACACACACGAAAAAACATTTATATTAGATTAGATTAGATTAGATTCAACTTTATTGTCATTACACATGTACAAGTACAAGGAAACGATATACAGTTAAATTCGATATACGATATACAGTTGAAGTCAGAATTATTTAACCCCCTGAATTATTAGCCCCCCTGTTTATTTTTCTCCCCAATTTCTGTTTAGCGGAGAGGATTGTTTCAACACATTTCTAAACAAAATAGTTTTAATAACTAATTTCTAATAACTGATTTATTTTATCTTTGCCATGATCACAGTAAATAATATTTGACTAGATACTTTTCAAGACACTTCTATATAGCTTAAAGTGACATTTGAAGGCTTAACTAGAGTAATTAGGTTAACTAGGCGGGTTAGGGTTATTAGGCAAGTTATTGTGTAATAATGGTTGTTCTGTAGACTATCGAAAAAAAAATAGCCTCAAGGGGCTAAAATTTTTTACCTTAAAATGTTTTTAAAAAAAATTTAAAACTGCTTTTATTCTAGCCAAAATAAAACAAATAAGACTTTCTCCAAAAGAAAAAAATATTATCAGACATACTGTGAAAATTTCCTTGATCTGTTAAACACAATTTGGGAAATATTTAAAAAAGAAAAAAAAAAAAATCAAAGGTGGTTTAATAATTCTGAATTCAACTGTATCTGCTAAATTCTGCCATCATCTAGGCTGTATTCATATTGCACACAAAAGTGGGCAAATATTTTGTGTGTAATGTGAAATATATATTTATTCTTCCTTTAATAACATTGTGAACAGGCCTCTAAAGCAGGCACAGATCCAATGTTTTGAATTTATGAGACTTTAAAATCACTCTAGAAACTGGATCAATATTTAATCACAATTCTGGCTAATGGTATTCTCTCCAAATATTATACCAATTTTATTTATTTATTGTCAGTCAATTGAAATAGAAGAGAGCTGAGATTTCATTATTTGAGAAAGAAATAAACATACTGTATCTGATAATTATCGAAATGAATCAATATTGAGTTAAAACTAAATTAAAATATGATCTGTGCCATTGACGAGTTCTGATGAAAACGGCACCAAATATCATTGCAGTTGGCCTATTAATGATCTAAATAAAAGATTTCTTTTTAAATAAAAGGTTTATTTATTTGTTAGAAGAGGAATAACTCAATATTGCAACTAACCACTAAAGCAAAGTTGTCAATCAAAGCTATTTTTTCTGCAAACTGTGATTTTTGTTTAGCAACTTTCAGAGTGTTATACATTGAAGATCAGGGCGGGGGTCAACTATTTTTTTTAGCAATTTTAGTTTGTGAAATGCATGCTTCAGTCAATCAAATTTATGTATTTATTTAAATGACATCTAATTTATTATTAAAACGTATTTAGGTTTTAAGTGTTTTGAGGAAAATTTTGTGTACTACTGAAGGTCAAACCATAAATTAATTAGATTACGCATCTAATTTGACTTTACTCTTAGGCTATATGTAGATACAAACAAGAAAAGTGTCTTGTGAACACTTGCGATTTCTATCGGTGCTTCACATCTGCTGGTTTCAGATTGTTGAATTATTTTTTGTGTAACAGACTGATTGGCACGATTATGCATTCACAATGGTATGAACCGTTATAGGGCTGGTAAAATTATTTTTACAATTATAATCTTTATTATTATTACTATTATTTAAAATACAGATCACAGAGAAAACTACTTCTCACTAATAAAGACTGAACCCCCCCATACATCTTGCTTTACATCCTTCAGGGGAAAATCAAGCATTAATTAGGAGGGGCAATCCACTCAAACCACCTGTAATTCACACCCCAATGACTTTATTATAAAAATCAAATCTGTAACCCAATAGACAATCCTCAAATAACACAAGCTATTATAAAGTAATCAGAAAAAATATCAAGAACTGCCCGATGACCTGGGGCCATCGTGCGAGACGCTCGTGACATGACAAACAGTCGCAGCCAAATGTTTGTACTTTGATTGCAAATAGGGTGCTTTCACACCTAGATGTTTGTTTCAGAACCTGTCTCGTTTACCCAGTTAGCGTGGTTCGTTTGACATATGTGAATCCCGCCATCAAGCTCGGATCCTAGTTGAATCAATTGGCCTGAATGAGGTGGTCTCGGCTCGACTGAAACGAACTCTGGAGCGGATCGATTGTAGTGAGAAAGCAATATGATCCAACGAACTAACAAACCAGGCTATATCACAGTGTATTATGGTTGTGCAATAGTCATATACAGTTGAAGTCAGAATTATTAGCCCCCTTGAATTATTAGCCCCCCTGTTTATTTTTTCCCCCAAAGACTTTTTTCAACACATTTCTAAATTCTAAACATAATAGTTTTAATAACTTATTTCTAATAACTTATTTATTTTATCTCTGCCATAATGACAGTAAATAATGTTACTAGATATTTTTCAGGACACTTCTATACAGCTTAAAGTGACATTTAAAAGCTTAACTAGACAGGTTAGGGTAATTAGGCAAGTTATTGTATACTGATGGTTTGTTCTGTAGACTATCGAAAAAAAAATTATAGCTTAAAGGGGCTAATAATTTTGACCTTAAAATGGTATTTAAAGAATTAAAAACTGCTTTTATTCTAGCCGAAATAAAACAAATAAGACTTTCTCCAGAAAAAAAAATCAGACATACTGTGAAAATTTCCTTGCTTTGTTAAACATCATTTGGGAAAAATTTTTAAAAAAGAAAAAAAAAATTAAAAGGGGGCTATTAATTCTGACTTTAACTGTATGTACGGCTACATAAAGAGTAAATTATGAGTATGGCGGGATGCCATCATTCCTACCGGTAAATGTGCGCTTCATGTCGAATACAAAAGTGAAAGCATGCTGAAATATTACAAAGTGCCATTTATCCATTAGGAAAATTGACAAATTACTATCTGATAATTTATTTCATATTTTAATCTTAGAATATTTTGTATTAGGTCTATTGTTTTGTTAATTTCTGCACTGACACCTCGAAAGAAAGATCAACATTGATCTGCTTCATGATCTGCAGTCCCGGTTCAAAATTCTAGCCAACGTTTTTTTGTATAGATTGATTAATTCAATAGATAGATTTTTTATTTTGACAACTGGAATGTGTCTCACAGCCCTGCTAATTTAGACAGCATAATTATTAACTATAAGGAAAATGTAACACGCCATATTGTTTTACGAACATCATATTTTGTGATAAAACTGTGTCAAAATCTGAAAGCTAAGAATTTTAACTACTGGATTATTTTAATCTGGCCTTCCAAAACTATTGTGGCCAACATGTTGGTGCATATTTTGTTTTAAGTCCATGCTTTAAATATGTTACAATTATGTCATCATGCGTAAAGAAACGTAATGTGTTTTGGCTAATCACTCCACAAGTCCATTAGTCATTAGTTTTGATTATTATGAGGATATAGAAGATAAAGATCTCTATGACTGGCATAAAATGTGGATTGCAAAAATATTGATCAGAAATATAGAAAACATCAGAGTGAAAACTCTTTATGAACAGAAATAATGGTGCACACAATGGACACAAACTAGGTCTATTTTCGAAGACATTGAGAGATAAGGGGGGAAATAATCTGTTCAGCTTTACAATGGATTTATGCAGGCACTGCTAGGTAAACAGAAGCAAAAGCTAGATCTCTAGAAATCTCCAGTGTTGAGTGTAAATACTGACCGTGTTTAAGGCTGTGACCTGCAGTGTAACTGCTATGGGAGCTCTGCATCTCTCTGGGCGGAGGACTGTCAACATTTGTGTCTATAGACAGCAGAGGCTCTGCCTCGGCCTCTGCCATCCTCCTGGCTCTCCTTCTGTGAGAGGAACCCTCCTCTTCTTCACTGTCACTCTCGCTCAAGTCATCAAAGCCGAAGTATTTGATCCTGTAGCTCGAGCTTCCTGAAGCGGAGTCGTCGTCCTCAGCCACAACATCAGTGTCATCAAACCCGAAGAGCTCCAGCTTACTGCTCTTCATTTTGCTCTGCGTGGGTCGAGATCGACTAGAAACCCAACAGAAAAAAAAAAGAAAAAAAAAAAAACAGTCAGACTTTCATACATGTTGACTTCAAATGAAAGATGAAAGAACGAGGTCATTTGAGGCAACCAAGGAATCATAAGTCTGACTTGAATTCCACTTTAATTTGACCTGAATATACATGATTCTGTTTTACTTTATGTTAGGTAGGGCTGGGCTGTTAAACAATATCATATTAAAACTTGAAACTGAAAAGAGGCTATGAGAAATCTTACCTCTCTGATTTATATTTGGTGACAATGTGGGTATCAAAATTAAAGTGTACATTTTTGCTTATAATATATATATATATATATATATATATATATATATATATATATATATATATATATATATATATATATATATATATATATATATATATATATATATATATATATACATATATCAGTGTTTCCTCTAGGATTTTTTCCAGCAGTGGCGGCAGGACTTTTTTTTTACACAGATCTGCCAAAGACAAATATTACACGCAGTATAACAAGTCGAGATAGCATTCATGTAATACGAGCATGCGAATCTCTTTGCTTGCACGCCGATTTCGTCTGTTCGAGCACAGAACTTCTTGCACGCACTCAAATTTACAGTTCAAGTGCAGATCTTCTCGTGCGCTCTCCAGTAAGCGCTGCTGAAGCGCGATTTAGTGTGTTTTTGTGCGTTTTCCGACATCAACGCGTCCTGAAGTAAAATGAAACAGCTATAAACTCCAGCAAGATAAAGTCATTGTATGCAGAGCCATTGACCTTTATCAATAAAGTATACTTATGGAAACTTTGTTCATCTTAACTGAAAGCTACGCCGTGTTTGCTGGACTCACGCACCTGTCAGTCAGTCTGTCAGAGAGTCAGTCAGCATGTCACCTTGAACAAATAGCGCACAGCACTACGGTTACAGAAAAGTTTGCGCTGTTTACCCCTAATATGTTTTGGTGCGATTATCATCCGCTATAAAAAACACGACTAAATGTTTTAAATAAGAAGCTGTAATGTAGCCGTGGCGGGATGGATTTTGGCGTGGCGGCCCGCCACGAATGAATGAATGTAGCGGAAACCTTGCATATATATATATATATATATATATATATATATATATATATATATATATATATATATATATATATATATATATATATATATATATATATATATATATATATATATATATAGTAGGTGGGCATAGATTCATTTTTTTTATCTAGATTAATCCTGAAATTAATCTAGATTAATCTAGATTAAAATGGCTCATTTTAATTTTGCCGAAGGCATTCAGAATATGTGCTAGCCAAATAATAAGTCTTTGAGAACGGGTTTCTCATGCAGGTGGCGCATTAGACCAGAGGCTCATCTCCTGTTTCCAAAATGCATCACAAACTGCTTGAGAAACTGTTCTACTATGATAATTGGTGATGAAAATAAATGATGTTCAATAAGATGTACTTGTGTTTACTAACTGTTTATTCAGTTAAACATGAATGTTGAACTGTAGCCCTACATAAGCTCCAAACAGTGATTTCATACTTGCTTTTGATGTACGTACATACAGAAAATGCTGCTTTGCAAAGGCAAGTTCACAGAGCCCTGACGTTGTGTCAAGCATTGAGTATGTTTACATGGGCAACAATACTTTAATACGATTTTAATATGATTAAAACAATACTCTGATTAAGAGTCTACCATGTAAACAGCAATTTTTGATTACCTTAATGCGACTTAAGTCATAACTGAACTAAACAGAAATGGAATTAAGACGTGGAGTATGCAGATATTAGTGGCATTACTGACAAACTATTACCGTCATGTAGGACTTTGCCATATTTTCCGACAAGATCCACACAGGCAGCTGTCAGTAAAGGACCGCACACATATAGAAACACACAGACGTGCACACACACATCGCGAAATGCGGAAGTTTTTTTTTTTTTTTCGTTAGGCGTGAGTTATAAATTCCATAACACTCTCACCGGTCCTTACTCGTTGTTTTTGTCTAATACCCCAGTTTGTCACGGCGCATAAATGAAATGTTTATGAGTTAAAGTGAAACTGCCAAACTGCAGTTAGAGTCAGGCATCCTGCTGATTTGATTCAGAAGGGCACTTCTTTGTCAGACGGCTCACCGGCCAGGTATACATCCGCGCTAAACTATCAAGGTGAAAGTCATCATAGCTTGCGTAGAATAGACCCAGCTCCCAACCCAACTTTGAGAATAGATTAACGGCGATATTTTTTTTTTTTTTGCGCAATAAGAGTCTCACATTAACGCAGATAATGGCCCACCACTAATATATATATATATATATAAAATACAATTGTATTTTTTTTTTTTATTGTCAGGTGCATTTAAAGAAAAGTTATGCTGAAGTTATGTTTGGCTTTGACACATAATTTAAAATATGTGGTTAAAAGTACTTATTAACTTCTTTTTTTTTTTGGTGGGGCCAGTTAAATTTTTCACAGGGCAAGTAAAAATCTAAATCCCAATTCTGACCCAATCTGGTAAAACATGATTCTGTTTTACTTTATGTTAGGTAGGGCTGGACCGTTAAACGATATCATATTAAATTGTGATATCATATAACATATGTCTATGTTAAAAAAGATGACAAGCTCAGGTCATTCTTACTCGATATTGATCTAAGAGTCAATCAAACAGCAGAAATATGCAACAACTGGAATCTAAAATTGTATTGATATTAGAGATGCACTGAACTTTTGGCAACCGAAAATAGGTTACGCTGCATCACCCAATATTGTTTAGCCTGCTCGTTTCACTTTCCCGCCAACAGTATTAACTGCGCAGAGTGAAGTTCCTTTCACCACATGCGGAAGCATTGCGATGAAAGTTTAAACAACTCAGTTTTCTGCAAGGCGCAGGAGGCGGTTAAAACATTTGGTGAGCAAGACGCATGAGCAGCGCCCAAAACACTCACAGCCATTGGAAAACCGTTCTAAAAAGGAGCCTCTCAACAAATCAAGCACATTTGGTGTGATTGGGGCCTTCTACTATAAGGTTTTTAAATTAGAGGTGCTCCGATCAAGATTTTTGGGGTCAATCACAGATTACCAATTACTTGAAGCCATATCAGCCGATACGATAACCGATTACAAGGTCTAACTAATGCCTTTTATCAATCATGCTTTTATAAATGTATATTACAAATATTATATGAAAATTGCATTTATTGACAAGCAACATTCCAACATAAAATACAGCAGCCTGTGCTTGGTTAGCTAATAAGAACAGTTTAGAGCAGAGATGCCCAAAGATAACCTTTAATTTGGCCCTCCATCCCCTCTGAGAGGCAGAATGTTGGGGGTAATGCCTTTAATACACATAGTCAATTTAATGTAACCTTTCGTTTGTTTGATTTATTGTTAAGCTACAAAAAATGCATATCTCAACTAAATGTTTCAATTAAATGGTGTGAATGAATCAGATTTTTTTTAATGAACAAACAGTTGCTCAACAAATAGAGCACAATTCAGAAGTCATCGGTGAGCAAATAAAGGAATAGGCAGGTGCAGCTTGACATTAAACTCCATTGTGTTATTAATTGAATTCTTAAGTTTTCGTTATAATAGGTTCATTATAAAATGTAAAACAATATATAATGCATTAGTTAAAATGATTAAACAAATGTTTTCTATTTATTTAGAAATAATTGAGGATATTATACATGTTAACTTTGTAATACAGTTTGATATAGTTAACTTCGGCTCACAGCCCTCAATCAAGTTTGCTTGTTGGCCCTTCATTAGAAAAGGTTTGGAGCTTGACAATTACAACTTTACAAACGAATATAAAAAATATATGAAATAAAACAAATGCAGCTCTAGAAAACTTTAGGCAGAAAAAATGCCAGAAAAAAAAAGACACTAGCTAAAATATTGTTTAAAATCAGTCAGCTCATATTTTTGTAATATACTCTCTAATATCAGAAAGCAGTCCACAAACCTGGGGCTTTAGGGCATCAGAGAAATGTCTTCATAGCTTTTTTTATAAATAAGAAAAAAATGATAACAATTGAACATATATTTAATTAAAGGCATTAGGTTCATTTACAGCTGAACCCCTTTAGGAAAAAAAGTTGTTGTTACTATTATTATTACTAGTAGTAATAGTCGTCTACTACTACCTTTCGTAGTTCATACTGTTTAACTCACCTTGCCCAGACAAACCCTCTCATCAAAACCAAAAGACATGACGACACCTCCATTCATTGTAATTTGAGTGCTACTTGCTTTACAATTTGAATAGGTTTAGGTTTTTATGCTGCTAAGAGGAACATCTGCCATTTACACAATGTAAAATGTAAAGACATGATTCTGCAAATTGAACTTGGTGAAAAAAAAAAAAAAAAAAAAAAAAAAAAAAACCCATCGCTCATCTTGTTTTCAACACAATTTTGAATGAGATGTGTGAACAGCCCTAACATCGTGGCACGAGTAGGGATGGGTACCGAAACTCGGTACTTTATCGATATCGGTGCTACATTATGAAAGACCGAAGTATCAATAAGCTCTGATGTTAACGGTTCTGCTATCGGTACTGGAGAATTATTGCTGAATAAACATTACTTACTGCATAATTTAACTGATCAACCTTTTGTAATTTGCGATATTTGATATTCGTCTGCACAGTTGGCAATCTCACATGAGAAATGCTCGTGTTTTCCGGCGAGCGTGTCAAGTATAAAAGCCTTCACAGTTCTCGGATGTGCGCTTGTCTGGTTTATACTCGACGCGTCCAATAGTTCGCTTGAGTGCGCACGGCAAATGTGACGTCATCACAGAGTTTGCGGAGATTCGCTTGGGTGCACGCGACATGATTTCGGCTGGTGGAGCGCATAATTTTTTTTGAGACTCGAGCAAACAGTGCGCAAGGCGCCGCTATTGCTTTGAGTTAAATATGAACCACTTTGAAGAGATTTTGTCTGAAACAGCTACGACTGTACAGACATCTTTATGATCTGTGATCATAGAGAACCTGATGATTAATAACTCTTGGCTAGAAATAGCAACAGCCGTCGGAAAGGAGGAAAGTTTTTATTAAAAGGTTTAAGTTTGTTAAAGGGATAAGTTTGTTAAAGCCAAAAGAGGCCCAGATGCACAATTACAGAAATATGTTTTTTCACCAGTCACAGGTTTTACACTGATGTATATATTGCAATTTTGAATTTAAAACTATTTAATAGTTACAAAACTACAATTAAAGAACAAATTATTGCTTTAATAACTGAAAAGAAATATTTGAAGCTATCCGTTTACAATACACTGATGCCCTGTTTTTCTAGGCTTTATTGGTGATAATGGTCAGGAACGTCAGACCATTATTGCCTTTTTAGCATAAGTAGAGGACAGAAACTAGCCAGACAGTAATGTGTGAATTGTGCAGCGAGCTAAATCTAAAAAAAATATCATTATCTTTTAATAAGTGTGCTTTTTTTGCTTTATTCTTGCCATAATAAAAATATATTTGTAGAGCAACCCATGTTCTCTTGTCATTAATATTTTAATAAACTTTAATAGGTAAAACTGTCCGAGATATGAACAAAAGCAAGTGATGCATCAAAGTTTGATAAAAAAAAAAATCTTAAATGGTTACAAAAATCCTTATGATGATTAAAATAATTTATAAAAACAATAAAAAATAATTAGTTTAAAAATATTGAAAAATATTAATGATATGATGTAGTTCTGGAAACTTTCTACTTCTCCGTTTATCCGTCTGACTTTACGGTCAGTTTCTTTTGACCGCCCCCTGTCGTTTTAAAGAATATCACAAGGGCGAACGCAGCAAGTATAAAAGCCTTGTCCGTTTCACGATGCACCTCAATTGGAAACAACAAACTAGTGCAAATTCTAGAAATACGTGACATGCGAATGGCCCCTAAAAGGCTGTCATCAGTTGATTTTCTTGCAAAGACATGCTGGATTCACCTGATTTGTTGACAAATGGGTTGCGAATCTATACCTTGGCAGTTCGTGGGTTGTTCACTGGGTCTTTTCCCCTTAGCAAAGAAACTTTCCAAAGACTGTTTCTTACTCATTTTGCTACTTGTGGGTTAATTTTGGGTGCTCAAGTGACCGAGGCGTAAGCGAGAGTATGGTCATTTTTCAAAATAAAAGACTTCAAAATAACAGATCATTCAGACTCAGATAATAAATTAATTCCTATCGATTTCTTACCAACTGATCCACGGACCGGTGGTTGAGGAGAACTAAGCTAGGGGATAAAATTAACTAAGGCAACATGATCATTCTCCTAATTGTCCACTGCTAAGAAATGTTTAAAATATGGCGCAACCCCTCACAGAGCTCGCTGAAGCCCCTGTTGGGATCCACTGCTCCAGAGCACCTTTTGAGGTCAGAGGAGTGAGGTTTACCTGCTAGCTGACCTCCATTACACTTACCCCCCTAAACCTCACTCCACTCCCGGACGAGCCCCAATGTGAAACCCAGCAGTCCTACTGCAACACATTCGTGCTAAGCTGGAATTTAACTGGCGATTGTTTGCATGGGAGTCAGTTGCTTTAACAAGGAGGCTAAAAACCATGGCCTCTAGCTTCTGTCGCTAGAGCACCTTTTGAGGTCAGAGGAGTGAGGTTTACCTGCATAGCACTTCGCTAGCTGGCCTTCTTTACACAGACAATAAAACAGACTTCATATGGTTCTATCAACTAAAGGCAAAAATAGCTTAGATTTCAACATGAGATGCTCCATGATATAACATATACAGATACCAATCTTCTTAAAAACAGCATGAATAACAGCTGAAAATAATCCTGTGCAATGCCTTTCATGTGATTAAAATAATATTAATTTAGCCAGCTATTACCTCAAAGGTTTGCTTTCCGTCTCAGCCTTCTTCTTCAGTCTACCTTCATCTCCTGGACCAGACGCTTGGGTGCTGGCTGTGTACTCCTCTACACTGCGGTCCATAGAGTCCTGAAAGGTGACGTTAAACATGGAAACACAAGATGGGTGCAACACTGTAAAGTCTCTCGTCCGACCTCTGTTCGTTGTTTTGCTAGCATTGTCAGTCCCAATGTTCTGTAACACTCCTGTGGAGATATGACTGGAAGCACTTCCGCTCCCATCAGCTCCACCAGGCTGTTTGCCTTTATTGGGTCTGCAGTAAGTTCTGCAGTTGGGCGCCCTGAGCACAGACTGAGAGTGGTCCTCGCTTTCAGAAGGCTCAACGGGAACATTAAATTCCCCTTGGTGGAAGTTGTCTAACCGAGTCTCAGTGGAGGATTTGCCCTGAATGTTGCTGCGACTGTAACTACTGGATGCCCACAACATAGAAGATGACTCTTTAGGTGAAGTAAAGAGGGATGTAGAACGTGCCCCTAGACCAACCACGGCGCTCCAGGCATCATAGGAATCCTTGTCCTCTGTTTTTTCAGACTTTAATGTTGTGGTCTGGGCAAGAGGTCGTGTGTCACATTCAGAAGGGTTTTTGTACCATGAGTAGCTGTGGCGATCTGTGCTCTCGGCAGGCCAACTTGGGGTCTTTCCTACAGAAATGAAAGCAAGCAGAAAAAAAAAACATCAGTCAGAGTCTGATGGGGTAACAGAATTCAAGTCAACTCAACCAATTTCAAGTACCTGATAAAAGCGAATTAAAGTGAGCTACTGAAAAGACATATTTGTCATCTTCAACAGAACATTAATCTATCAGTAATTACTAGTTACTTTAAAAGTACTATTATTACAACTGTCTAGAATAGTCAATATTTGAAGTGGATCAAAAAAGACAAGCATGGTGTTGTTGAACAGTTTTAGGACAATTTTGTTGAAAGGTTTTGAAACACTTCTAAATAATAATTTTTTCGGGGTTTTCACCTTTATTAGATAGGACAGTAGAGAGAATCGACAGGAAAGCATGGGGAGCAGAGAGAGGGGAAGGATCGGCATAGGGCCGCAAGGCGGAATCGAACTCGGGTCGCCGTGAACACCGGAGTGCATGTGTCGACGCACTAACCACTACACCACTGGCGCCGACTTGAAACACTTCTAATGTTGACTACTGTATATTTGTTAATAAATGTTATAATTTAATTGTATAGCAGAAGCAACGAAAATTGTGATCACCATTGTTTGTATTCAATTGTGCAGCCCTAAACAATATTCCGACACAAAGCAAATACAATCTTCGGCAAAAGCTTTTAATAACGGGAAGGGTATTGAGAAACAAAATGTATTGCCAACATAAAGGTATTAACTATCCTTAAATAAAACATCTCTTACTTGATCAGGTTTAAACCAAGTGCACCTTCATTTCATCATTTGCTTTGATTTCATGACTAGTCAAACACAGGCCAGAAGATTATGTCAACACATTTCTAGACATCTTCAAAGCAATAATCACACCTCTGCAGTCATAACATCATCTGCACTATAGTCTGTCAGACAGCTCTCATTATTTACCATTCTTCTATGTGTTTACTTTTACCCCTGAAATGGGACAAAACACTAATGTTGGTTTGGAAATGGATCCCCAATAACATACAAAATCCCTATTGAGCTCCATGCCAAGTGTTTCAGAGACGCTGTTAACTCTAAAAACCATCCATTACACAAGAGCACTTACACAATTTCAGTTAAATCACCACTTTGGTAATTCAGAACATTCCCCGTTCATTTGTAGTCAAGAGGTAAATGACAAAACAAGCTGTCGCCATCCCCTCAAACAGACTTTGATTAAATAAAAAAAAATCCAAATGAGTGCTGATAACAATTTTAAGCGGTTATAGTCATCAAACTAACCAAAGATTGAATTGTTAAAATCTTAATCTTAAGAAACAAATTATGCAACCTATAAAGAGGTTTACCACATCTAGGGATGCAACGATTATAGATTTTGGTTGTGCGATTATAGTCTGAGAAATAATCACGGTTTCACGGTTATCACGATTATTATGCATTTATTAATTTCAAAACACGACTAGTTTAGAAAATCACATGAAAACTCCTTATATTTTTAAGTGTTGTTTATTGCTGCTCAGTAACCAAATAATACAGCACATACTAATATTAAAAACAAACAATAGTCCAATTTTTCCCTTTGTGCTTAAAAATAAAACAAATAAAACTTTAAACTAATTTTACGCTGTAAATAAATGTCAGCACAATGAATAAATAAATAAAAATGAGAATAAAAAAATAGTATCTGTCTAATGCAAGGCTCGAAATTAACTTTTTTACTTGGTAGCACGGGTGCTCCCAACTTCAAATATTTAAGAGCACAAAAAAAAAACTTAGGAGCACCCAGCAAAAATGAATGAGCACCACTGAATATTAAATATTAACAGATTTATGTATTTGAAAAGAACATCAATCAGGACTAACAAAAAACAGAAACTAAGTAATTCTATGATGACTTATTGATATTTGTGCAATAATTCCAAAATTAATGTCTAATATTTATAAAATATTAATGATGACTCTGATGAGAAAAATACTAAAAATGTATTACATTTCTCATTATCATGCTCCCTTGAAAGTGCTTAAATATGAGTTATCTGCTATAAAAAGTCCTACTGTTACATTGACATAAATGTGTGGTTTGCGTCAAGCAAAAATGAAGCATTGCAGTTAGAAATATACATTTTGCACTATTGTTTTCATACGTATATACTATACCAAAGTCCCTATTGTATAGTCAATATTGTATAGACTATACTGTGTTAGAATTTATATTTATCGTTCATTTGCGCTGAACACGCAGTGAATGCAACGCATTGAGATTCGGCCATTAAACAGCTGATCCACTCCGAGTTTTCCAGCACTCTCGAAATCACTCGATTGATCTCGGCTGGCGGATTAACATTCTCTCGTATTAACATGCCCTCATCAGCGCCATTATTTGTACCTTTAAATGGGTTTGCAAACCTGTGTACTTTTCATTGCTTCTTCCCCAAACTTCAGCCGTTTGCAGTTCTCGCAGTCACATCTGCCTGTCATCTCAAATAGGTTCGGCTGAAAAGCGTGAGCGCGTTGCGTCGCGTACGCGGCCCTCCATTAGAAATAACTAATTTACACGAGCTTGCCTTAGTTAATAACCTTATTCTTAGTTAATCCAGTGTGCGTGGTTATTAGTCTCGGTGTACAAACTAGCGCACAGTTGGCATACCTTTGTTTGTTTGCTGCAGTTTTGTTCTGTGCAGAAACGCGGTGTTTAGAAACCTTTACGATTAATTAACCGTGACAAATTAAAGCGCGGTTAATAGTGAAACCGGTTAATCGTTGCATCCCTAACCACATCTGATATTAAGTCTATAAAGTATGAAAATGCCAGTCAAGGGACACTCACTGACAGGCTGTGAAGAAGTCATCATTAATTATTACTACAAGATTTTGCTTTAAGGCAACGTGATGTGATGGAGACGGATATTATGAATAAAATCATAGTTGCCATCCACATCTGTTGAATGAATCATATTAAAGGCCAGTTCTGCGTAAGCTTTGCTTTTTATAAATTAGTGTGGTATTGATGGCAAACAGTGCATGTTTTAGCCATTGACATTTCACTGAAATAAACTTATTGCATGAAATTCAGATGGAGGACAGGAAGTGATTCTTCTACATAGGAAATGCTACCAGAACATCAAAATATTTCTGCTTTGTCGTTTATAATTGTTAAAATCGACCAAAATAAAAAAATGCCGAACAGCTTATATAGACTTCTAAAAGGTTTTGCTCATAAATGGGAGGGAAGTTCAAGAAACTGGCAGAAAAACGGAAGAAAAGGCGGCATGTAATAAACATTTATTCAATACATGCATGTGTACAAACTTTTTTGAACGCTGTAATTCGTTTGACAGCACCAATAAAGATTATACAGGTCTAGCTATGTGTATAAATATGTTAAAGGGCACCTAGGTTACCCCTTTTTCCAGATTTAATTCAAGTCTTTTGTGTCCCCAGAATGTGTCTGTAAAGTTTCAGCTCAAAACACCCATCGGATTATTTATTATAGCTTTCACTAGATGGTGTTTTATAGCTCTCAATAGATTTTTGCTGTTTTTGTGTACTGCGCCTTTAAGGCTAGTCCTCCCCGCCCACCGTTTCCACGTGGTTGCCGTGCGTGCCTCAGTCTCCGCCCTCGGCTGCCTCAGACAACTGACACAGACATGAAGCAGATCTCATGATTTCATTTGGAGAAAAAAGTATCATTATATTAGGAAAGATGACATAATTAAGGAATATAGTGAAGGTGGATTAAAGGCTATAGATTTTGATATTATGAATGGAGTACTTAAACTTAAATGGCTGCAAACATTTATAAAAAATGAGGATTCTTATTGGTTTGTAATCCCATCTTATTTGTTTAGAAAACTAGGAGGTATAAAGATTTTTTTACAATGTGACTTTGAATTCTCTAAAATTCCACTGAAACTTTCCAATTTTCATAAGCAGGTTTTGTTGTATTGGAAAATGTTGTACAAACATAACTTCAGTCCTCATAATGTGTCATTATGGAACAATCGCTGTATATTAATGCAACGTAAATCTTTTTTTTTGGAGGATTGGTGGCAAAATGGTATTTGGTCTGCACTGCATATTTTGGATAAGAATAATTGTTTTGTTAGTTGCAATGAGCTTGGTACTAGTTTTAAATTTAATTGTGTTAAAAAAGATTATTTGAAAGTAATTCAATGTATTCCATTACCATTAATTAATATGTTAAAAGAGATCCTAGTTTATTCCACTGTCACACCAAAAATTTTTGGAATTAAATTAGGCAAGTTAAATTTTGTGGACAAGAAATGTACAAATACATTTATTAGAAAGTGTCTTATACAGGAATGCTATCCTGGTCCTATTAAAAGAAATTATATTTTCCAACCTTTTAATAAGAATTTTGTAAAAAAAAATTAGATGCAAATATTTGACATTTCCCATTCCTCCAAAATACAAAGAAGTACATTTTAAAATTATGTATGATATTTACCCTGCAAAAGAGTTTCTGAGAAAAAGATTTAATATCAATTGTAATGTGTGCCAATTCTGCAATAGTGATATTGAAACTGTTGAACACTTATTTCTTCATTGTAATTTGGTTAATCATTTCTGGTCTGATGTGGACAACTGGATAAAACGATGTATCTCAATGTTTCCTTCTATTTGTTGGGACATTGTGAAATTTGGAGTACATTTGGACAGCAAAGATGATGACTTAACGGCAAATTGTTTACTCATTTTAGCTAAATTCTTCATCCACAAATGCAAAATTTTAAAAACATCTCTATTAATTGTGTTTAAAAAGGAGTTTGCCACTTATGTGGAAGCTTTAAAAATAGTGAAAGGTGAGAAGGCTAAACAATTGTATGATTTGTTTCTAGAATATGGTTTTGTTTAACCCCTTACAGTGTTTCTGTTTGTTGTCTGCAAAGTATGCTGTTCTTTTTTATTTATTTATTTAGATATATATATATATTTTTTTTTGTTAAATTATTTTTTACATTTATTTATTTACTTGATTTCTTTTTATCTAATTTTATGGTTTTATATTTGATTCAATGTAAATCTGACATGTCTCAGTCAGTTCATGCAAGATTATGTTTGGACTGAGTTTGGCCTAAATTGTTGTGTTTAAAAGGCAAAAAAAAAACAAAAACAAATTATATATATATATATATATATATATATATATATATATATATATATATATATATATATATATATATATATATATATAAATGAAGCAGATCTCACGTAACGTTTGTGACAAAAACTACAGTAAGAGCTTTATCAATGATTATTTGGTGCATTTGTTGTGTGGAGCTGCATGATGAGTCACACGCGATGTCGTTACAAAGTTCACGCACACACACAGACACAGCGCAGACACACGTGCTCATACATACAGCGCGCGCGTTTAGCTTTGCACTGTCTTTGCACGCAAATGTGACAGGATACAGGTTGACATCCACTGCTGTATGGATATCTGTTACGTTAATGTACAAAATAAACCTGATTTAACGTCCACCAACCGGGATTGAAGTGTCTTCTTTTATAATTGTTCTGACACGCGGCTGTGTTGATGAAGTAAAGCTGAAGTAAATCGCTGTAATTCATTACACACATGCACTGTTTTAAAACATTTTAAACTTGTCAAACTCACTCTTGATCACATTTGATGATGATTGATGATCCTAGCAAACTGAACAGACCTTTTATTTAGGGTTGATTTGCGCACGTCCTGTCTTGTGGCTATGATTACAAACGTTACTACGAAGACATGTTAATACGCAGCTGTCAATCAATATTGGTGGGTGGGGGGACCGCACTCCTACGTCAAGTTGCGGTCGGTCCCAAAACGGCTCCAATTGGTCCACCGTTTTTATGTTGTTAAATTGAAAAAAAAGGACTGGGTGTGTTTATATCAACCCAATATGACAGTCTATACACTATACCTACACATATGTCTGCCCAAACAGCTTGAAAAGTAGATTTTTAACCATAGGTGCCCTTTAATGTTAAAAAATTAGATACAAACACCACCACACTAACACAAAATCCAGGAGGATATAAGTAACGCACCCTGCCATGTAATCGCTGTAATGAAAAATCAATATTACTGGATTTTCGGCCGATCTCCGATCGATCGGGCAGAGCTCGATAGCAGCCGATAATCACATTTCATGACTTGATCGGTACTCGCTAATTTGGCCGATCTCATGAACCGATCACAATTGTTTGTTTACGAGATAACAAGCTGAGGACAATTAAGAACTGAAATCTTTTTGCATATATAAGAACTGAAAGTTCTGTGTTACCAACAATATTGCAAGTTCATTAAAACCTGGCAGGAAATATTAGGGAAATAAAAAAGCACTCCGTATCGGCTGCAAAAATCCTGATTGGAGCATCTGTAACCGTAACGTTAACATCAAGATGCACAGCAGCGGTGAATGTTTGTTGATGGTAGGCATGGGACGATAACCGTTTTCAAGGTATATTGCGGTTTGAAAAAGTCCAGGTTTTAAAACCGCCAACATTTTCTGTAATACCGTTCCTAAGGTATGTGTAGGATTTTTTATTTACATTTTTTAGGACAACAGTATCTCCAGCAGAAAATATATCCAAAGATGCAGTCTAAAATTGTGAAGAAATCTGTTTTTGAAACTAATGAAGAGAGCAGAAATTAATGACTCATTTGAATTATTTTATTCAGACATGTTTACTGATCCAAAATATAAAAAAAATTAAATTAAATTAAATATATAGTGTTCAAAGGCGAAAAAAGTTCTTGTGTTTTACCCAGAAATTTAAAAATAATATATATTAGAGCAGTGAGCACAATACCGTGAAACCGTGATATTTTTATCCAAGGTTATCATGCTGTCAGAATCTTATACCGGCCCTTGTCTAGTTGATGGTAAGCTCATTAAGTTAATTCCCCCTTACAAAAATAAATAAATGTAGACCATGCATTGACGCTTTTGTATGCTTACACATGTTATTTTGTGATGTCTGAAAGATATCCGCATGGGGAAAAACTAACGTTATAGTAATTGATAATAAACATGTTTTTGAACCACATAGTAAAGTGTATAATGTGCACCACTCTTTATTAATGAACACAACAGAATACCGTAGCATAGTAAACTGTAATAAATAACGTTAGTGTAATCTGTGGTGTGATGGTGTATAATTAAAGCAAAGAAAACTGAAGGCTATTAAATAATTTGTTTATTACTACAGTTGTGTCATACCAAAGCAAATGTAATTATTACGACAGTTTAATTCAAGTAATTATCTATAATATGCTTCCAAACAATAGTATTTACTATAGTATTTTTCATGTAATAGCTTATACAGTATATACCACTTCAATGACGGGAAAATATATTTTAGTTTAGTAGAAAGCTAGGTCCTTGTCGTGATATAAGGATCATGCCCAACAAATGTGGTTATTTTTTATTTATATCTCCTTTGAAATATGGTATAAATCACAAAAATATGGACTTTTCTCTATCTCTCCTATTCAGTTTTTTTTACTTTCCGCCCTCCATCTGAATTTCGTGTGTCACCAGAACCACGTGATTGAAAACAAAGAAAAAAGCAAGAAAAAAAAATGTAGTGACATTTTGTAGTTTGGTTACCATTGGATTTCAATTTATGAACAAAAATGTAATATAGTATTTCTCAAACTTTCTTATTTTACAATTTATAGATTAAGCTAGACCATTGTAGTCTAAAACAGTGGTCTCAAACCCCCAGGCTGAAGACCGGCACCGGTCCGTGGATCATACCGGGCTGCACAAGAAATCATTAATTATTTCTGCTTTATTTATAATCCGAGTCTAAACAATCTTTTATTTTGAAAAATGACTGCATTCTCTGTTACATCTCGGTCGCCTTAAACACCAAAATTTTACCCACAAACTAGCAAAACCAGTAAGCAGCAGACATATTAGCAAAGTTTTTTGCGAAGGGGAAAAGGCTAAGAGAAGGACCCAAAAGTGTCATGGAATGGATCCACAAACCATTTATCATCAAATCAGGTCAATCCAGCAAGTATGTGCAAGAAGATCAACTGCTGGAAATCACAAATGATGGATGCAATTAATCAATTCAGTTTCGATTTTGGCTTTTAACGATTATAAAAAAACTTTAATCAAGATAAAACGATTATTGCATCATACTATATACCGCCCCCTTTCCAGTTGTACACCTTTGTTGCTCTGCAACGCTCAGTTTCACGTGAAAATGACTAAAAGCATGTACTGTAATGTAACTTTTGCAGCACGAGATGCGCATCATTCATTGATGTACATTCGAATCATTCATGTTTTAAAAAGTGTGAAAAAGATCGCATGATGTTGTGTGTATGCGTTCAGCCTCAGAGACGAACAGAGCACACACGTCTAAAGTCATGCGAGCGCTTTAATGGTCAAATACATGCAAATTTGTGCCAAAACGCAGTGTTTAGTGATTATTCATATTCACCCTCATTTATGTAATAAACAAACGAGTTGAGAATCAAAAGACATGTGAAAGTGAAACCATAAATCAGAACCGTACTGCTCTTAAAGTGACAGTGCGCAACATTCCTGCTGCCGAATGTTTTTATCATTATTAATCAAACAAAAAAAGAATAAAATCACTCACTGCTCTTGACTAAAGGACTTTTGTAGCTATAATTAAAGTTTTTTTTTCTTACGGTGAAGATGCTTAAAGCAGTTTGTTTCTTGTCATCCTCTGCAAAAACAGTTGATGGTCGCTTAGCAATCTACGTACACTGCAGTAAAATTGTCAAGCCTTGACCAGTCCCTGTTGATAAAAAGGCTGGGGTCCCCCTTGTTTACATAAAGTATATACTAGAGCTGCACGATTCTGGCTAAACGAAGAATCGCGATTTTTTTGCTTAAAATAAAGATCACGATTTTCTCACGATTCTGCAGATGTAAAATAAAGTTTAAAATGAGTCGGCTATTATTATTGTTATTCTCAAACATATGATAAAACAACAATAATAATATTGTGTAGGTGTACTGGTTAAAATGCTACATTTTGTATAGACTTTGAATGGAGGACCTAAACAGACTTCAAATTTGTCCTGGTCATTAATGCACAGTAAAGTGATGACATCAGAATACAACTATTCATAATTCTGAAGTTGAATTATTATGTTTGAGACATATTCTTGTCATTTGTCATTATCAGATTCCCTCTTGCATTATATTCAACATTATATAGGTTAGAGTAGGTATACTGATCAAGTAAACATTTATTCTCATGCACAGCACTCTGTGTTCGCTATGAAAGAAAACATTAAATGCTTGTCGGAATCATAACTCTAAAATGCGATATGATTATTTAAATGATGTGCGCGCTTTCGGTTTCATTTTCACTGCTAAGTGCTGTTCATACTTCCCGCGTGGCTCCCAAACGATCACTCTGTGCCACATACTGAATGTTATTTACGACTTTATTGCCTGTTATTCACAGTCTATGCAGGTTTGTTCACTAAAGTAGACGTCATAAAGTAACTATCATTAAGTAGGGCGCGCTAGGGTTGTGCCGATAGATGATAGTATCGTGTATCGACGAGAGGCAAAGATATCGAAGAGAGTTGAGACTTATGACGATTTTAAAGACGATATTTAGCTCCTTTCGCATCAATGTTGACCCATTACATGTTTTACTTACATTATTGAATAAAAAGAATAGTATTATTATTAATAATAAATGAACCACAAATAATTTGACAGCTTCAGGTGTTTGCATCAACAATACTTGACCAACTCTCTTGCTCTCTCTCACAGCAGCAGCTGACGCGCGCTGCACGTGAGGGCACTACACAGCCACATCTCACAGCAAATTAATTTGCAACTTTGTTGCATAAAAATAAAAGGCTAAATAACAAAACGGGATTTAATTAACAAACAAGTTAAATAAAACTATTTGTAAAAACGAAAAAGAAAACGAAAGAACTAAGAGCTAAAACCAGCTCAAATGTTCTGGAATAAAAGGTGTTGCGGTAATACACAATCATTGGTCATTTGAGACAGCACTCCTGCAAGATTCTCTTACTTTCACAAAAAAAATATTTCATTTATATCCATTATTAAAACCCTATTTAAGTTTTAAGTTGGCCTATAGCCTATTTTTTTCAGTGTGTGTATTGACTGCTTCTTTAAATACACGGAATATATGTGCCTTAATTGTGTTTAATTCGATGGAATGATAAACACGGACATGCGCATTTGTTTAGAAAATTGCCTATTTATTTAATTTAAAAATGTTAGGTCTATATTTATTTATAGGCTATGAATGTTTATTTTGTGTATTTATTTTAACTAGCCTATATATATTAAATTAAATTACAACCTGCCTTTTACTATTCGTTTTGGCCTTAACGAATTACTGACCAGATAATTAATAACTTATCAAAGAACATTTTACTGAGCTCAGTAAAAAGTTTCATATGTAGGCCTATACAGTAAAAAAAAAAGTTTAAATTGAAACTACTCTCTTATCAGAAAACAACAAACACATATCCCAAAGCGCAAGATTGTGTTAGATTAACAAATTAAAATGTGACAGTTTGATGCGATAACGGCATGGACAAGAAGTCACCATCAAATCTTGTCCCACGCTGCACTGTTGCATCGGAGTCTTGTTTGAGTCTTGTTCCTATTTAGCTGCAAGAGCACAGTAATTTGCATTGGTTTGAATTATTTTCCAAGATAAAACGTAATGCAAATGAATTAGATTATTAAATAAGTTTTAAAAAAACAGCCAAAAGGTAAATACGTTTAGAAATGGTTAAATAAATGAACAAATAAGTAAACATAACACTATTGCGGCCCCATGAGATAGTATCGTGTATCAGCGATCTCACAGGGGGACGATATGGCGATCTGAAAATTTCGTATATCGCCCAACACTAGGGCGCGCGCCCGCCCTCTTTGTGGTAACAGCTCACGGTCAGCAGCTCACGTCATGTGTGATTTCGCGGCCGCGAATACATCATTACATAAAGACGAAAATTACATTTTGGGTGAATTACACCTAATAAATACAGTATGTGACTTTTTCAACATCATTTGGAGGTGTCCATGTCGCTGAGTAACGTATGTAAAACAATGAGTAGACTTGTGCAGCCGCCTTTGCTTCTCTCCTGAACTTAAAAATATGATTGGCAGAATCGTAGAAATGCTGGATTAAGATCGTCTAGGGGTCGAATCGAGATCGCGATATTTTTTCGATTAATCGTGCAGCTCTAGTATATATATAATTCAAAAGGTCATTTGCATTTTAATTTTTTCTCATTTAACATTCTTTTTTTTTTTTTTGAAAAAGCATCATTTAATTACACAAAAAATTGCTAATTGTTTTATAGCCCTATTTAATAAAGTAGAAATTGTGATCAACACTATAAAGCCCCGTGCAAACCGGGATGATTTACTCATGGTTATCATGACTAGACAGTGAAAAAATGAGAATAGCCAGGCGTAAAAACAATTAACCTTTGTTAAAAGGTTATAAACAGACTAAGCAAAAATGCAATGCTCACTTTTTGGAAAAGGAACAGTTTGTTCTTTATAACTGTTCTTTGTAATCATTTTTAAGATAGCAGTACTTTCAATCATAATCAAAAGCATAGATACTCTAAACTTGGGTTAAAAATTAAGGTGAATAGATGTATTTGCACAGCCGAAAAAATTAATAAACAAACGTAGGTCAAGAATCACTTTGGAATCGAATCGTGACTCTCTGAATCGGAATTAGATCAGATTGTGAAGTCCCTAAAGC
Organism: Danio kyathit; assembly: GCA_903798195.1. Lineage (NCBI taxonomy): Eukaryota > Metazoa > Chordata > Actinopteri > Cypriniformes > Danionidae > Danio > Danio kyathit. The sequence continues at coordinate 13,892,433 of LR812530.1, read as the reverse complement.
CTAGTTCACACTACAGGATTTTAAACATCGGCAGATGTGCCGTTCACACTAAATGACTTGATTTTGTGTCTTTTAATTGCTGTGGTGTTCTCACTACGCGACACTACGTAAATGATCCACAAGAGGGGGTCACGCACTACATGATCTGACAACAACTCGGACATCACTGACAGCGTTTCAAGCTTTCAAGGGAGCAATTAAAAACATCGTCAGTCAGCTGATGCATCAGCGGATCAATTGCTCATCTGCAAGGTTCAAGTGGAAAGATACACAGAGAGTTTTTAATTTTTGTAATTTAATAACTCTTTGAAATACAACTAACATATCTATAACACTCTGACGTTTTCTAAAAATCTGTGCATTTCTTTCTAACATAGTAATTTTTTTAAAATGACAAAACAGTAAAGAACTGAGCATTTCTAGCTTTAATTACCATATTGGTCAAAATTACTGCATGCATGTCTGCTACTTTTTGCTGTGACTTTAAATATGCCTGCATTTTTTTGCCTAGCAGCTTCCTGCTAACATAAACATAACTTTCTGACAGCAAAACCATAAATTTACTTCAGATATATCTTTCAAAACAGCATATTCTGTGCCGCAAAATAGCTCCTGTTTGAAAGTGAAAATGAAAGCGAGGCTCAGACCTTTGCGTGTTCTAGTATCTTAACTACATATTTATAGGCTGTATTACCAAAAAAGCTGATGTTTTTAGGGTAATGGTGTCATAAAATATGATGACAGACATTCAAAGCTTAATTTTAATATCTCAACAGAAGTTTTGAATGTAAATATGACGTGACAATAAGATGTCTTATATCAGAATGACAAGTATGGTAAGTCTAATAGTTACAGAATTCTAGTTCCACTGTTAATATAGCCTACTCTGGTGTCTGTGTTAACGCAGAATGAAGCGAGTGCGTCGATACCCATTCTGGCCAATCACCGACGTTTCTGTTGAGCTCCTGAGCACACGGCCATTCAGCTCATGCTGATATGCTCTCTCATTGGCTGCAGCTCGTCACTACATCTGACCGCACGTGGGGTCGAGTCGGCCTACTGCTCTGGAATATTCAGCATGCTAGATATTGGATTTTCGTCTGCGAGGTGTCGGCGACGCATCAGCGAGCCTCTTTAATGCGTTGTTCAGTAGTTCAGACGATTTTTCCCCTATCAAAGCCTGATCTGTCGGCGAGCTCGTTAACTTCCAAATCGGCTCAAATCAGGCTTAAAATCCTGTAGTTTGAACTAGGCTTTAAGATTCCCACCCCTAGTAAGGTTGTATTTCTGTTTTTCATTAAATGCCGTCTAATGTCAGAGATTGATTTTGCACATTCACTTTGGCTCATTGCCAGAGAAAATCGATTGGATACGAATGTTGAAAAACACTGATTGCAAGTGCAAGAGAAAATTGTGGTGTGCATAAGCCTTAATCGTGCAACCCTAAACAATATAATGACACACACTAAGCAACTAAAATAGTTTAAGACAATTAGATAAATCAATAACAGTATAATTAAATCTGAAATATTCAACTGCAAGTAAAAAAAAAAGAACTGAAAACAACAGCCAAAAATAAATAAATAAATAAACAATAGAACTGTCAATTTTGATTTTGTGGCATCTTTAAAAGTCAATATAAAATGGCATTCGGACAAATCCTGTTACCATTTCCGTTTATATAAATGAATGCTTGGATCCAAGAGTATTCTCTGACATTTTGAACAAGCTACATTACTGGAAGAGCACAGAAAAACGTATTTTCCACTCAGCGGCTCTTATAAAGCCACTCAGACAGGGAATTGACAAATTTCAATCTCTCAACCGGGAAAAAGTCAAACAAGCCCTGTTTCCTTCCCCCGCTCTACTTCAGACGGTGTCTTATCGCTGTCAGGGTCATCTCTAATCCGTCCTGTCCTCTGACCACCACGGGTCACTTATTTTCCACATTCGGAGAGATTTAAGCCTCTTCTTCCAGCTAATACCAACTATACTTAAGATAAAGCTAATTCTCAGGACCCTTGAAAACACAAAGATGTAGTCATACAATAGTTCTCTGTAAAGAATGCCTCGTCCATTTAGACATTTCCTTTTCATGATTTAAAGTATCTAACGATTTTTAATGTTTTCTCACTATATTTTTATCAAGCGTTTTTTATTACCGAACAACCTTTTAATTTAGATTAATTTAGCTATTTGTAGCGCTTCACCATACATTGTTTTTTGCACAATACATTGAGATTTTCTATGCTTTTCACTACACAAATGACAGCCGTGCGGACAGGTCTAATCAATTCATCTTAAAGTATGCAGATGATACAGTATTAATAACTTTACTGAACAAGGTAGAAGTTATGGGATTGCACCTGCAAGGTGTGAATAATCTTGTGGAGTGGTGTGACAAAGGCCCCGTTTACACTGTCAGGTCTTGATGCCCAATTCCGATTTGTTGCCTATATCTGATTTTTTTGCCTGGCCGTTTACACATGCTTTTAATTGTGACCCATATCTAGGGCTGAGCGATTTTTTTGATTAATCGAATTTACATTAAGACGATTAAATTTTTTATAAAATCGAGGTATCGTGATTTTTTAGATAAAAATATTAAATCAGCTTTTCCACTATCGTGCCAAACCGTTATAAACTGTTAGACAACCGTTCTGAATTGTGCTGATAGATTCTGTGTATTGACGTCGCGGCTCTGTTGATGAGCTACAACAGCTGGCTCAGCGCAAGCGCACTACCCCATTGGCGCAAGGTGCACGTGCAGTCAGCGGAGGAGAGGCGCGCGATGCAGCGCCAGACGAAAGTGTAAATCCAGCATAACACTCAGGGCCGGCGCGTCCATAGAGGCGACCTAGGCAGAATAGTGAGCGAGAACCCTGCCCGGTCCTTACTTTTATCCGCGACACCTACCCCCTCCCGGTCCTCTTTCATCCGTAAACTGGTAAGTTTCTATTTCACTTTCGGGTTGAGGGCTGCGTGATTGCTTTTCACCTAGAGCGCCAGTTCAGCTTGCTCCGGCCCTGATTACACTATATACATTACACAAAATAATAAAAGAGGCTAAAAGTTTTATTCGTGGCTAGAGCTTAATTAATTTGATTGACATATAAGCAATGAGACCTTTACTTCGCCTGACTGAGTGTGAGTTTATTGCATGCTGCGCTGTATTCGGTAGCACAGATCGCTCTGATCTGGGTGAGAACTTTACCAGCAACTACATGCACTGCTGAAAGCTTTTTTTTCTGCCTCGCATCGAATCAACAACAACATATATCCATGGAACACAAACTTGCAGACTCTTTGAACAACGAGGAAATAATTGGACCTAATTCAAAGCACAGACATCTGGTTTTGTATTTCATACCTGCGCACCACCTGAAGGACGGTTACGGCGTGTTGTGAATGTCGGCTGTCACCGCAGAAAGTCAAATCTTTCTTTAATTTGGACTTTTGCTTGAAAGCTTTATGGAGTGGCACAGTAGCTGTCCAAGGTACTGTAGCTATGAATTAAATCATAACCCATATATGCACCAATAAACAAGTAAAATGAATGAATAAATAAAATAAATATGGATTCTTAAATGTCTGTATTGTTTTACTCCAAAAAAAAAATCTATACGTTTTGACAAATGTTTTATAAAATAAATTGAGCAATTTCCAACATTTCAGCTATAGGCTGTTATATGATTCGGTTAAATATAAGATAGACATTTAAATATAGATAGATATGTAACAGGTTTTTTGTTGTTCACAGTGATCTTTAATATATACTGGGTGGTGTAGCTACGCACAAATATTTTCTAAAACGTCAAGCAGGAATTTGTCTATAGGAATGTAATAGGGTACACCTTGTTAACCAATTTATGCATGTATAGCCATTAAAACTACATGTTCCTTAACCAGATGGTTTTTCAAGTTACTTATAAATCAAAATCGTGAATCGGTCAAACTTTATGAAAAAATCTAGATTTTTTTTTTTGCCATATCGCCCAGCCCTACCCATATCTGATTCATGTGTTTACACTTGCCATACAATTTACGACGTTGCGCATGCGTAAAGGCCGGTGCTAGTATCTGCGCCACACTAGCCACTATGGAAGAAATAGTCTTGCTTTTAGCTCTGAGAAATATGCGAAGTTTAACTTTAAAATGATTTTGAGGCGGAGGAAGAGGGAAAGGGCCGTCATCGCAGCTTGAGCCTATGGTTTATATATGGTGTTCAGAGGAATTTGTAGGTACGAGAGAGATCTCCGGTCTGGTGGGAGCAAATTGTGGTGACTGACCACTTTCCTTCTCCGTGTTTCCTCTGTTGTTGTTGTTTACAGTGTTGGCGTTGGCGACTCTCTTCTTCACGCAGAAAAGTACCACATTGTCGCAAGTTTAATGACGTACAAAATAGAATGCCTCAATAAATCCAATCTGCCTGTTTACATGATAGTCACATTGTCACATATATTTGATTTATTTCTACATATGAAGGAGGGCTGAAACCGATCTCTAAATATCCGAATGCATGCGTTTTATTTGTGTTTACACGGTCATAGAACAGATCCGATCTGTGTCACACATGAGCAAAAAAAGAAAAAAAAAATTCGGAATTGGGTCGCATTTAACTGGCAGTGTAAACAGGGCCAAAAATGATCTTGTGTTCAGGTCCATAATGTCTGATGTATGTACAAACCCTGTTATATGTAAACATCAGACAGGTAGACAAATATAAGTATTCGGGTGTAATAATAGACAACAAGGTCTCATGGAAAGATCATATTGATAGTGTGTAAAAATGAATGGATCTATTTTTGCGTTGCCTTAGATCTTTTGGAGCATGGAAAAAGATTCTAGAACACTTTTTATGTCTGTACTTATGAGTTTTCTGCAGTATTGTAATTCTGTATGGGATACGAGTCTGTCTGTCAGTTTAAAAACAAAGTTGATGAACCAGATTAAAATCTGTTCAAAGATGGTAGTAAAGCCTCTTGAGAAATTATATGACTATTCATATTACAAGAACCTCACAAGGATGACAAAGAACATCATTTCAAACGCTAATCATGTGTTGAATCATGAATTTATACCATTAAAGTCTGAAGTCCCAAGTTTTAACAAGTGAAATTTAAAAAGTCATTTGTACATCAGGCTGTCTTGGAGCTGAATAAGGCCCGTGTAATATATATACAGGGAGTGCAGAATTATTAGGCAAATGAGTATTTTGACCACATCATCCTCTTTATGCATGTTGTCTTACTCCAAGCCGTATAGGCTCGAAAGCCTACTACCAATTAAACATATTAGGTGATGTGCATCTTTGTAATGAGAAGGGGTGTGGTCTAATGACATCAACACCCTATATCAGGTGTGCATAATTATTAGGCAACTTCCTTTACTTTGGCAAAATGGGTCAAAAGAAGGACTTGACAGGCTCCGAAAAGTCAAAAATAGTGAGATATCTTGCAGAGGGATGCAGCACTCGTAAAATTGCCAAGCTTCTGAAGCGTGATCATCGAACAATCAAAGGTTTCATTCAAAATAGTCAACAGGGTCGCAAGAAGCGTGTGGAAAAACCAAGGCGCAAAATAACTGCCCATGAACTGAGAAAAGTCAAGCGTGCAGCTGCCAACATGCCACTTGCCACCAGTTTTGCCATATTTCAGAGCTGCAACATCACTGGAGTGGCCAAAAGCACAAGGTGTGCAATACTCAGAGACATGGCCAAGGTAAGAAAGGCTAAAAAACGACCACCACTGAACAAGACACACAAGCTGAAACGTCAAGACTGGGCCAAGAAATATCTCAAGATTTTTCTAAGGTTTTATGGACTGATGAAATGAGAGTGAGCCTTGATGGGCCCGTGGCTGGATCGGTAAAGGGCAGAGAGCTCCAGTCCGACTCAGACGCCAGCAAGGTGGAGGTGGAGTAATGGTTTGGGCTGGTATCATCAAAGATGAGCTTGTGGGGCCTTTTTGGGTTGATGATGGCATCAAGCTCAACTCCCAGTCCTACTGCCAGTTTCTGGAAGACACCTACTTCAAGCAGTGGTACAGGAAGAAGTCCGCATCCTTCAAGAAAAACATGATTTTCATGCAGGACAATGCTCCATCACACGTGTCCAAGTACTCCACAGCGTGGCTGGCAAGAAAGGGTCTAAAAGAAGAAAAACTAATGACATAGCCTATTTGTTCACCTGATCTGAACCCCATAGAGAACCTGTGGTCCATCATCAAATGTGAGATTTACAAGGAGGGAAAACAGTACACCTCTCTGAACAGTGTCTGGGAGGCTGTTGGTTGCTGCTGCATGCAATGTTGATGGATTCTGTCAGTGTTTTGATCCGTTCACCATGGATGGCAGGCTTTCGAGTGTCCTTGCAAAGAAAGGTGGCTATATTGGTCACTGATTTGTTTTTGTTTTGTTTTTGAATGTCAGAAATGTATATTTGTGAATGTTGAGATGTTATATTGGTTTCACTGGTGAAAATAAATCATTGAAATGGGTATATATTTGTTTTTTGTTAAGTTGCCTAATAATTGTGCACAGTAATAGTCACCTGCACACACAGAGATCCTCCTAAAATAGCTAAAACTAAAAACAAACTAAAAACTATTTCCAAAAATATTCAGCTTTGATATTAGTGAGTTTTTTGGGTTCATTGAGAACATGGTTGTTGTTCAATAATAAAATTACTCCTCAAAAATACAACTTGCCTAATAATTCTGCACTCCCTGTATATGTATGCATGGTTTCCGCTACATTCATTCTTCCATGGCGGGGCGCCACACCAAAATTCATCCCGCCACGGCTATATTACAGTTTCCCATTCAAAACATTCCGTCATTGTTGTTGTTTTTTTATAGCAGGTTATAATCGCACCAAAACGTTTTAAAAGGTAAGTGAATTATAACAGCGAAAACTTTTCTTTAACCGTAGTAGTGCTGTGCGCTATTTGTTTAACCGTTTACGGTGACATGCTGACTGACTGACAGGCGTGAGACAGCCGTGAGACGTGAGACCAGCAAACACGGCGTAGCTTTCAGTTAAGATAAACACAGTTTCCATAATTATACTGTATAGATAAAGGTCTATGGTTCTGCAAACAATGACTTTATCTGGCTGGAATTTATAGCGGTTTCACTTTACTTCAGGACTGTTCAGCTACTTCAGCTGTTTCACTTTACTTCAGGACGCATTAATGGCGCTCTGTAGGTCTTCCGGAGACATTCATAAATATTCCTAGCAAATCTAATAAATGTTGGAGATGTACTCGTCACATAAACGCACTAAATCGCACTTGAGAAGCGTAAATTTCAGGGTGTGAAGTTGTGCACGAACAGAGTAAATCAGTGCGCAAGTAGAGATTCACATGCTCGTATTACATAAATGCGCTCACAACATGTGTCATTGAAATAACACCCATAGGTAGTTGGTACATCCGTGTAAAAGTCCTGCCGCCACAGCTGGAAAAAATCCTAGAGGAAACACTGTGTATGTGTATATATATATATATATATATATATATATATATATATATATTAGATAGATAGATAGATAGATAGATAGATAGATAGATAGATAGATAGATAGATAGATAGATAGATAGATAGATAGATAGATAGATAGATAGATAGATAGATAGATAGATAGATAGATAGATAGATAGATAGATAGATAGATAGATAGATAGATAGATATCTTTTTTGTATTAGTCTTTGTCTCTTTGTAAGGAGTATTTATCATGCTGTTATGCAAGAAAAATTTCATATGCAAGTTGTTTATATTTTTAAGCTGATATTGCAATATTTTTATTTTTCTGCAATAAAAATTGCGATATGAAAACAAGATGGTTTGAATAGCTCTATTTGACAGATTTTTGAAGAGTCTAACAGTATTCAGGTACAGATATTGAATAATCACAATGAAAAAAAATAAATAAAAAAAAAAAAGCTTTTCTTACTTTTTGTCTTGTTTCTAGTTCAAATTTAAAAAAAAAAAAAAAAATTCTTAGACCAAGTAAAAATGTTGTTTATTTTCACCGTCAGAAGAATAAGTGAAAATTTGTTTTTTGCTCATTTTAAGAATATTATCTGCCAGTTGGGTACATGAAATAATCTTGTTTTCGCTTTGAAATGTAGATATTTGCACACGAAACAAGACAAAAATTCTATGTAAGAAATGTTTTTTGCATTTGTCATTCATAAATATTCCTAGCAAATCTTATAAATGTTGGGGACATACTTGTTAACATGAACGCACTAAATTGTACTTCAGCAGCGTTTATTTGAGAGCGCACAAGCATATTTGAGGGTGTGAAAAGCTTTGTGGACGAACAGAGGAAATCGGCGCACAAGCAAAGAGATTTGCATGCTCGTATTACATGAATGGACCTTGATACATTTGCGCTCACGACATTTGTCATTAAAAAAATAACGCCATATGTAGTTGGAAGATCTGTGTAAAAGGCCTGCCACAGCTGGAAAAAACCCTAGAGGAAACACTGAATACTAATGCAATAAGTTAAAAAAAACTAAGTATATACCATCTTCTGGCACGTGTGCACACCAAATACATTACCAGTGATGCAAAGAAAAAAATTGCTTGAATTTTTGTTTTGTTAAACATATAATAACATATATTGAAGAATGTTGAAAATGTATAACCATTGATGTCCATTGTAATTGTTTTTCCTATTATGGAAGACAATGGTAAAAGATTCCCAACATTCTTAAATATTTTCTTTTCAGTCTTCTTATTTTCAACTGAACAAAAAAAAACTTATTTGGAGGAAGTCAATGGTGAGTAATGTAATTGCAGAAGTTTCTTTTTTTTTTTTGATAAACTATCCCTTTAAACCTGAAAAGTAATGCGTGTGCTTTATTTGTTAAAAATGATGTGGCCCAATGACATGGTTAGAGTATTTAGATGTTTAATGCTACTGAGCTTGGTTATACCTTAATGTGCTTATTACATCACCTTTTCAGACAAGACTAGCACCAAAGCAGCAATTTACCAGGTACGATTTGACCTAGTTAATGCTGCCTTCAGCGAAATAACATGAAACATGCAACAAACCGAATGAGGAATTAAAGGTCTAGGTTTTTTTTTCTTCTTTTTTTGATTGCCTGTTGCATAAATTTCCTATACTAGTGTTTCAAGATAGTTTTTTTCTTAAAGACTGGACACAGTTTTGTTATATATTCTAATTTAAATCTCAAAAGTCACTTTTTTTGTATGGCGCTTTATATAATGAATGCACACTGTGTCAAAGTAGCTTCACAGTCAATAAGAGAAAAATCAGGTAGACTCAAGTCTTAACATATCTGCATGCAACCAGCCTCAGGCGTCATGTTGTTATCATATTATTATCTCTTGATCGTATTTTTATATGACGTTAATAATTTCCTAATCATTAGCAAAACGAGAGAAACCTTTTATTACATGGTTAAAATACAATTAACTGCTCAAACAAATGTCCAAATCACAAAACTTATTCAATTTTATTACAATTTTTTAGAACAATTGAAACCCTATAAAAAAAAGGTTTGCTGTTCTTGAATTAAATTGTCTTGTTTGTATTTGAGACAATAGTTGCAAAAAAATGGTAAAATATCCCTGAAGTGTATGAAGCATGCTTTGATTAGGAATACAACACTGCTTTTAATTTATTATTCAAATCAAAACTAAATAAAATCAAAGATTGCACTTCCAACTTGAGACCTTTATCTGAACATTTCTAATGTAGACGTCTAGTCAATGCCTTAGTATGTAAAACCTACTTTATTTTTTTTTAAATAATGCAACCAAAAACAAATGTGCGACACTGCACCTGGATGACATTTGAAGGGGTGAAAATAGATTAACAACAATGATGCAACAATTAACCGATTTCACTATTAAGCGTAATTTAATTCGTCATGGTCAATTAATCGTAAAGACCGTGTTTCTGCGCAGAACAAACTGCTTACAAAGTTACGTCAACTGTGCGCTAGTTTAAAGTTCCGAGCTTGTACACTGAGGCTAATACCCACGCACACTGGATTAACTATGGCTTAGGCTATTAACTAAGGGCCGTTCACATGTCTCATCTTTTGTGCACACAAGTTCGTTATTTCTTTTTTTGTGCGCATATTGGGAGTGACGTGCATGTTGTGCGTATTTGGCATGAAGTGCTCTCGTTTTCCAGGCGCTCCTAGTAAAAAAATGGCGCGAGCACATAACAAGTCATGTGACAGGAATATATAGTTGATCAAAAATACCTTACAGACAAAGGTTTAGCAGCTTTTGACAAAATTTGTTCTCTTTAAAGGGGAAATAAAGCACTCAGGGCGTACTCACACTATGCTATCCGAACCGTACCCAGGCCCGTTTCCTGGACCGTTTGAGAAGTGTGAGTGCTCTGAATCGGGCTCAGGCACGGTTCACTTAGGGTGCTTTCACACTAGCACTTTTGGTCCGCACCCGGGTTCGTTTGACGTCATAGTACGGTACGTTTAGCTAGTGTGAACGTGTCTTCTGAACTCGGGTGCGCACCCGTGAACCGTACCCGAGTCCGCCTGAAAGAGGTGGTCTGGGGTACGGTTCATGCGAACTCTGGTACGGTTCACTTCTGGTATGAATGCAATCATACCAAATAGCGGAAGTGAACCGGCAACTGTACAAGTGTGTGTGTGTGTGTATGTGCGCCACGTATTGTACCTTTAGCGGGACTGAGCCAAGCACAGTGATACACAGTGATGTCTGCTTGTCTCCTCCAGAAACAGCTTCTGCAGACACGGTGTGATGTTCTGAATGTTTATAATGTTTTTGCAGCAGACAGACGCGAGTCGCTTTCTGTATGTCCAAAACTTATAATTCAGTAAAAGCAAATAGACCGCGATGTGCGGAAGTCTCCATTTTGGCGCTTTGCTTTCGTGACTGTCACCTAGAAACAGCCGTAAACAAAACAGCAGCTCTATGACGCAAGCGTACCGGGGTTCAGAAGGAAAAAAGACAGTGTGAACACAAACCAACCGAGAAGGTGGCAAGGGGGGACAATCGAACTTGGGTCGGTCCAGGCAATTGAACCAAGTGTGAAAGCACCCTTAGGCTCAAGCAAAGTACGCTTGCAAAGCACGAGGACTTTATGATTGTTTATGAGCATCAACAGTGGCTGATCTGTTCGGCGAAATATTTGCCTGCGTGTCACTGCATCCCGAACGACTAAAACGATATAACTAAATAAATCTCCACTGTGCTGAGCGAGAGCGCTTTTTACTGAACAGCGCATCATCGATGATGTAAGTGTGCCCAGGCCCGAGTGTAATGTGAGTGCGGGCCGTCGGGGGAGAGGGGTGGGGGGACGAGCGTGCTTTGGCCCGGTTCAAGGCAAGTGTACATAGTGTGAGTACGCCCTTAGATCTAGGGCGCCGCCATCTTGGAATGTCGCTGTATCTGATGTAACGGGGTTGGTTCCGTTCCCTCAGCTGAACAGATACAATGGAAGTAATGGACTGAACGCAGAGACTGAACAGCCTAATTCAACCCAATGTGTGAAGTTGTGGACGTGGAGCTGGTGCAAATACAACCATCAGATGTGTGTCTAATATAAAAATATATATTTATTCTGTTTTTCTTTTTTCTCTTTTAATTACGGATCATTTGATGTGCTTTGGTCTACTCTCTGTATTATGCTGGACTGAACATTGAGACCAGACAGCCTAATTTAACCCAATGCATGAAGTTGTAGACGTGCATCGCAGAGCTGGTGCAAATACAACAAATACACGCATTTAAGTGTCTTAAGTTGTGCATTTTTCTTTTGTTAATACCTTTCGTTTGATGCTGCTCCAGCGCTGCCTGACGAGGGGATTTACATTCAGACTAAAGCAATGATTGAAATGATACATGACTTCACTTCATTTGTTTAACCCTTTAAAGTGACATGCTGACTTGACAGGTGCGTGATGCGTGAGGCCAGCAAACACAACGTAGTTTTCAGTTAAGATTAGGGGTGTAACGATACTACAAACCGAACCGAAATATCGCGATACACCAACCACGATACGCATCGCAAAACTCTTGTGGAGTACCGCGATACTCTCACGCCCCCTGCTGCCCGTTGTTGAGGTTGACGTCACTTGTCTCTAACTAATCAAACCAAATTTAAGCACACATTTATTTGATCACATTTGATTCAATTGTATTAGTAATGAGGTTTTGTTCTAAATATTATATTCTAAAGTTAGTATTTTCCAAGTGCATGTCATGTCATGTGAGTAAGCAATCACACTCGATTACTACTGCATGGTTTCCGCTACATTCATTCTTCCATGGCAGGGCGCCACACCAAAATTCACCCCGCCACTAACTGATGCTTGCGCGCCGTTTCTCTCTGTTTATGCACAAAATTCTTGCGTGCCCTCATATATACCCTGCTCAAGTGCGCTTTCAAATGCACGCTGCTGAAGTGCGATTTAGTGTGTTTACGCATCTCTAACTGACTGAGAGGTGCGTGACGCATGAGGCTAGCAAATACGACGTAGCTTTCAGTTAAGATGAACACATTTTCCATAATTATACTTTATTTATAATAGATAATGCTTTATAATACTTTAAAATGTATAGATGACGTTATCTTGCTGGAGTTTATAGCCGTTTCACTTTACTTCAGGGAGCATGCCGCTCGCATCTATTGGAGACATTCATAAATATTTCTAGCAAATCTAATGAAGGTTGGAGACATACTTGTTACATAAACACACTAAAGCGCACTTCAGCAGCGTGTATTTGAAAGCGCACTTGAGCAGAGTATATATGAGGGCACGCAAGAATTTTGTGCATGAACAGAGAAAATCGGCTGCAGTTGTCAGCGCCGTGCGCTGCATTCTTCCCTATACTGAACTGTAGAATAAAATAAATACAAAGATGGCGTTCACCTCTTACCTGATGTCTTTAACAATACATTTTCTATGTGTTTGCAAAATGGAAGTCAGAAGACCTCTTCCCTATCCAGCTTACTCTGAGAAAAGAGTGAACTTGAGGAGGTATAGCTCAATATGACGAGAAAGAGCTGAACAAAAAAGCAACAAACAAATCAATCAAAATAAAAATGTACAAAAATCACAAAATATCTCAAAGTGGGCAAAAGAATTGCTAAATAATTTTGCCCAAACGAAAGTTAAGCAAAAACAAGGAAAATCATAATCATGTTAGCAAAATACACGAAAAACAAGATCAAAGGAAGAAGCGCTCTCCTCCGCTTTTCCTGATGGCCTTTTTATATTCCCGCGCCACGACATCCAATGATGATAGATCGGTCTCCTGACCAATCAGCTGTCGTAAAAGCGGACATACAAAAATGACAGGCATGGAGAGAGAGAGAGAGAGAGAGAGAGAGAGAGAGAGAGAGAGAGAGAGAGAGAGAGAGAGAGAGAGAGAGAGAGAGAGAGAGAGAGAGAGAGAGAGAGAGAGAGAGAGAGAGAGAGAGAGAGAGAGAGAGAGAGAGAGAGAGAGAGAGAGAGAGAGAGAGAGAGAGAGAGAGAGAGAGAGAGAACGGGAGGCAAAAAAACAACCAATATACAGCTACTACCGTAACATTAGTTTCAGACAAAACTGCAATGTATTTTACTGGTGAATATGTAATGTAAAAAGCACTTTACAAACACATTATGGCCCAGTTTCACAAACAGGGTTTAGCTTAAGCCAGGACTAGACCTTAGTTAAATTAGGCTATTTAAGCCACATTTATTAAAACAGCCTTAGAAAAATACATTACTGGTGTGCACCTGTAAACAAAATATGACACTTGCATATTTTAAGACATCTCACTGCAAGTTATTTTCAGTTGGACAGCTCAAACATGCAATTTAATCCAAGACTAGCCTTAAACCTTGTTTGTGAAACCGGGGGTATATGTATATTTTTTCATTCATTTAAACGGAAACCTATCTATCTAAATGAAAACTTAGATAACTAAAAATGAGCATCACTATGTCTGTGTCTGCACAGAGATCAAGCCTCTCAACTGAGAATGTGGACATTATGGTGTTTTTAAAGAAGAACTTAAAACTTATCTAAATATTTCAAATGTCCTTAGAGAGGACAAGCCTGTTTATCTTTCACTAGTCTACACTGCAGTTATTTATTTAATTTGAGTTTACTTTCTTAAGATGGCTGCACTAAAGAGAATAGTTTTTTTTTCTGACTAGTCTATATCGGAGGTATTTATTTAATGTTTGTTGTTTACTCAGGTATCCTGACTGTACTAAAATGTGATGGCAAAGATAATAAAGAAAAAGTTTAGTTGTTCTTGTTATTAAGTGAATCTATTGTTCCTTAGCACTGCTGTTAAGATGACATCAACCCTAACCCCACAGCAAACAGAAACCGAACCGAGGCTCCAAAACCGTGAACCGAACCGAATCGTGCCTTTGGTGTATCGTTACACCCCTAGTTAAGATGAACACAGTTTCCATAATTATATTTTATAGCCTATGGCTCTGCATACATAGTTATTTTTAAGTTCTAAGAGAAATGGACTTGTGTTTGTTTTTATTATTATATTGTGCAATAAATAACACTTTAAAATATAAGGAGTTTTCATGTGATTTTCTAAACTAGTAGTGTTTTGAAATTAATGAATGCACAATTATAGTCTGAGGAATAATAACGGATTCATGGTTATCATGTTTATTATTATAATAATCATGATAACCATGAAACCGTGATTATTCTTCAGACTATAATCGAACAACGAAAACCTATAATCGTTGCATCCCTAGTTAACAATGCACTGTGACAATAAAAGCATGTGAGGACCAATACTGCAACAATGAAATCATATGTGCTTAGCACCCGTGGTTTCATAATTAAAAATAAAAAGTCAAACTTTAGCACAAAAGCTCCTCAGAAAACATTCCTTTTGCACGCTCGGGCCATTCTGTGCTCAGCTTTGTGGGCTCAGACCTCATGGGGTGCGGGATGTCATTATTATGGAGAGCAATATATTGAAGTTTGTAGCAGTTAACCATAATGAAAATAAAAACAGCAGTTGGATCAAGAAAAGAAAGAAAGATAGTCCTATATTAATCATCATATATTTCTTGTACTTATTTTTTCCTTGTCTTTTTCGGGATACCAGAGGAGTGCTAAAGTTCTACCAGTCATGCTGGCAACCACTGATACAGGCTTTGCTCTGCTGTCTAGAGAACAATCTGAACATAAACGTTTACATTTTGATAAATAGGTTGATCCAAGCAGAATTTAAATATGCAGCATAACTCTAGTGTCTTAGGAAGAGTCCCTCATCAGCATGCATTATCATAAAAGACCCTTAGTGGTTCCAGACAAGGTGATGAGTTGTGTGTGCTGTGCTTCTAAATGAGATAAGCAGCTCACAAAGGCCTGTCCAGATGCTATGCTCCAACGGCGTCTAAGTGTTCTCCTCATATTAACACGGCCCGTTGACGGGTGTCAGTGTTCTGAAAGTTTCCCCAACTTCACCTCATTGATTACTTAGTCAGCCAAATGATTTGCAAGACCCTGGAGGAGTACCAACCTGAAAAAGCAATTATGCGGAGGAAATGTAAAATAGAGTTTGGGCCAATTAAAGATTTTCATTTCTTGGTCTGCTGGGAGCTCCAGGCTGTTGTTGTAAGAGTCAGTCCACCGTATCTATTACTGCGATATTAAGCAGGGTCTTACACAAGTCTACAACCTGTAACACTGGTGTCCTGAGCATTTACAATACTCGCACCGCGGTTGCCCTCAAGGAGGTTTTTTTGACAAATTTATACTGCGTAAACAACATTACTGCGATTACACAAATGTGAAATTCCACCCACATTCACTTCCATATTTCTGTCCTCTCTTAACACCATTAAGAAGAGTGTGACAGGCTGTTTTTGACAATTGGTTGTGTAATACAATAGAATAAGGTAAATTAATATATTCCCACAAAAAAAAAAAAAAAAAAAATGAGCCCATACATAACTGTAAAATACAGGGAGTGCAGAATTATTAGGCAAATGAGTATTTTGACCACATCATCCTCTTTATGCATGTTGTCTTACTCCAAGCTGTATAGGCTCGAAAGCCTACTGCCAATTAAGCATATTAGGTGATGTGCATCTCTGTAATGAGAAGGGGTGTGGTCTAATGACATCAACACCCTATATCAGGTGTGCATAATTATTAGGCAACTTCCTTTCCTTTGGCAAAATGGGTCGAAAGAAGGACTTGACAGGCTCCGAAAAGTCAAAAATAGTGAGATATCTTGCAGAGGGATGGAGCACTCTTAAAATTGCCAAGCTTCTGAAGCGTGATCATCGAACAATCAAGCATTTCATTCAAAATAGTCAACAGGGTCGCAAGCATGTGGAAAAACCAAGGCGCAAAATAACTGCCCATGAACTGAGAAAAGTCAAGCGTGCAGCTCCCAAGATGCCACTTGCCACCAGTTTTGCCATATTTCAGAGCTGCAACATCACTGGAGTGCCCAAAAGCACAAGGTGTGCAATACTCCGAGACATGGCCAAGGTAAGAAAGGCTGAAAAACGACCACCACTGAACAAGACACACAAGCTGAAACGTCAAGACTGAACCAAGAAATATCTCAAGACTGATTTTTCTAAGGTTTAATGGACTGATGAAATGAGAGTGAGTCTTGATGGGCCCGTGGCTGGATCGGTAAAGGGCAGAGAGCTCCAGTCCGACTCAGACGCCAGCATGGTGGAGGTGGAGTACTGGTTTGGGCTGGCATCATCAAAGATGAGCTTGTGAGGCCTTTTCGGGTTGAGGATGGAGTCAAGCTCAACTCCCAGTCCTACTGCCAGTTTCTGGAAGACACCTTCTTCAAGCAGTGGTACAGGAAGAAGTCTGCATCCTTCAAGAAAAACATGATTTTCATGCAGGACAATGCTCCATCACACGCGTCCAAGTACTCCACAGCGTGGCTGGCAAGAAAGAATCTAAAAGAAGAAAAACTAATGACATGGCGTCCTTGTTCACCTGACCTGAACCCCATAGAGAACCTGTGGTCCATCATCAAATGTAAGATTTACAAGGAGGGAAAACAGTACACCTCTCTGAACAGTGTCTGGGAGGCTGTGGTTGCTGCTGCACGCAATGTTGATGGTGAACAGATCAAAACACTGACAGAATCCATGGATGGCAGGCTTTTGAGTGTCCTTGCAAAGAAAGGTGGCTATATTGGTCCCTGATTTGTTTTTGTTTTGTTTTCGAACGTCAGAAGTGTATATTTGTGAATGTTGAGATGTTATATTGGTTTCACTGGTGAAAATAAATAATTGAAATGGGTATACATTTGTTTTTTGTTAAGTTGCCTAATAATTATGCACAGTAATAGTCACCTGCACACACAGATATCCTCCTAAAATAGCTAAAACTAAAAACAAACTAAAAACTACTTCCAAAAATATTCAGCTTTGATATTAGTGAGTTTTTTGGGTTCATTGAGAACATGGTTGTTGTTCAACAATAAAATTAATCATCAAAAATACAACTTGCCTAATAATTCTGCACACCCTGTATATCAAATAAGGGCTGGGCAATAAAGGAAAAAAAGAAATACCATGATATAATGTTTCATATAATTTAGTATCAATAATTATTGTATATTTTTTTCAATCCATTTAGGAACTAATCCAACATAAAGTAGTACATCGGCTTCATTATTCTAGGACTAAGCTTAATAAATTCTACCCCTGCATCTCCTTTAATAACCTGTTTCCACTGACTGGTACGGTACGGGTCACCTTTATCAGCCTTGCGCTTCCACTATCAAGGGTACCCTTTTGGTGGGCATGGTGTACGACGAAAAGTTTTAGTCGTCAGACGTCATTCTCGCTCGAATAAATGTCTACAGTAAAGCTGCACAGGTCATTCACATATCATATGAGAAGCACTTCTCACAAAACAGATGCTTTATACATATAAAGACTTGTGTATAAATGTTTATTACTAACTTTTCAATGAACATAATTTGATTATAACTGCAGATCAATGACAGTGCGAAATAGCCTACTGTAACGTCTGCAATTATATATATATATTATATATATATTTGTTTGAGCTCGGGTCATCCACGGCTTGTTATTATATGCATATAGTATTACGATGTAATGTCTCGGCTGTGTGTTTAAAACATGGCGGTTCCTTTGTTTTCATTCTGGCTAGCTCCACAAGCCCGTGACATATCTCTGTAACCAATCAGTGTTCAGCTGCATGTGTAGCTCCACCTTTTGGTACCCTTTCTCGCGTTTTTGTACAATTTTGAAAGGGTGCCAAAAAAGTGGTACAGTACGGTTTGGTTCGGTACGCCTTTTGACAGTGGGAGGGCCATAAAAGCGTGCCACTCAGTGGAAATGGGCCATAAATGTAACAAATGTCAATCTGCGGAAGGCTCCTTAGGGCATTTTTTTTTGGTCATGCCCAAAAATTTTTGAGTTTTGGAGCAAAATTTTCAACTTTTACTCTAAGGCTTATTCATGTGACGTCGCCCCTGACCAGCATGTTTTTGGCTGGTCTGACTCACTTCGTAGGTTCAGCCATCAAATTAAAAAAGCTGTCCAATATGGAATGGTGATAGTTAAAAATAATTTTTCTTTGTTTATGGAAAAAGGCATCAAAACCACTTTTTAAATCCTGGCTTTCAGAATTTTCTAGCACTTTACATTTAGAGAGACTTTGACACAATCTATCTGACAACATTGCTGGCTTCGAAGCCACCTGGAAACCCTGTTTTAATTATCTGTCAAATGCCAAGAGACAGTTTAAAGGTATGACCCTGTCATCGTCTGCAAGATCACCATATTGCCTGTGCCCACTGGCCTAGATATATAACATGTAACATTGTTGACCTATGTATAATACTGGAGGAACTGATGAAATAATGGTTTTAAAATCTTTTTTTTTCTGTCTTGTCTTTTTTGTTTGTTTGCACTTTTTTTCTGTTTTTATAATTGTTTTTGCTTTTTGTATTGTTTTGTGTTGCTTTAAAGTTAAAAAAAAAAATTAATGTCTATTTTTGTGCTGTATCGGTACTTTTACTCCACTACTTTCCTTCAACCTGCAGCCACTACTTTATTTTTTCTTGTCTATGGGGATTGGCTAAGTAGAACAATCAGTCCTGCGATCCCGGTCCAATCAAATCACCAAAATCCAACGTCGAGCCAACATCTTAAAGGGCCACGAAATCCCCTGTCTCAGCAGGGTGTTTTCACACCTCTAGTTTGAAAAAAGTCAGGAAAGTGGGCGTGTCCAGCTCTGGGAGTGTAGGAGTGTCGGGGGAGGGAAAGAGGGAAGGACTTGCAAAGAAGGGCGTTTCCATTTGGGCAGTGTGTTTGATACCGCACGGCGAATGGGAGAAAAAAATCCTCCGCATTTCTCTGTAACTTATGTACTCGGTAGGTAGCGTCAGAAAGCCGTGTGTGTATAGACTATCCTGTCACAAAATGCGGCGAAAATCCTGCACAACGGGAATAGTTTGTGTTAACACGTTTACACTCGGAGAGCAGCATTTACAGTCTATAATATTGTACTGTAATATTGCAGTGATATTAACATACTGTAAACTTAGTAACTAAATCATTTTGACTATGATATGTCTTTAAAAACTGAAAGAGCACTGCTGACGATACAAACTAACTTTGCAATCTGGGTTAAACAAAGAGCACTGATCGCACACACTTACCAAATCTGTAGACAGACAATCAAACTGTTGCTGTGTCTTTTTATTAAAAGGAGACGAGCGGCAAATCCGGATTTCATCATTTCCAGATGCGAAAAGCTCTCGGGTAAAAAATGTTCCTTACAAACGCGTTTCTGTCGCGCGCACTGTAATCCACAGGTGATTCCAGCAGCTCTCTCATAGAGGAAAAATGAAAACAAAACCTTTGTTGCAACACGGACGACCCATGTCTCCAAATTCTAGTTCTTTCACTTGTTTTGGCAACACAACGTGGCGTCTCTCTGCCATCTGAACACTGTAAACAGTCTCCGAAGCTATCATGCATATTAATAAAGTTTCGCGTCATACACAATAGAGCGCGCTGATTGGTTTGAAGCACGTCTTTGTCATGAATTAATGCCGCACGCTCAGATATGTCACAATGTTCTCAGAAGGACAGACAGCCACTCTCCAGGCTGGATTTACAGTATCTAAGTATCTCATGGCCGTGACGCAGCTTCAAAAATTCGTTTCAAACCGGAAGAACGAATTTGCTCAAAATAATGCAAAAACAAACAATTTTCACTTTTTAGTGCATTATATGTGTCCTAATAGTGTTTATAGCAGCGTGGGACCCATATATGACTGTCAACAGCTCAAAAAATGTGTTTTGGTGTTTCGTGACCCTTTAAACCAACATCATATTAACGTCAAATACTGACATTTATTCGTCAGGTCTGGCAACCAAAATCCAACGTCTGATAGACATCATTTTGGTAACGTCCACACAACATCAAGCTGTAACACCATTAGACTAAATGTTCCAAACCAAAATGTAACGTCTGTCTGATGATGAACATTGACGTCGGCCTGTTGTTGAGTTTAGACATCAGCCCGATTTTCAATACCAAGCAAAATACAATGTTCTGAATCTGAAGCCATGTTGGCATCGTGTGCCTGCTGGGATAGTCTTAAACAATAACAAAATGCACTACAGAATGTTACTTTACACACAGATGCACATATTGCAAAGAAACACATCAGCATTTTACTTTAAATAGGCTATTTTTTACACATTCTGAGTATGATTTACAACAGATATTTTACTCGCACTACATTTTTGGCCGAGTAATAGAACTTCTACTTGAGTATTATTTTAATTTATGAATATATTCAAAAGTACCTGTAACAACTAAATACTTTGCACTAAACCATGAGCCCAAGAACAGCAAGGAGTTATTTGAATGATTTTGCCCTAGTAAAAAAAATGTAGAAGATCTACCAGAAACGATACATGACATAAACAGAAGTAGAGATTATCAGTGCTCCCGCTCGCATCTAAACTGGAGTAAATGCTATTTGGTCAGAAACTGCAAGAAACAGCTGACAAAACCAAAAAAAAAGCACATTAAAAGGTCTTCATTGATTACACAAACTTCCTTTTGTGATTATAAGAGTTCTAGAAAATATAGACTGCAAAGTGAAATTTATAATTTTTCATATGCAGTATCAGTTAAAGTGGTTTCTTCGAATGGTTCAGGCAAGTAAACAACCACAAAAGAACAATCTAGGGCAGCTTTATATGATGTGGTAAGTGCACTCTTGCATCTCGTTGAGATAAACAGGTCAAGCACCTGAACAACTCTGACAGCACACAACTGATATAACCCATTAAAGCTGGAAAGAAAACAAATAAGATGATGTTTGAACATTAGAACAAACATCTACTTGGGAAGTACAGCTGAAGTCAAAATGATTCACCCTTCTGTGATTTTTTTTATTTCCTTTTTCAAATTTTTTCCAAATTCTGTTTAAAAGAGCAAGGTATTTTTTACAGTATTTCTTATTATATCCTTACTTCTGAAGAAAGTCTTATTTGTTTCATTTCGGCTAGAATAAAAGCAGTTATTATTATTTTTTATTCATATTTAATATTTTAATTAATTAATATTTTATCAATATTAGCCCCCTTAAGCTATTTTTTTTTTTCGATTGTCTACAAAACTTTTCTACCAGACACCTTCTTAATCACTCCATGTCTCTTGGAAACATTCTGCATTTCAAATTGTGCTTCATACAGGTGAGTGGGCATTACAAACCACCTGTAGAAACACTTTTTTTCTCTTTTGCACCTGACATTTTATCTAAACTCCATCTTACAAGGACTAAATAAATGTCCCACAATCATGTTGCACTGCTTGCTTCAACTTTAATAACTCTTTTTGCACAATATTCAACCTTAAATACCTCTTTTGCACATAATTCACCTTTAATACCTCTCTTGCACAATATCCTGCACAACCATGTTCAGTCTCAAGTAAAAGTACTTGTATAGCCTATCTTATGCATATAGTTAAGTATCTCATAGCAGTGTTTCCCATCCTTTTATCACAGCGGACCGATCAACGCTTGATAATTTTATCGTGGTCCAGGGGTGGGGGGGGCGGTGCTTCGTGGGTTGCTAGGCAACCATCAATTGTTTTCTCAGAGGATGACAAGTTGACAAAACATTGCTGTTACTCTTATTTATGGAGAAAATTACAAAGCGCTGCAGTGTTTGAATGTTCTGTGTGTGTCTGAGATAACTAGTCTTCCGAAATGTGCATATTCCATACAAGCTGAAGCTGATCGGTCAGTTCTTGTCACGTGACTCGTAGGCATGGGTCGGTATACGATTCTGACGGTATGATAACCTTGGATAAAAATATCACCGTTTCACGATATTGTGATAACTGCTCTAAAATGTATATTTTTTTAATTTTTTATTTTGAGAAACATTTAAAATATTTTGGCACAGTAAACATGTCAGGCTAAATAATTCAAACGAATCATTGACCTCTGCTATCTTGTTTTGTTTCAAAAACACAGACTTCTTTACAATTTAAAACAGCTTTTTTGGATATCTTTTCCGCTACTGTTACTGATACTGTTGTCCAAAAAAACAACAATAAAAAATTAAAAAATAAATAAATCTTACGCATACCTTAGGAACTGTATAGAAGAAAATGTTGGCGGCTTTAAAACCTTGACTTTTCCAAACCACGATATACCTTGAAAACGGTTATCTTCACATGCCTAGTGACTTGCGGTGCGTTTGGGGCATTCATTCAACTGTGCGCATTTGGAAGGCGCGAGCGCATCACGCTGCACACCCCCATTGGAAATAACAAACTTGCACGAACTCTAGAAAAGACACGATATGCGAACAGCCCCTAAAAAGTCCTCCGTCATATGCGATCTCCAGCAGTTGATCTTTTTGCACAGGCATGGAGGATTCACCTCATTTGTTGACAAATGGGTTGCGGATCCATTTCTTGGCAGTTCACGCGTCCTTGACTGGGCCTTTTCCACTTAGCAATAAAAACTTTCCAAAGACGTCTGTTTCTTACTCATTTTGCTGCTTGTGGGTTAAATTTGGGTTCTCAAGAAGTAAGTGAATTTCAAAATAAAAGATTTTTCAAAATAAAAGATTGTTCAGACTCAGATAATACATAAAACAGAAATAATTATTGATTTCTTGTGCGGCCCAGTACCAATTGATCTGGTGGTTAAGGACCACTGTCTTATAGTATATGTCAGTTATGCATTGGCTTTTAAAATAGCTCTTACGTCCAGTGTTGTGTTTGTATTTATGATTAATTTATGTAGCACCGTTGCCCTGCAAGACACAACATTTTGTTCCTCTGTATGTCCACACATGAAGCGGAATGACAATAAAGCTCGACTTGACTTTACTTGAGAACAAACCATCATTATACAATAAATTACCCTAACATGCTTAGCTAATTAACCTAGTTAAGCCTTTAAATGTCACTTTAAGCTGAATTCTAGTATCTAGAAACTATTTAGTAAAATATTATGTACTGTCATCATGGCAAAGATAAAAAAAATCAGTTATTAGAAATTAATTATTAAAACTATTATGTTTAGAAATGTGTTAATAAAAATGGTCTTTCTGGTTAAACAGAAAATATACAGGGGGTCTAATATTTTGGACTTCAACTGTATATCCTTCAGGAATGAAAACATACCTGTACTAGAGGTGTTAAAAAATTTCCCAGGATCCTCTGGCACTTTGTGAGCACTTCTTTCACTGCTGAGAGAGAATGGGGCTCTACTGGGGGCCACAGCCTCCACGCTGGCGGGCTGGTTCACTCTGCTGTTGGGCTCCAGTGTTAAGCTGGCCTGGGAGCCTCCTGTCGATGACGTCACCTTTGCTTTGGACTGGGCTATATTACGAGACGTGACTGGCTTGGATTCATCATCACTGTCAAATCCGAACGGATCCTCTGAGCCATCGCTTTCTGATACCTTGGATCTCTTGGTCTGATCCGTCTCCACCGTCTTCAGACCAGTTCTCTTTGCTCCCACCTTGGCTTTGTAGGTCGTCTCGCCCCATTTGGTGCTGAGCATGGCTCTTTTATTGGACAAGACCTCGTCAAACTTGGAGGTCCCATCTCCTCCTTTTCGGCTGTATGTTTTTCCAAATCTAGACGTCATTGTGGCATCTGTCTCATATTCCCTGTGAACGATAATAAAATGTTTCATGAATAATTCATTAGTGGTTCTGTAATGAAATGATGACTATTAATTCCTCGATCCTCAGCTGTTCATAATGAACAAAATCAACATTACTCTGCATGCTACTTGCATGTGTGAACATTAAAAATGTTGAGGCAATTCATACATCATTATTAATTGAAGACATTAATAACTACTCACACTACTTGGGTTTTTGGAATGTCACTGTACTTTAAATATTTGAGTACGTCAATAAAGTATTAGTTTGCCCCAAAATGGAAGCTCTGTTATTAAATACTAACAATCATGTTGGTTTAATCCCCTGAGACCTTTTAGATATAATCGAGGAGCTTTCTCATCCTCCATATGGACCTTATACTTAATGTTCGAACGGGCAAAGCTATTAGAACCTATATGGCTTGAGACGTCCGGTCTCATTCACTTCCATTAATTTTTAGACATTAAAACAGCTTGTTACATAACTTGATGTTGTAGAGTAATATTTTCTTATTATATTATTCTATTTTTAATGCACACTCATGAACACACTTGTGTGTAGAGTAAGTAATAATTGATGGTTTTCTGCCGTTTATTATTCCTAGTCATTCTCCCATAGGCAACTGAATCGGAAGTTTTAAAACAAGCGCAAAAACAAGCGCACTTCCACATTGCAGAATAAGATCAATACAACAATGGTCCTGAGATGTCCAGAAAAAGACTTTGGAAAACATTCCAAGCTATTTCAGAGGTAAAACTGTAATCATACGACGCTCCTGTAACACTTGGGTGTGTGTGTAAAAATCTATGTTGTTTGTCTATGTCTTCTGCGTCAGATCAGTGTGCAAGTTTTCTACGGGCAAAATGACATTTGCAGGTTGCGCTGCTGATTCTAATGGCAATACTTCATATTGCCCGTGTAAATCCATACCCAGACCTGAGGCTTTTTTCAGCTTTTTCTTGGAGCATTGTATGACTGCATTACTGCTGAAAAGACATGGAATGTTTTGGGCTTCTTTTAGAACCTGTGTACATGGAGGACTTCAGTAGATGAACGAAGGTCTCAGGGGATTAAAGAAATAATAATAATACTAATAAGAATAATAACTTGAGGGTGAGTAATTAAAAACAGTTTTAATTTCAGGGTGAACCAATCTTTTAATAAGAGTGTTTTCATCACATGTCCATATTTTGTATTATCGTCTGAGCAGGGTAGATTTTATTTAAAAGCTATTTGCAAATATTAAACTAAATTGCAAACAATTAATCGTGTGTTGTCTTAAAATGTTAACATGATTTGCTCTATGCACAGTGATGGCTCCATATATAATGTTTTTTATTAGACATATCATTCTTTTGACTCATTCACTTTTTTGCACACCAGCATTATCATTAATAATCACTATTAGTTAACAGTTTATGATATGATTAGGCAATAAGAAGAAAGTCTTTTTAATTAATTAGCACTTTTTAATTTTAACCCATAGCCACATAAAACAATGACTTTTTATTGTAATAAAGTAAAACTTTAAAAATACTTAATATTTTATTGCTGTAGCTGTACTTGATTTGTGCATTTCATCCATCTATGCTTTCTGCAAACATGGTTGTCAAAATTCCTTCTTTATTTGAGTTTCATTCTACATAATGCAGTCACTTAGAACAAAGTTTTAGTTTTATTTATTAAATACTATTTTATTTATTTGCTATAAGTGCTATAAGTGCTTGAGATTACATCAAAGCATATTTTAAAAATGCTATTTTGGTTGAAGAAATGTAATTTTACAGAACAGATAATAAAGGTGAAATAGTGAGGAAAAACACAATTGACCTACAAATCAAGGTTTATTTTCAATGGTTTCTTGTAAGAAATGCAATGGTTTGTTTATATGCCAATTATTAAAGGTGCAGTAGGTGACTGTTTTTAGAAACATTTTTTGTTGTGCGGGTAAATGTATTTATACATATTTTAATATTCTGGGTAGGGCTGGGCGATATGGCAAAAAAAAAAAAATCTCGATTTTTTTCATAAAGTTTGACCGATTCACGATTTCGATTTCGATTTTTTTAATTTATTTTTTTTATTAATTTTGTTTTTACTGTGTAACTACCTTACCAGCTTACCTTGTTCATTTAAATTTAAATAAATGCCGAAACTAGTTTTTTTCATGCTCACTTGTAAAAGAAAAGCAACCGTGTGACTAAACGTGGTTATGGCACTCTCTCATATAGGGATGCTAAACATAGCTACAATAGAAGTCACAGCACCCGTATTTATGTAGAGGTCATATGTTGTGCAGCTTTGGGCAAATTTTATTTGGAGATAAAATGACCAAAATGTAACGTGAAGACTGAAAAGGATTGGAGGGGAAATAAATATTTCAAATCTCTGTACATAACAGAAAAATAAACAATGATAATGCAACAATAGTTTATCTGAATTAGTGGCATGGCAGAAATATATATTTAGACAGGCCTTGTCAAAGTGAGCGGGCACTTTCACTATTAAAAAATATAGCACTTAAATTATTTCATAACAATCAATAAAATAACAGCGGTTTTATATCAAAAGTTGGTAATGATATAAAATATACTACATTTTGATGGTAAAATATAACCATTTAAACGATTTCAGTATTCAAACATTAAATAACGAATGCATCAAGTTAAATCTAAAAAACCGAATGAAACAACACATAGCATATCAGGATATAAAGGACTATATTTAGCAAAATGCTGCTCTTTTTATCTTTGTAATTTTATAGTTTTATTTTTGTTATTTTAATTATTTTTTGTCTTGATAAATAACTAACGAGCTATAGACAAATATCTGCTTGACGTTTTAGAAAATATTTGTGCGTAGCTCCACCACCCAGTATATATTAAAGATTACCGTATCTATCTATATTTAAATGTCTATGTCTATATTTAATATATCTATCTATATTACATATCTATCTATATTTAAATGTCTATCTTATATTTAACTGAATCCTATAATGGCCTATAGCTGAAATGTTGAAAATTGCTCTATTTTTATAAAACATTTGTCGATACGTATTGATATTTTTTTGCAGTACAAACTACCGACATTTAAGAATCCATATTTATTTTATTCATTCATTCATTTTACTTGTTTATTGATGCATATATGGGTTATGATTTAATTCATACAGTACCTTGAACAGCTACTGTGCCACTCCGTAACTCAAGCAAAAGTCCAAATTAAAGAAAGATTTGACTTTCTGCGGTTTCGGAATCGCCCGAATCCAGGCACAGTAGATGCTATTCTGTTTTTGCACAGTGTTAAGAAAAGCGCCTAGTACACACAACATAGCTGCTGTTTAGGCTGAAGGGACACCGTTTTTGTTCTCTTTTTCCTGTATATATAAAAGCTGAATCTGCTGTTAATAACGAACGATCCACTGTGACCTAAGTTGCAGGAGAGGGGAAATAGTGTGGCCGCTTTAGGACTGCTTTTACAGGAGTTGTTCGACACGCATGCTGTGTGACGTGAGCTCTCGCTGTGTGCTGTGCGTGCGGTGAATTAGAGGGAGAAAGTTTTATCCGGTTTTGTTTTATATTTACTTCAGTAATTCCACCCGGGAGCTGTTTTGCACTGTGAAACTGAAAACACTGAAATAAGTAAAAGAAGGGCATGCATCGAGTACTTTTGTCCGTCTCATCATTTGCTCAAACATGAATTAACGAGCTGTTACTCTGCCGCCGGACATTGCGGAGAAAGTTACACCTATCATTATGCTTAAAACAAAGAATTAGAATTATTAAGGTGGCGATCGGGTGCGGATATATATATCAGATAAAATAATATGTGCGGGCGGGTTGGATGATTAGAATGAAGGAGTGGAGGTCTATGGCGAGTGGATCGTGCCACTTCTCAGCCTTACATGGAGAAGGAGAAGGAGCAGTCGACCCTTTTGTCGCCGCCTCAACGTGTGGAATTTTAAATGGGAGTCAATGGGAGGACAGACGTCAAAGTAGCGGCGACGACACGGCGACGTCATATAAAAACCATTCTTAGGCGGCGACGTAGCGGCGACGTACGTAAGAAAATCGTAAAAAAAATTGACGTGTCTAGTACGTCTTAACTAAGACGTCGCCTCGCATGACGTGTGCTAAGTACGCCGCCTCACATGACGTGTCCTAAGTACGCCGCCTCACACGACGTGTCCTAAGTACGCCGCCTCACACGACGTGTCCTTATAAAAGCATTTAATATACAAAGTAACTATTACTTAATGCCTGAAAAACAATAGGCCTATGTTCATTTAAATAAATTATTAATCCAATAAGTTCTGATTGATCTTTAAAAAAACACCAACTACTCTTCAATGGCTGGTTTGTAAACAATGCAACACATAATTTAGTAGCAAATTTTTAATCATTAACAAAGTATGAAATCATTAAGCATATTATACGTGTGTTTTTAAGTTATACAACATTTGTAGCTTGTAAACCGCTTATAATGTCTATTCATGTAAAGTTAATGCCTAAATGATAAACTATAACTATTTGCTAATGCTTAATAGCTGATTAGTGTGTAGTTATTATTATAAAGTGTTACCAAATTAGCAGCCTATTAAATTGCAGGCCTATTTTATAATACTTGATTATGTAGAAACATAACATGATATGGCCAGTTTAGGCTTATGGTTTAGCTGCATTGGATGACTGTGAAAAGAATGTCAATTTCATGTTCTTAACCACCTGAGGTCGCTGTATACATAAAAGCGCCGGGTAAATCATACACGCACAAATTTTGTCTTGAAATGGCTTAAATCGGCATACATATTGTTTTTTCACGGTATTATGTGTTAACCAAGCGGCAACCTCCCGCTCTCCCTCGGGAAGCCAATACGGAAGTAACTAAAACTGCAATTCATCGACTCGCCTTGGGGGGCTGGCTCCATGAAGTCCAAGGGCTTTCTTTCTGCATTGGTAAATTGGCCATTTTTACAGCTGATAAAAACATGTTTACAGCCTGGTACAAACGATGGCTTTGATGCATATAGCTATGAATACCCTTCATGACAACTCTGAGGGGGGTGAATTTTTTTATAACTCATCCGTTTCGTTTTTATTAGGTTATATTAAGTTTGCATAATTAAGGGCGTGGCCACTTGAGTGACAGCTAGCCCTCGCTGCTCGCTGTCTCGTCACCTCAGCTGATTCTGGCTAATTAGCCGCTGAGCTCGGCAAATAATTCGTGTATTTGTTTGGTTTAATGTTTCTTTACACCTTCATTTGCCTTTTGGAATTATTTCCTGCAATTATCAGATGATATGGCATGATGTGTGGATTTAATAGTGCTTACAAACCGTTCAAGTTGCCTTCATTTCACAGGTGAGTGAAATGATATACTTCTATACCATCTCTATAAATGTATTTGTTTTATTTAAGATCATTTATCATTTAAATGTTCTTTAGACCAGTATTGCACTCCAGAATCTGACAGATTGATTAGCTGTAGGCTATAAAACAGTCATCTGAAGCGTTGTCATACAGTGTTAGTGCTGGATTTTATAAACAGCCTTGCATTTACTAACACAGACTATATCTGAAGTGTTTGATAGTAATTCGCGTTTTCCTCCTGTCGAAAAACGTCATAAGAACAATGTTTAGTGGCTCAATGTGTTACAACAGTGTTTTTAAAAGTCTAAACACTTTATTGATATAGTGTACAACCAAGCACATGTGGTCAGAACACCAACGAGTCACAGGTAATGAAGTATTAAGCGTTCTCCCAAAGTAATAAATCTGTTTTAATCCAGGTCTAAGCAAAAGGCTGAGAATCAAGCGTGTGTCTTTAGCTCCGCTCACTCTCCGCCTCTTTGCCCTTATTTGGTATGCTGCGTTCGGTGCGATGACGCGCTAACAAAATGGCGACGGTTGGCCGCGCCTACTTGTGGCTTCTTTTGCAGTGTTCAGAAACCTATGGGTGACGTCACGGATACTACGTCCATATCTTTTACAGTCTATGGTGTTAACAGAAGTGTCTAGACTCATTAAATGATCATTTCTAGTCTACTTTGAGGCTTTGTTTTGCAGCTGGCAAGGCAAGTTTATATATCACATTTCATACAACTTTGACAATGGTAATTCAAAGTGCTTTACATAATCAAGGAAATAAACAAAGATTGAAATGTATTCCATTTGAATGCATCGCTTTAAAAATGATACAGAAATCTGCATTCTGACAATTAGAATTCAAAGTAAAAAAGGCTAAATAAATTTTTGAGTGAGGTAATATTATAATGCATTGTTGTTAATCATAGGTCTATATTAAGATGTAGGCTAATTTCAATATAAACAACAATCAACGATTTATCATTGCATTCACGTGGGCAGCTTTACCTAATATATTATTCTATTGTTTAGTCTTATAATTTATGGTTTCTCCTAATATGACAGCTACAGTTCTGACTGACTCTCTGCAGGGATTCAGATATACCCGAATCAGTGATAAAATTAAAGTACAACAGTAATTTTACAGCACATCCTACTTCAGTAAATCACATTAAAAAAGACTGGTTACCAGTAACCTACTTCCCGTAGACATGTAGACCTACATGTTAATATTGTGAAGGGACATGTTATTATATTAGGATTTATTAAATAGGAATACATTGTAGGCCTAATGTTTGGAATGTTAAAAGACTCCAATAGAAAATTATTTTAATATACCCTAAGTTTCTCATCACCGTCATCTTTGTTTTGAAGAAAACCCCCTTCTACCCCTACTCCTCCTCCTTTCTTAGATGGGTGGCACGGTGGCCCAGTGGTTAGCAATGTCGTCTCACAGCAAGAACGTCACTGGTCCTCACTAAGCCAGCCGACGTTTATGTGTGGGCAATCCCTAGGGGCAGTCCCTATCTGGGCAATCCCTATCTGTTCATTAGCTACCACAAGTAGGGGAGGTCTCGAGATCTAGCTGAGCTCAAACTCCCCTCTTGCCATGCAACGGGAGGGAGCCCCGGGCTTGAGGATCTTATGAGCTCAGGGCTCTCTCCCGGGACAGCATGCCAAACAAGCTTATAATTAATCATCTGCAAAGTGTGAACTCTTGAATAATAATTAAAATGCCGTGTACATGACGCTTTTGGCAAACAGATTTATGTGACCAAATGTAATGAAACTGTTTTCACAAATCATAGCAATCCGATCACAGAAAAGGCATGGCCCAACAAGCCCTTCAAATCAAATGAAATTTGACTAAAACATAGACAAGTAGCCTAAAACGATTCAGATGACTAAATATTCATTCATTCATTAATTTTCTTTTCAGCTTAGTCCCTTTATTAATCAGGGGTAGCCACAGCGGAATTAACCGCCAGCTTATCCAGCAGATGATTTACGCAGTGGATGCTCTTCCAGCCGCAACCCAACACTGGGAAACACCCACACACTCTTTCACACACTCACACTACGGCCAATTTAGCTTATTCAATTCACCTATACTGCATGTGTTTGGACTGTGGGGGAAACCGGAACACCCGGAGGAAACCCACGCCAACATGGGGAGAACATGCAAACTCCACACAGAAACACCAACTGACTCAGCCGGGACTCAAACCAGCGACCTTCTTGCTTTGAGGCGTTTGTGCTACCCACTGCACCACCATGCTGCCCTTTGACTAAATATGACAGAAATAATGTTTTGTTTAGGCTAAACTAAATCAAATTTTGTGGTCAAAATATAACACATCCTATGCTGAAAATGCAGATTGAGATAACAATTACATGAATCTGAATATTTAATGTAATTAATAATATTTTAAATGCAAATATGCAAATTGTTGAATACCATTTATAAAATTTGTTTTTAACAGAACACATGGCTACAGACTTTAATAAGATTTTATCAGAAAACTATTTTTAATTTGTATGATTTTATTTACTCCTGTAAATATTGTTTGCCTGGTATTTATAGTGTTTATGCACTCTTTTATTTATTGTAACTCTATTGTAATTTATTGTAAGAAAGTCTTAGATTCTGCCATAACTGTGTTCAGTTAGATACTGAACACATGACTGGTGTAATCTTATATTTTAAAATTATAATCTTGGAAAACATGCATTTTCTTTAACATTATTTGAGAAAGTATAAGCATTGGCAACCCAGTGGCGCAGTAGGTAGTGCTGTTGCCTCACAGCAAGAACGTCGCTGGGTCGCAGGTTCGAACCTCGGCTGGGCTGGGTCAGTTGGCGTTTCTGTGTGGAGTTTGCATGTTCTCCCATGTTCTCGCGTGGGTTTCCTCCAGGTGCTCCGGTTTCCCCCACAGTCCAAAGACATGCAGTACAGGTGAATTGGGTAAGCTAAATTGTCCAT
Source organism: Danio kyathit (assembly GCA_903798195.1). Taxonomy (NCBI): domain Eukaryota; kingdom Metazoa; phylum Chordata; class Actinopteri; order Cypriniformes; family Danionidae; genus Danio; species Danio kyathit. The sequence goes on along the minus strand of LR812530.1, from coordinate 13,859,902 downwards.
AGTGTATGAGTGTGAATGTGTGTGTGGAAGTTCCCAGAGATGGGTTGCGGCTGGAAGGGCATCCGCTGCGTAAAATCGTGCTGGATAAGTTGGCGGTTCATTCCGCTGTGGCGACCCCGCAAGGGACAAAGCCGACAAGAAAATGAATGAATGAGTATAAGCATTGTAAAATGTGCTTACACAAGTTATTTGTGTTTTTACTATAGTTCAACTAGCCACCATGAGTGTACATGTTTTGAAGTACTTGTAAATATTACTACCCTGCTGAAAAAAACCAGCATATGCCGATAAGGTATGTTTTGATGCTGGTATGCTGGTCTTGCTGGTTTCAATGCTCGTCTTGATTCTGGTCTTGCTGGTCTCAATACTGGTCAGGACCAGCACTCAGGCCAGCAAGACCAGCATTGAGACCAGCAAAAGCAGCATTGAAACCAGCAAGACCAGCATACCAGCATCAAAACATACCTTATCAGCATATGCTGTTTTTTTCCTTAGGGTATGGTTTTAATGTAAATGCTGTATTGGATTTTGTATTTAAAATCTTTATTGCAACAGTAATATTCAGCCATGGTTAAAGTAAAACTGGTTGACTTTGTTTTAAACGTGGTAAAGCATGGTTATGTTTGTGAAAATACTAATACATCTTTAACTGTTATTGAGAGTGGTGTGTGTCGTTTTTGTTATAAACCAGCAGCAGCTGCAGCTGGTGGTCCATAAGTATATGAGCAAAACGCAGGTGAACCGCGTTTTATTTATTTATTTATTTATTTATTTATTTTGTATTATAACAAAATGAAGCATTTACATTACATTATATCACATTACATGCCAGGGAGCAAAACAGAAATGTATCTTTTAAACAGATTCACAGTTTTTAGAGCTTTCTTGTTGGTACATTCAGAAATCAAAGACATATAAATATTTAGATCTTCAAGAAAAATCGGAAAGAAACAAGCATTGGTATCACACGTTTGATGGGGCGACGTTAGTGTCAGACGTAATTGAGGCGGCGTCAGTGTCAGATGTGTATGAGGCGACGTGCTTATCACACGTTTGTTGAGGCGACGTAACCTTCTCAGACGTAAAAGTACACGACTGTCTCCTTCGTTCGGTTATCCGTGGCACTATCCACTCGCCATAGAGGTCCGCCTGTCGAGCCTTCTCTCCTCTCCTCTCTCGCGCGCACCCGTCTCGCAGCTCGCGCGGGAGAGTCGGCGGCAACGGGACAGAGCCGCGACGTCAACACACAGAATCAGCACAATTCAGCACGGTTGTCTAACAGTTTAGAACGGTTTGGCACGATAGTGGAAAAGCAGCTTTAATATTTTTATTAAAAAAAATCGCGATTTCTCGATTTTATAAAAAATAAAATCGTCTTAAAACGTAAATTCGAATTAATCGAAAAAATCGAAAAAATCGCCCAGCCCTAATTCTGGGTAAGGCATAGGACTAAAAAATGTCCATCCAATTACATAGTGATGGGCTGACATTTCCCATAATTCTGATAAGTAGCACAAACTGTCAACAAATGTAGATTTGTACATCTGCGCACTCCTGTTCATGGAGACAGATTTGCCGTTTGCGCATGCATGCACATTCCCATGAAAGAGTGACAGCTTAAAAACAAATGCTGAATCAAACCTTTTGAAAATCTTGAATCAATATTGGAGTTACTATTGCACGCTGGAGGAAGCGTGACACCATGACATCATGGCTGAAGTATTTCTTTTAGACAAGTAATGTTATGTTTTAGAACTATTATAGTCACGCAAAGCTCATTAGATTTTGTTGTTTTACGAATGGGTTATATTTACAGAAGTGTTGTTCAGCCACTGAAATCTTCTGGCGAATGATTGATGTGACTATTTTCAGTTTCATAAGGGACCTTTTACAACATGAATAATGTAGACTTTTATTTAGTTTAATAACAAAACATAAGTAAACAGCACTATTCTGCCTAGCCTGCTTTACTGAGCTGAAGTTGGTTTTATATTCAGACTGTGACGCAGGCTGCGCGTCTACTACCAAGGGTACCCTTTTGGTGGGCGTGGTGTACGACAGAAAGTTTCAAGGCGTACTCACTATGCTATCCGAACCGTGCCCAGGCCATGAAAAAATGAAATGTTCATGAAAAGCATCCCAAACGAAGGGCCGGAGAGATATGACTTTCTATATGAGTGATAACACAACAGCAATATAAGAGCCCATATATGTTGTATTTTTGCTCCTTAAGACACCCACGTTGGCTTTTTGTACATTAAAATGTTAATATATTGTATTTTGAAACTACATAACATCACTGCATTGTACAATAGACGTTATTTTTTTTTTTTTACAAACATTCAAATGTTGTATTTCAGAGCACAACAAAAGCAGTGCATTGCTGAAGTAGGCTTCTTCTACATTCAGACACATTCATATGTTATGTTTTGAACTTCATAACAATTAGGGATGCAACAATTATAAATTTTGGTTGTACGATTATATAGTCTGAAGAATAATCATGGTTGACGATTATCACGTCTAATGTAAATTCAAGCTTTATATTAGGTGAGCTATTTAGATGACCTGTTGTTGCCATCTATGTCATGCATACATAATCATCTTAATATTAATTTGTCTAACATATCTTTTGTTTACACTGCACTGAAAGGCATGCACAACTCTCACCGTGAGATGTTATCTACTGTGTGCGCCCGCAAAGACGCAAGCGCGTTGATCCGCTTGTGCGCGCATAGTCATATATTTTTACATTAAAAACAACAAACTTGCAAGCGGAAAAGACGTGATATGGGAACGGCCGCTGCGTTAATCCGGTGTGCGGGCGTATTAGCCTCAGTGTACATACTTGGAACTTTAAACTAGGGCACAGTTGGCAACTTGGCATAACTTTGTTTAACTGCAGCAGTTTCGTTTTGTTCCGTGCAACAGAAATGCGGCTTAGAGAAGCCTTTACGATTAATTGTGACGAATTAAAGGGCAGTTAATAGTGAAATCGGCTAACCGTTGCATCCCTATTGACGATATCAGTGCATAGTACAAAAGGCCTTTTCTACAAACATATCCAAATATTTTTGGCTGCCCGCGCTACTCCCTGAATGTCAGGTGACTCGCGCTCTGCGCAGCTTGCAGCTCATGCTGTATTGAACAGGCGCACCTCACTTCATAACTATAGCGGCCGTTTTTTGATTGAACTAAATTTATTTTTGATGTCTTGGTCACACTATTTGGAGGGCCGGAACAAATTGCCGCCAATTGAATAGCCCTGCCTTACAGTCTCGATATGTTATCAATTACTGATAAACTACACACAGCATTTATTTAGTCCTTATTTGGGTTCAAAAACAAAATGCAACATAGCCCACAGTTCGTGCAAACCTCTCATCTGTGTCTGTAATCTTCACCAGCAAATGTAACCTCTGTTAGAGAGTAATTCTGTCATTCCGACTTCATAATAGTCCAAAAGGTGATGATAAACATGGCAGTTTGTTCATGATTCAGGTTGCTGAAACAACTTGCTCCTGTGCTTTGTCGGGCTCCTCCTGTTTTTTCGTGCTTCACTCACGTGTTTGTCCTTTTCTTTTCTGAAAGGATCAGATGTCGGAGACACTTCAATAATCACACACACGATATTATCATCAGCTCAAGAAGTTCGCTATATCAAATATAGACGCAATCGCGAGCTTCCTGGATAAAGGTAAAACCCTGGTAAAACAACAACAGGACACGGCAGATTTTGTTCTTCTTGGCTTTGTGGCTGTACATCAAGACAACGACAAGGTTTTTTTAACCTCGGGTCACCCATGGCTCGTTATTATATGCATATAATATTACTATGTAATGTCTCAGCTGTGTATTTAAAACATGGCAGATCCTTTGATTTCATTCTGGCTAGCTCCACGAGCGAGTGACGCATCTCTGTAACCAATCAGCGTTCAGCTGCGCGTGTAGCTCCACCTTTTGGTACCCTTTCTCGTGTTTGGTACCCTTTTGAAAGGGTGCCGGAAAAGTGGTACGGTACACATTTTGTACCATTCAGTGAAAAAAGGGCCATTTAGGACAAAGCGCGTGAGACCAGAAATCCTTGCATGCATGATGTAGAGACTCGCTGGTCAAAACCAGTTCGAATCCGGCTTTGGAATTTTGAGCGCAAATTGCTTTATTTGCTCCAGGGCTTGTACGATCTGCATAACAGTTATCCGACTGTTTTCCCCAAGATTCTGGCCCTAACTCGGACAGATGCTGCAGCTAATTTTGGTTAATCGTTAACCAACGAGACAAAGACGCCCTTCAAATTCTCTTATCTAGAGACCCTTGGAGGACCCTCACGTGGACGACCATGCGTTTGACCACGAGATGGACAGAATTCAGAAACAAAGAGAAATGAAGGAGACTTAAGGAAAACGATTCGTATAGATGTTATAACCAAGGCAAAATTTTATATTTTGAATGACATTTCTAAGTATTGACGTGCTGTGTTGATTTCAACCAACCAGGTTCATAATGTGTGATTTCACCATCATAACAGGGTGAAATTATCTGTATTTGTTTGATGTGCCTCATGTTTAGTGTTAAACTGAATAACTCTTTATTTGCAATACATTGCTGTAAATGAGAATTTTGTGATACAAACTATATCCATATTGTAACGTTTGATGTCAGATAGTTACAATCTTACCAGAGATTTTATCACGTTAAGTCTCTTGTAGTGGATTAATTAGTAAACCTGCCTACGCTGGGATGGGGCGTGGCCCCGCCCTTCATCTTGCCGTTCATTGGACGACAGTATCAAGAGGGATGGCTCAGAGCCAGCCTATAAAGCCTCCGTGCTACGTCAACCATGTGCGCAACCCTCTTAGCATTAGCTGGCAGAAGCCCGCTGATACTTCTCCGCCCCTAATCGCCACCACGCGGTTAGGCCAACATCACAGACTTTTCCTTTCAAAACCTGTTAAGTTTCGCAACCGCTGAAACTTCCACGAACAGACTCTTTACGGAGTCGTTACCCGGGACAACAGCTCACTCACGCCGAGTGGACCCCAGCGACGTCACCGAGAAGCCAACCTACCAGCAGCTCCACGTGTTTCCTCCAACCCGGAGAGGGAAATCCGAATCAAGAAAGACTTCAACAAATTCGCAAGTAACGCAAATAACTGTTGTTTCTAGCTGATCGGGTGCATATGCTTTTAAGCAGTTAAAGATAAGTCAATCCTCTGCTTTTGTGGTTTCTCAGGTGATTCCAAGATCTAGTACGAAACAGATCGGCTGGACTGTTTGTTCAATTCATTTTGCATCCTCTGAACTGCCTGTGTGTGTGTGTGAACGTGTGTGTGCATTTGTTTGTTTGTTTGTTATTTGTTGTTTTGATTACTACGTAGTTAGCCTCGTGTGTCGAATAGTATAGTACAATAAATCTTCGTTTCTCATTTGAAAGAACCGTGTTATTGTTTCTGTGCTTTATAAGTCTTTGCCTCAAACTACAGATCGTGTTACCTTGCTAAAAGTTAACCCTATTCCGTGTTATGTTATTATCGCTTGGCCACGAGAATAATATAGACGAGAATTAATAAATGTGATGTCTCCATTTGCGGGACAAGTTTGAATCTTTGATCTGATTCAATCTGACTCAATTGAGTCGAATCAATGATTCGAATCTTCAGGATCCGAGTCATTGATCTGAGCTAATAATTTCTAAATTGATCTTTTAACATAGATTGATTTCTTACAATGAAATATTGCACATCATGACAAGTTTTGCTTGCTACACAACTGAAAACGTTGTAGATATAATACAGTTTTTCATTCGGAAATGTAGTATTACAAAGTACTATAAAGTTTTCTAACTGGCGAAAGACATGATCTAGTGGGTTGTATGCTGTCATCGTTACATTCGTGATTTAAGGAGGCGTGGCCTTGGACGGCAGGGGAGGGACTGTGTTTTCAAAGCTAACGTTAGCATTTTGGCAGATCACCTACTGCACCTTTAAGTACCATGCTATTACCATCATGATAATATTATGCTGTCATTGACTTACAATTTAGTCAGTGGCTACTAAACACTTCCTAAAATGAACAAACAAAAACAATAACTCCAAATATAATGCAATTTAAGCAAACACAGCAACCAGCTATACATATATAAAAGGTATAAAGATTAAAAATTCAGGTGAAGCAATAAAACAGTGAAGATGTTACCTTTCCAGAATAAGTTCTTGCTGGTTAAATGATACAAATACTTAGCACCACTAAAGTGTTTACTTTTCAAAACAATGTCTGAATCTTTGTACTGCAAGGCCTTTTTATTATTAGTTGCCTCTTTATGATGTTATCATATTAGGAATCTGTTACATTAATAAATATATAACGTTATATAGGTTTAAATCCAATTGTGCCCAACAATTGCAAATAAAACAATGAAGTTTTAGCTTTGATATCCACAAAAGTCAACCCAAGCCTAAATAGCATGACTACAACTAGTTACACGTACCAAAACTAGCTTGGATTGTACAGTTGTGTTTCTTGAGATACTAAGTAAATGCAATGACATCCTAACATGGCAATCATTCATGAAGATATTACCATCACAAGTTAAGATCGTAATTAGCTTCCATTCTAGACAGTAAACAATGCAATATTACAAAACATCAATAACAAATATGCCACAATTCCATTCAGTAATATTGCAAACACAGCGACTTTCCCTCAATAATCAACAGTAAACTGAGAATGCTAAAAGCTAATAGGATAACACGCTAATGCTACTTATTTACGTGCACTGTTTGGTTTACACGTCAATTTAACAACTTTCTTTCATCCGCCAAGCAAACAGCACATTGATACAACTTATTCATTTGGATTTAAACAAAAGAGGGGATGAAATTCAGCCCGGCTGACAACAACAACACATCCATGCTAACAGCTAACACACTAGCAAGAGGATTAGCATGAAGACGCTAGCAGGCTAATGAGGCAATGTTAAACACATATCACATCCAGCATCAATTCTTATTTAATATCAGGTTGCAGTATGCATATTGAATCCACGGAAGAAGGAATCCTACAGCAGGACCAAAAGAGGTTAAATACTCGCCTGGTTGGTGAAGAGAGTGAATCCGGGCCTCTGAGCTCCACTAACACTATAAACAAACACTAAATACTGACAAGGACTGTTTCGCGAACTCCGCCCGCACAGTTTAACGTGTATCTGAAATATGAGATTTAATATAACGAAAGAGACAAAACAGCAGGCTTTTTATTTAAGTTTTTCTCATTTGTTTCTCCCTCGATTGTTTCGACTCTGAAACACCAACGGCCTCCATTCGTGATCCCCCTCCCTCGCGTTTTCGCATCACGACAATCGCGTCGCGGTACAGGCATAACCATGTTGACCAATCATTGACCGCGCTGATGTTACGCCAGACCATTTCGACGCGTTTTATTGGTCAGTCTTTGAAAGAGCGTTGAACTTGAACACGGCGGGCGGGCGTTATTCATAATGAACTATGGGAAATGTAGGCAATTGTCAGTTTAACGTTGAGGAATTTAGCGACATATTATTTAAAAATATATTTATTTGCACGTCGTTCAACTAGAATATATTCAGAAGAATATCTGGTTAATACGAAACTGCCTAGTAACAAGGAAAAGTACTAGTAAATGTCAACATTTTGGGCAATAAAAATGAATATAGCAAGATTTTAATTTAAGCAGTATTTATTTTATCTGTATATTTTAATCAGGAATGTGGTAAAATATGTCACTGAGTGCACCTGACATTAGCTGGTCAAATGGCAACACGTGTCTCCCAGCAACAAGACCTGTAAACAACCAGACAAGGAACATAAACACTACGGCTAGTTTTCTTCACTCTTCGTTTACCTGTTCGGCCACGTCTGGATTTATTTAATGGCTTTTAGCGTTTGTTCAAGATGTAGAAAGGAATAGCACAATTCTCTTTATATTTAGTCTTTAAATTTCTTTATGGTTTTGGAATATAATGTGAAGTTTCAGTTAACATCAGCTCCATTTAAAATAGAGAATGCACATCCAGTGGAGTCCTTCATCCGGCAGAAATATGACATTCAGACCGCACACAAGGTGAGTTAATGCATATCAAATTTAACGTTAGTTAATATAGTGTGCTAACTGTTTAAAGTGTAAATTAACTATAATACTATTGTGCAGTGCGGTTTAATATTTAAAGAATATCTTTAACGTTATGTGGTTGTCTCTATGCACTCAAAAAAAAAAATATTACTGCTGCTTGTTCAAACTACCTGTCTAAAATGAGCTGAAACAACACAATTCTTGTAATTTTTTTAGCTAATTTGTTTGTTTTATGTTCAGTCCACTTAAATTCATAAACCATTAAGTTAACTTAAGCGTTTTGTGTTAGGACAACACGAAGGAATTGTGTTGGTCCAACTACCTGGTTAGGTAGTTATTTATTTGTAGTTCCTAGCATGCTTTGCGTGGGATTAAATTAAGAGAGGAAAATGTTGACAATAAAAGTAATCTTAGTTGTTTAAAGTTAATAGCAAGACTTGTTAGAGTTTAGTCTTCACTTTAGTTTGAAGATTTAGAAGAGTTTCATGTAAAGCTTTGGGTTTTGAGATTACCACCTTGCAGAAGCACCCATGCTTTATGTGTTGGCAGCTTAATTAGCAATAATGTAGTTTGTTGCTTTGCTCGGTGAGCAATAACTCCTAATATTAGTTCTGGGATCAGTCAACTATGTAACTCATAAAATATGCTTACATATGGCTCTTTAAGTTCATTTAAGATAACTTCAAATACAACTAAGAGATTTCAAAATCGTAATAGACATACATGATATTATCAGACCTTTGAGTTTAGTTTAAATAAAAATACAAATGTATTTAAACTTTTATTTTATAAAATCATGTTGGACCAACTCAATTGGATTTAATTGTGCAAATAGTTTTTTTACTTGGTGCTAAACAAATTTATTGGATGGAAATCCTGCTTCCAAGTATTTTTTTGAGTGTATTATCCATGTGCAAGAGATCCCATCCTAAAATGTAAAAAACAAAAAGTTTTTCTCGTATAAAGACCAGTTTAAAACATACCAAGATTTTTGTAAATGTTGTTTCTGTTGAGTTAGATTATTCTTTTTTCCACTTTGTATTTATATTGTGCATTTTATTTACTTATTTTAATAAATATTTATTATAATGTATTATTTTTTATGTTTTGTTTGTTTACTTATTTTTAACCTCATCTTTATTACTTTAATTAAAAAGAGGTAATTTATTATTATAAAATATATATAAATGGGGCATCACGGTGGCACAGTGGGTAGCACGATCACCTCACAGCAAGAAGGTCGCTGGTTCGAGCCCCGGCTGGGTCAGTTGGCATTTCTGTATGGAGTTTGCATGTTCTCCCCGTGTTGGCGTGGGTTTCCTCCCGGTGGTCCAGTTTCCCCCACAATCCAAAGACATGAGTTTTAGGTGAATTGAATAAGCTAAATTGGCCGTAGTGTTTGTGTGTGGAAGGGCATCTGCTGCGTAAAATATATGCTAGATAAATTGGCGGTTCATCTCGCTGTGGCAACCCCTGATTAATAAAGGGACTACGCCGACAAGAAAATGCATACATATATACTGTATATAGAGAGAGAGTTGATATTTAGACACACCATATTGGTGTTGCGTAACATTTAATTTTTTAGGAGGTGGTTCATTAGCCCAACGCTCAACCCTCAACCTGAAGGAGCAGGACATGCACACATACACTACGGACAATTTAGCTTACCTAATTCACCTATTATAGCACATGTCTTTGGACTTCTTTGGAGGAAACCAAATATATACACTACCGGTCAAAAGTTTGGGGTCAGTATTTTTTCAGGATTGTAAAATCTTTTAAAATAAGCTTATCCTGCTCACCAAGGCATTGGTATTTCATCAAAAATACAGTAAAAATTGTAAATTTGTGAAATCTTATTGCACTATAAAATAACTGTTCAAAAGTAGTTTATCATTTAATTTAATAATTTATTCCAGTGATTCCAATGATGATTTTTCAGCGTCATTACTCCAGTCTTCAGAATCACATGATTCTTTAGAAATCACTCTAATATTAAATATTATGATTATTCATTCATTCATTCATTCATTTTCTTGTCGGCTTTGTCCCTTTCGCCACAGCGGAATGAACCACCAACTTATCCAGCACGATTTTACGCAGCGGATGCCCTTCCAGCCGCAACCCATCTCTGGGAACTTCCACACACACATTCACACTCATACACTATGGACAATTTAGCTTACCCAATTCACCTGTACTGCATGTCTTTGGACTGTGGGAGAAACCGGAGCACCCGGAGGAAACCCACGCAAACGCAGGGAGAACATGCAAACTCCACACAGAAACGCCAACTGACCCAGCCCAGCCGAGGTTCGAACCTGCGACCCAGCGACGTTCTTGCTGTGAGGCAACAGCACTACCTACTGCGCCACTGCGTTGCCCATTATGATTATTATTATTATTATTATTATTAATATTATTATCTGTAATAGTAATAAAAACAACAATGACTGGAATAATAATTTCACTTGAAACTAAATACAATAAGTAATAAATAAATATTTAATAAGTTTAATGTTATTTAACAATTTAACTTTTTTTTTTTTACATTTAATAAATGCCACCTTGATGAACAGAGTACATTCATTCATTAATTAATTTTCTTTTCGGCTTAGTCCCTTTATTAATCTGGGGTCGCCACAGCAGAATGAAGTGCCAACATATGTTTTACGCAGCGGATGCCCTTTCAGCTGCAACCCATCACTGGGAAACATCCATACACACTCATTCACACATACTCATACACTAAGGTCAATTTGGACTTGTGGGGGAAACCGGAGCACCCGGAGAAAACCCACGCGAACGCAGGGAGAACATGCAAACTCCACACAGAAACGCCAACTGACCCAGCCTAGCCGAGGTTCGAACCTGCGACCCAGCGACGTTCTTGCTGTGAGGCAACAGCACTACCTACTGCGCCACTGTGTTGCCCATGAACAGAATAATTGTATTTAAATTATTAAATAAAATTAATAGTAAAAAAAAAAACTGGCACCAAACTTTTGACCTGTAGTATATATGTATGAATATATGATGTTTATTTATTTGCTTGCTTCTTTTATGCCAATAATGCAATAATAATACTTTAATATGAAAAAAGATATTATTTATCATGGAAAAGATAGTAGAAATCAGTTATTAGAAATTATTAATTATTAAAACTATTATGTTTAAAATTGTGTAGAAAACAATCTTCTCTCGATTAAACAGAAATTTTGCAAAAATATAAAAGAATTAAAATTTAACAAGAAATTATATATTTTTTATTCATCAGGGGTCGCCACAGTGGAATGAACTGCCAACTTATCCAGCATATGTTTTACACAGCGGATGCCCTTAAAGCTGCAACCCAGTACTGGGAAACACTCATACACTCTCACATTCCCACTCATACACTACGGCGGATTTAGTTTATTTAATTCACCTATAGTGCATGTCTTTGGACTGTGGGGAAAACCGGAGCACCCAGAAAAAACCCACTCAAACAAGGGGATAACATGCAAACTCCACACAGAAATGCCAACTGACCCAGGGACTCGAACCAGCGACCTTCTTGCTGTGAGGCAACAGTGCTAACCACTGAGCCACCGTGTTGCCCCTAATATAACTCTATAGCTATTATTTATTATTTTTATTTATTAGACAGCTGTACATAGTCCGTTATTGATTATTCAAGTTGTATATGTGTTTGCATCTCACTGTAATGACATCTCATTCGATGAATTACAGTTAATCTTCATTAGGCTACTCATTTTGTTTTTCAGGTCAGTGATGATAACATCCCAACAAAACACCCCACGAAATGTAAGTCTGAATGTTTCATAACTCTCTGTACGTCTCTAAGTCTTGAGCTCCCCTTTTAAGTATTCTGCACATGGTTATGTTGTTCTCTGACTCTAACAGGTGTCAGCTCGCTCACTATGTCAGCGCACACAAGCTGGGCACACCAACCGCTGGCAGCTGGCAGGTGCTTTAGGCAGTGACCTGTTAGGGCAAGCACAGATTCAGAGGGCAGAGGAGTTTGCCAATAAATCACCAGAAAGGAAAATTAAATCAGGTGAGATGTGCAATCAGTTTAATAATGCAGGCAGTACAGTAATATTGAAACTCATGTAAGTTTTCCTTTACACGTATGCAATAAATGATCACTGTTTAACCACAGATGAATAACCGGCAATATACAGATACATATAGCATACTGTAAAAAGTAATGTTAAATAATACAAATGACCATCATTTAGGATGCATTTAAATACCATCGTATGTTAATCATCACAATGGTAAGAACATCAAAACAATGATTAAGGGGTGGGGGGTGGAGGGAGAGATGGCAATCGCGAACTGAAGGGGGGGGGGGGGGGGGGGGGGGCACTTTTGCTCATTTTGGAGGGGCACTTTATATTCCTGACTAAAAAGGGCATGTGCACTGCACAGGTTGAGCCCTATGTGTGCACATGCCTGCAAGGGCAGCACAGTGGCTCAATGGTTAGCATTGTTGCCTCACAGCAAGAAGGTCACTGGTTTGAGTTCCGCCTCAGCCAGTTAGCTGGGCCAGTTGGCATTTATGTTTGGAGTTTGCATGTTCTCCCCGTGTTCGCGTGGGTTTCCTCCGGGTGCTCTGGTTTCCACCACGGTCCAAAGACATGCACTATACATTGGCTTTTACAGAGCTTAACAAAGCCTACAGTGAACGAAGTTTGAGGACTACAAAAAATACATCCGGGCTAGTGAGATCACAAACCCTTCAGGTTACAGGCATTCACCACGCGGATACAGAGGCACTGTAAGGGGCCGATCACACCGAACTTGCCTTTACGTTCCAAAAATGCAAGGTGCACCACACTGCCTTCTTGTTGATAGGAAAAAAGAAGCGCTTTTTATGTCGCTGGGCAGCTGCGTAATGTGCGCGAGTGTTGCTGTTGATATTAATATAATTTTAAAATATAATATTATTGTGATATTTAAGATTTGTGAGTCATACAGCACTGGATAACTCAAAACAGCAACCACAAGTCTCTCCTCCATCTTAAAAAGTCTCCATAGTCGTCTTGACAACATAAAACATTGCAGCCACCTCAACGGAAACCACGCCTCTGCTTTCATTTGATTGGAGAGTGAAAAAGACGCGAGTGATGTAACGTGCATTTTCCGCTTAGAGTTGATTTTTTTCAACTGCGAGCATACAGAGCAAGGGCAAAAACGCGAGGTGCAGCAAGCGGTTAAAATGCAAGGTGTGCAGGGCGCATAAGCAGCATGCAAAAAGCTCTCGGCCGTTAGTGAACAATTCAAAAAAGGCACCCCTCAACGCAAAAAGCACGTTCGGAGTGATCGGCCCCTAATGCTGTAATTTAGCAGAGAAAGCTAAAATGATGTCCAAACGTTGCTATTTCCATAGAGCTTGTTCAGTTTCTGTATTTTAGTTTCCAAAGGACCCGACACAAAGTGAGTGCACAAAGTGCTTACAATTAAATTTGATTCATATTCCAGAGAATTATAAAAAAATATATAGCTAGCATTTGATGAAGGACAGCTTCCAGAATCTTTCTCAGTTCAGTGCTGGATTCGGCTAAAAACTCCTCAAAGAAGGAGCAGCTCCAACCATAATAGACGGACCTGTGGATTGTGAGCCACAACCTTTTATTTGTTAAAATTTATCACAGTCACTTCTGCTCATTTTGGAGGGGCACTTTATATCCCTGGCTAAAAAGGGCATGTGCACTGCACAGGTTAAGCCCCATGTGTGCACGTGCCTGCAAGAGCGGCTCAATGGTTAGCATTGTTGCCTCACAGCAAGAAAGGTCGCTGGTTTGAGTTCTGGCTGGGCCAGTTGGCAGGGCCAGTTGGCATTTCTGTGTGGAGTTTTGGAGTTTGTTTGTTCTCCCCGTGTTCGCGTGGGTTTCTTCCGGGTGCTCTGGTTTCCCCCACGGTCCAAAGACATGCACTATAGTTAAATTGAATAAACTAACTTGTTTGTAGTTTGTGTCAATGAGTGTGTATGGGTATTTCCCAGTTTTGGGTTGGGGCTGGAAGGGCATCCATTGCGTAAAACATATGCTGGAATAGTTGGTGGTTCATTCCACTGTGGCAACCTCTGAAATAGAGACTAAGCCAAAGGAAAATAAATGAATGAATGAACTCCAATACATAAAAACATGTTAAACTTACAATAAACTGCTTATGTATTGAGCCCAAAAAGACATTTTTGGACACTAAAGTTATAATGTCTGAATGTTACTGAAACCAATGTTATTTTAGTATCACTGTGCAACTACACTGTAAAACCCAAAAAGTTAAGGTAACACAAACCGTTTGAGGAAACCGATTGCAACAAACCATTTAAGTTCAAAAACTAATCCTAATGAGTACTGTGAACTTAATCCATTTAAGTAAATGAAGCAACTTGAGCACAGTAAAGCACAATAAATAAAGAGAACTCAAACCAACTGAGTACTGTAAAACCCAATAAGTTAAGGCAACTCAAACCGTTTGAGAAAACCAATTGCAACAAACCATTTGAGTTAAAAAACTAAATGAGTACTGTGAACTTACTCTATTTAAGTTGAAGTAATGAGGTATTTAATTACCCTCAACACTGAGTTTAAAACTCTTTTCAAAAGAGTAGAATTAACTTTCAGTCAATTTTGAGTTAACTACACTCATTTCATTTGATAAAGTTGACTGTTGGGTTTTACAGTGTAATGATAACATTGTGTTGTTTTCATTAATAATACTTTTTTTAGAAGTTTGTTTGTGTTTTAATTTAACTAATTATTGTTTTAATTATTGTTATTATTTTTTGTTCATTATAATACTGTACCTATTTAAGTTTTGTTTTATATTTTTTATATTTCAGTTTATTAATTTAATTTTGTCTGAAACTAAATATATATTTAAAAAAAGCATACCCTTTACTTATACAATTTTTACTTTGTAATGTATTTTAATTATTTGATATTAAAAATCCATAACCATAAAATGTCACAATACCTTTGCTGTCACTTCAACTCATTTCTTATTTCATTTTTTTTTATATATATAATTTTGATATTGTGTTATATATGTAGTAATATTTAAACAAGTGCATCTAAAGTGTCCAAATGCACCAAGAATGCACATGGACTCTATTTTCACTTTACTATTTTAAGGACTGAAAAATACGCTTTACGCTTCAGGGCATGGTCTAACAGGGTTGGGCTTAATATATAATCAAAATGAGTTATGGGTGTGATTTGAGCATAAACCAATCAGAGTCTTATCTCCTATTTCCTTTAAGAGGCAGTTGCGTCGCACCATGGCGCATTTGCTATTTACATGGCGGACTTTGTAAATGGAAAAACTGAGCGCTTCACTAGCGAGAAAACAGTTAAACAGACCATCTGCAGCACGAGGATAAAGAACGAGCCTCCTCCAATCGGCCTCTTTCTCTTTCTCTCTTTCATGGATAAGGAAACGGTGTTGTAGGCTAGGCACTCCACTGAAGACATCCATCAGCCTACATATTTAATTTCACTTGTTAAGCATAAATATTTGTTTCAAAACTATTTCTAAATTCAGTTCTAATTTCCAGCAAACTAATAAATAAACAATAATAACGAAGTGTGGTCAAAAGTTGGAGTTATATCCAAGCCACACGTCCTATTCATAAGCCCCATATGGTCCAAAAGCTGACATGTGGACAAATCTAAACATGTTTTTAATAAAACAAATATAAACATGCATATAATAAATAATACTGCTAATAATAATAATAATAATAATAACATTATACAAAGCAAGTTGTCATGAATAAACTGAATAAAGCCCCCCAAGATGACGAAGTCCTGGTCTATTGCACAGTCTATTTTAGTTCCTCAAAATAGCAACATGCCAACAATGTGCCTTAACACACCCCTTTTCTAGACCAGCACACCCATGAGTCCACAGCACAAATGGATTTGCTATTTAAACAACGTGTCGCAAAACATAAAAATTAGGGTTCCAATGGTCTGAAAATAGCAACACGTCGTGGCAAATACGTCTTGTGCCTTATTGCGTAGGGTGTATGATACGGCACAATATGTATCTGTGTATATATTCAAATTAATTCTGAATTTAATTGTCGCTCACAAAATCACATTATTATCACACACAAAAAAAAACCTAATAGTATAATTTTCAAAAACAATTTTTCAAGCTTGCATTTTAAGACAGAACTCCCTCCATCACTGTGTAAATGAACGGCCAAATTGCATTACATTTTAGATTTAGAGTTAAAAATGTTTTCTAAATGCCCCTATAATAATAAAATTCATCTGAAATGCAGTTCAGTCAGTTCCTCAGTCTGAGACTTTAGAGTCATCTGACATTCTTCTAATCCAATTGATCTAGTAAGCGTGAAACATGACTCATGCTTCTGAACGGGTGTGTAGATTTGGCAAAAGCTTTGTTACATCAAGGAGTAACCAACACAGATTAAAGCACCGGGTACCCATAATACCGCAGTGCATCTACAGCACTGACTTTTGCCAAAATCCTGGGATGACCAGAGGGATACGAGTGGTGCTCAATGCCAACCCGCCGACCTGGTGTCACAAACCTGGCATCATTTTACAGAAAGGCACCTGGAGGGTTTTGGCACAAGAGGTGTTTAAGAGGCGTTGGCAGTTACGCACATGAACGGCACTTACACAACAACAACAAACCAAAAAATATTAATAATAACAAGACAGTATGACTTTTGATTCCTGTGCCAGGTTTTTGTGAGTTGGTTTAATTCAGAATATTGCGGTGGAATAGAGTTGTAATTTTTACTCTAGTAATATTATGGCAGTATGGGCTGACTGTCACATTAGAGACACAGGCTGTAGGGAAGTTCAAATATACACTCCAAAAATCATGTTTGCTGTTAGTTCAAGCTACTTATTTAAAATTAGATGAAGCAACACATTCCTTGTGTGTTTTGGGACTACTTTAATGTTTTATGTCCAGTACACTTAAATTTGTAAAAACAGTTAAGTTAACTTGATCGCTTTGCGTTGGGACAATAAGAAGGAATTGTGTGGAACCCAGCATTTATTACAGTGTACACTCAAATAATTATGTTTGCTATTTTTTTTCAAACTACTTATTTAAAATAAGCTGAAACAACACAATTCTTGTGTTTTCTGTTGGGACAACTTAAATGTTTTATGTTCAATCCACTTTAATTTGTGAAAACGAATGTTAACTTAATTTCTTCATGTTGTCCCGCCTTCAAGCGCTTCTTATTGGCCCACTGCGCTAGAACAGAACACGAATGGATTGGTTAATATCAGCTGTCAATCACTCAGTTCTGATGACAGGGAGCTACAGCCGCGAAAACGTAAAGGTCTGAATATGAGAGAATGAAAACAACACTGGCAGATTTAGTTTTAGAAACCACCTAAAGTTACAAATATTGGCACATCTGATTAGTGATCATGTAATAAATGTCAATCCAGCATTTACACTTTTCGAAGAGTGGATAAAAGACTTCCAGTGGAACGTCCGCTATGAAAATGACTAAAGCATTCACCATAAAGCGGGTGGGACGGAGTTTTCAGGCGTTCACCATCGCTAAAGAGCATGCATTCACTGCGATGAAACTAATATTGCAGCTCATGAAAAGACCGTTATTGCTACAGTATAAAGATGACGTATGCAAATAATAAGTTATATGTCAATATCACCTGTTCAATATCAGACACCACCCGCGAGAACAGTTATTATTGTTAATTCAGTTCATCTCATTCACGTCAAGCAGTGTGCAGGGCCGGTGAGCGCATGCAGATTTTTGTTTATTTGTTAGTTGTGATTAGAGTGTTAATATATAATAGAATCTGTTCATATAAAACGTGTAGTAACGGTACTCATAATTTTTGGTGTGTGCGACTAAATTTAGTTTAGCTCCTAAAGTTAGGTGCACCGGTGCTACCACGAAAAAAGGTTCATTTCGAGCCCTGGTAAGTATGGGTTGGTATATTTCCAGTATGGATAGATATGTTTCTAGTATGGATTAGTATATTGATAGTATGGGTTGCTATGTTGTTAGTATGTCCAATGTAAAGTCAATGACTATGGAAGTCTATGAGACAGTTGCTAGGGTCCCGTAAGCCGTTGCTAGGGTGTGGCTAGTAAGTTGAAAGGTCATCAGTGATTGGCAGATTGGTAGTCTGAGTTAAATGAGCCCAACCATAAGTCTGTATGACAGTCTGGCGCAAAGTTATGTGTAGTTTGGTGGTTGTAGTTTGAATGGTCTAGGACAGTGGTGGGCAAACTTTTTAGACCCGAGGGCCACATCAAGTTTTCCAAATCAAGCGACATGTTAAATCCATCAAAAAATAACTTTTATTTATACGTGTCATATTAACACACATTTTTTAGTAGTTATTATTGAGTCATATTCATTCATTCATTTTCTTGTCGGCTTTGTCCCTTGCGGGGTCGCCACAGCGGAATGAACCGCCAACTTATCCAGCACGATTTTACGCAGCGGATGCCCTTCCAGCCGCAACCCATCTCTGGGAACTTCCACACACACATTCACACTCATACACTATGGACAATTTAGCTTACCCAATTCACCTGTACTGCATGTCTTTGGACTGTGGGGGAAACCGGAGCACCCGGAGGAAACCCACGCAAACGCAGGGAGAACATGCAAACTCCACACAGAAACGGCAACTGACCCAGCCCAGCCGAGGTTCGAACCTGCGACCCAGCGACGTTCTTGCTGTGAGGCAACAGCACTACCTACTGCGCCACTGCGTTGCCTTGAGTCATATTAACAAGTCAAATTAATTTGCACTGCTATTTATATTTACTTATCAATCATCATAAAACAATAAAATAATCCCTTATAAAATATAATAATAATAATAATAATGTAATAATTTTTACAGTGGAGAATGGAAAAGATATTGTCTGATAGAAAAATCTCATATTAACACATTAAAAATAATTTGAATGTTTGCGTGAAAAATGCAGACTTAGGTTGTAGTCTTTAAAAACAGCAAAACTTTCTTGGCATATTAGACATACCGCTTTCTGTCCGATATTGGTCAAGAAGTATTTTGTTGTCCATACCTCCTTAAACACACGACATTCAGAGTCAGATTTTTTTTTTTTTTTGCCTGACTCATTTTCAGTCATTAACAGTCGAGTGCATTTTTATATCCGAGATTGTGTTCTAATTTTACTGGTTGCGCTAACTGTACCGCATGCAATACTGCCATCAAATGGTGTTCACTTGTATTGCATCATTAATTTACTAATTCTGAAACCAAACCGTTACTCAGAAGTAGCATTGTAAAAACTCCCTTGCGGGCCGGATGAAAGAGTTTAGCGGGCCTCATATGTCCCACGGGCCGT
This sequence comes from Danio kyathit, assembly GCA_903798195.1. NCBI lineage: Eukaryota > Metazoa > Chordata > Actinopteri > Cypriniformes > Danionidae > Danio > Danio kyathit. Next base: position 13,840,423 of record LR812530.1, on the reverse strand, counting down.
AGTTTGCCCACCTCTGGTCTAGGAGATTCATTCATTAATTTTCTTTTCGGCTTAGCGGAATGAACTGCCAACTTATCCAGCACAAGTTTTAAGCAGCGCATACCATTCCAGCTGCAACCCATCTCTGGGAAACATCCATACACACTCATTCACACTCATACACTACGGACAATTTAGCCTACCCAATTCACCTGTACTGCATTTCTTTGGACTGTGGGGGAAACTGGAGCACCCGGAGGAAACCCACGAGAACGCAGGAAGACCATGCAAACTCCACACAGAAACGCCAACTGACCCAGCCGAGGCTCGAACCAGCGACCTTCTTGCTGTGAAGCAACAGCACTACTTACTGCGCCACTGCGTCGCCCTCTAGGAGGAGATGTGTTCTTAAAATAGTCTAAGAAGAAGAAGAAGACGGAAGAAGAAGTTTATGTATTATAACAGTATGTTAACTTTTTCAAGCCACCATAATTAGAGTAAGTGATTTAACAGGGAGACAAAAGAACTGCACAAAAAAAAAAAAAAATTTGCTGCTTGTTGGAGCAATGAAACCAAACATAATAAAAAAGCGTTAAAGCATTAATTATCTGAAGTAGAATGTTCCTAATTTGCATTCAATTTTCATCATTTTCCTTGGTTTGCATTAATGCACACAGCCATCTGTCACAGACATATGTTTGCTCAAAGCTCAGATCTCTGGATCACTTCATTCTATTCTTGAACACACACGCTCTCAGATTTTCTCTCACTGTGTGTTTATGTTGCAGCTGACCCCATGGCACTCCACTGGCACGAGGATGCCACTAGCTGCCCGCAGTCCCCTTTGCCACGTCTTGTTCACCCGCTCTCGGCCAGCCGACGCACCAGACTCTGGTATGTTGCCAAGGGGCGAGTGGACTTCCATGACAACTGTTTAGCGGGAGAGAGAGACAGGCAGGCGATGAGCGAGGTAGGGGGGGGACAGTTTATCTCACTCCAGGGATAGATCTGTGGGATATCTGCCAGGGCCACATGCTATCATTATGGAGCAGGTTGGATAGCACATTAGAGAATGACAACTTTCAATTTGGTGGGCCTTTGAACACAAAGACTATCAGGAGGGGCCGCAGAACACTTGGCCCTAAAGCACTATAGGATTAAAGAGGATTATAGTGATAAAATGTGTGTGTGTGTGTGTGTGTGTGTGTGCACCTATAATGTCTTTCTTACCCTTTATATACAGCAAAGATGTCACTTGGTCTTCAAAGCTTTACACTCCAGAGGAACAATTTCACGTCTTGTCTCGCAAAGTGACCCATAATTCTAATCCAGGTATGAAATATTAATAGTCTAATTGGTGGTGTTTTGCTAACGCAGGATAAACTGATAAACTGATAAACTGAAGTGAGTTGAACTTACAGAAAAACATTTTCACATGAGCTTGCGATTCTGATCTCCAACATTCTTATTGATATGAGCGGACGTCAGTGTTGTGAAAAGTTTACATGGACTACAACTGTATCACGTTTTCCTCTTGAAAACTTTTGTATACAGATGATAATAGCTCATAAATAGTATATATAGTATGTCCAACCAGTCCACATGTGTTTTGTGGACTTGGAGAAGGCGTTTGACTGTGTCCCTCGTGGCATTCTGTGGAGGGTGCTCGGGGAGTATGGGGTCGGAGGCACTCTGTTAAGGGCCGTCTCGTCCCTGTATGAACAGAGTAGGAGTCTGGTTCGCATTGCCGGCAATAAGTCAGACTTGTTTCCACTACATGTTGGACTCTGGCAGGGCTGTCCCTTGTCACCAATTCTGTTCATAATTTTTACGGACAGAGTTTCAAGGCGCAGCCTTGGGCTGGAGGGGGTCCGGTTCGGGGACCACAGGATTTCATCTCTGTTATTCGCAGACGATGTTGTTCTGTTGGCTTCATAGAGCATGGACCTTCAGCATGTACTGGGACGGTTTGCTGCCGAGTGTGACGCGGCTATAATGAGAATCAGCACCTCCAAGTCCGAGGCCATGGTGCTCCACCGGAAAAAGGTGGTTTGCCATCTCCAGGTTGGAGGAAAGTCCTTACCCCAGGTGGAAGAGTTTAAGTATCTCGGGGTTTTGTTCACGAGTGAGGGAAGGATGGAACGTGAGATTGACAGGTGGATTGGTGCAGCGGCAGCAGTAATGCGGGTGATGTACCGGTTCGTTGTGGTAAAGAAGGAGCTGAGCCGAAAGGCAAAGCTTTCGATTTACCGCTCAATCAACATTCCTACTCTCACCTATGGTCATGAGCTTTGGGTCATGACCGAAAGGACAAGATCTCGGATACAAGCGGCCAAAATGAGTTTCCTTCGAAGGGTGGCAGGGCGCACTCTTATGGATAGGGTGAGGAGCTCTGACACTTGGGAAGAGCTCGGAGTAGAGCCGCTGCTCCTTCACATCGAGAGAAGTCAGCTGAGGTGGCTCGGGCATCTGTTTCGGATGCCTCCGGGACGCCTACGTAGGAAGGTGTTCCAGGCATGTCCCACTGGGAGGAGGCTTCGGGGAAGACCCAGGACACGCTGGAGGGACTATGTCTTTTGGCTGGCCTGGGAACGCCTCGGGATCCCCCCGGAGGAGCTGGAGGAAATGTCTGGGGAGAGGGAAGTCTGGGGTTCTCTCCTAAGACTGCTACCCCCGCGACCCGGCCCCGAAAAAGCGGCATAAAAAGAATGAATGAATGAATGATAATAGCTGTGTTTCCATCCTAACGCGAAGCAAATGAAATACCCAAATGCAAATTAGGTGCATTTCTATCACGTTTTTAGAGTGGCTGACTGTAGTATTGTTAACTAAGAAACCAACAGTATACAAGCGTAGTGGAATAACGTAGGTGTAAATGTTCTCTATGTTAGAGTTTGATCTGCAAATGTGGTTTCATAACTCTTTTTTGAAAAAGTCGAAACCACCTCCAGTGAACATAAAAAACATTTTTGCTAATTAAATGAAGTTTCATTTACAGATGATAATAGCCGGGCTTCCACCCTAACGAATAACATACCCAAATGCAAATTAGGTGGATTTCCATCAAGTTGTTAGAGTGGCTGAATGTAGTATTGTTAACTAAGTAACCAACAGTAAACAAGGCAAGCATAATAGAGTAAACTGGATGTAATGTTTGCTACATCAGAGTTTGTTTAACAAATGTGTTTCCATCTCCCATTAATCACATGAACTTTTTTTTTTTTTTTTTAAATCCAAGCACCTTAAGCGAGCAAAAATTTTTTTTTTGCAAATTAAATGAAGTTTCATATACAGATGATAATAGCCGAGATTCCATCCTAATGAATGAAATACCCAAATGTGAATTAGGTGCTTTCCATCAAGTTCTTAAAGTGGGTGACTGTAGTATTGGTAACCAACAGTAAACAAGACAGGGATAATAGAGTAATTGTGGGTGTAATGTTCACTCCGTCAGAGTATTTTCTGCAAACGTGGTTCCATCTTTTATTAATCACATTAACTATTTTTTTGAAGTCCAAAACCACCTCAAGTGGGTGTAAATCCCTTTTTTGCAAATTAAATGAAGGTTCATATACAGGTGATAATAGCCAGGATTCCATCTTAACGAATGAAATACCCAAATGCGAATTAGGTGCAATTCCACCAAGTTGTTAGAGTGGCCAAAGAGCTTAAATGACCAAGAGGCGACACTCTGTTGTTGTTTGGGAAACAGCCACTAGATGCCGCTAGTGTCATGCGGCGGCCATTTTGGAATGAAAATTCCAATAGAACAACAGCATATTATAAGTCTGTAAAATAAACTATTAGAAGTGCTGATGATTGTGATAGTAAGTGTTGTATTGTCGTCTTTCAGGTTGTATCTCAGCTATAATGCGCTTTTTAAATAAATAAATAAAAAACTAAGCAGCTGCTTGCCATCGTGACAGCAAAGAGATCCAATGGACGGCCGATCGCTTTCACTCCAAAATGGCGGAATCACAGGGCTGTTGCTGGGCGCTGCTGTTGCAATGGAACATTCTATTGAGTGTCGCCTCTTGGTCATTCTAAGCTCTTTGGAGTGGCTGACTGTAGTATTGATAAAAAAAGTAACCAACAGTAAACAAGTCAAGCATTATGGAGTAACTTGAGTGTAATAGTCGCTACATAACAGTTTGTTTGGCAAATATGTTTCCATCTCCTTTTAGTCACATTAACCCTTTTTCAAAAAAGTTCAAAACCACCCCAAGTAGGTGTAAAAACTTTTTTTGCTAATTAAATGAAGTTTCATAAACCGATAATAGCCGGGTGTCCAGCCTAACGAATGAAATACCCAAATGTGAATTAGGTGGATTTCCGTCAAGTTGTTAGGGTGCCTGAATGTAGTATTGGTAACCAAGAAACCAACAGCAAACAATAGTAATAGAGTAATGCGGGTGTAATGTACACTTCATCAGAGTTTGTTCTGCAAATGTGTTTCCATCTCCCATTACAGTTTTTCTCAGTGGCTTTGGTGCATTTCTCACAACACTATTTACATTTGCACAACAGTTAATGCATTTCTCAAAACAATTAGCCATTTGTGCACATCATAGTAGCAGTTTCTCATTCCTTCCAACAAATTGCCATTGCTTTTGGACATGCATCAGTTGCTTTCATACAACTCTCTTTTGTTTTATAACATTATCAGTTGCTTATGTCATGTCAGTCAAAATGAACTAAACTTGTGAATGCTGAATAGTCATTCTATATAAAACTAATAGTCCTCATTTCATTACTTGAGTCATTACATACAAAAATGTTGAACTAGTTGTCAAAATCTGTCAAGCAAATTAAAAAAAAAAAAAACTCCTGAAAATGTCTTCTAAATTGAACAATTTGATGAATGATTTACAGACCTGTGTATGTTGTAGGTTCAGTTCCAATATGTACTGCAATATTGTTTACAGTTGTGCACAGCTCTACCCAAAGGAAGTTTATGTTTGTTGTAAATAAGGGTGTATTTATTATTTTGCACAATGCTGTGAATAAATTAGAATTGTAAAGAGCAAATGCAGTAAAAATGTGAAACATACATATTGAGTGTCTTGTACTCCGATACCTCACTAAATGCAGTGATGTCTAACTGTACTGTAGTTTTCTAATGGCTGTGCAAATAGTATATAGTGCTGTCTTGAGCATTTTCAGGAAGTGTCACCAAAATCCAAATTTCTTTTGCATTGGAAAAAAATGAACAGAGTAAACTGTCATAATGAAAACATGACAAAGCCATTTGACTATCTTGTTCATAAACAATGGTGTCAGGACTTTTCATCATGATGACACTGACACTTTCATTGACATGAATACTTGCTTTTGAGGAATGAGCTATCCATTTTGAGCAAGTGACAAGCTTTTGCAGGTTATCCACTAGGTTTTGCAGTTTGCACTAATTGTTTTGAGAAATGCATTAACTGTTGTGCAAATGTAAATAGTGTTGTGAGAAATGCACCAAAGCAACTGAGATAAACTGTAATATTATAATCATTTATTTTGGCATAAAATAAAATCAGTCATTTTAAACCATAAAATGTATGTTTGTGGTATTTTTGTACTATTGCCAAATATATAATTCTACAACATGAAACATATTTATTTATTTATTTATTTATTTATTATTTTTTGTAAATTAGACTTAGAGTTGGTCTGTTTTAATCAAACAAAACACTCGAGCAACTATTCTAACATCCTAGCAACCACACATCAATGCCATTTGCATACTGTAGCACTTTTGAAATAATTAATGGCATTCACTTTTTTATATATATTAAACTCAAGTTTCATCAGTTTTTTATTCCTCAATATTCGATTCATATTTCTGCTAGATGATATATAACTTCTGCCCTGTTCTTGCATGTTCATAGATGCAGTACTGGAATGTCTGGGGGTCAGGTGGGAGCTGCACTGCGCTGTCTTGAGTAGTTCAGACACATTATTTGAGTTGTATACCAGCAGCAAGAGACAGAGGGATGTTCAGGAGAGAGCAGGTAATATGTCTGCTCATATGCTGTAACTCCTGGATCACTAAGTTTCAAAATAATGATTTCCTGCTATTTTGTTTTTGTTCGTTCATTAAATTGTTTTGTTTTTTACATTTATTTATTTATTTATTTATTTATTTATTTATTTATTTATTTATTTATTTTATTGTTTTTTTACTTGTTTATTTATTTATTAATTTATGCATTCATTAATTTTTTCTTATCTCATTTTTGTTTTTGTTCTCGTTTTAGCATTTGTTTCGCTTCGTTTATTTTTGTTTATTGTTTTGTTTATCTTTGCTTTAGTTTTAGTTTGCTTTTGTTTCGCTTTTCAGTTTTTGTTAGTTTGTTTGTTTTATTGCTTTGTTTTCATTGCTTTATTTAGTTTTTGTTCTCTTTTTAGTATTTGTTTTGTTCTGTTTTGTTTTTCCTTGTTTATTGTTTTGTTTAATATTGCTTTTGTTTTTTTACTACAATATATGTAGAGTTCAGCAACTTAAAGCAGTATTACACACCAAACTGCTCAACAGTGTGCAATTTCAGGAATCATCGTGTTAGTCTGAAGATGTAACCATAGCAACAGCATGCTTCATGAACACTCACAGCTAAGCCTTGTGTCCAACAAAACATTTTTCTTTCCTAAGACCTGTGGTTTTTTCTTCAAATGTATCCAATGAGTTTGCCTAAACTTATAACAGAAAAACAAATTACTTATATTTTCTTTACTTTTTTTCTGTGAAACAACCTATTTACAAAATAAGATACAGTACTAGGACCCTGATGATTTATGACATTGCACACTGAGCTGTTTGGTGTGTCATAGTGCTTTAAGTTGCTGAACTCCACATGTATAATAACAAACAAAACAAACAAAAAGCACAAAATAAGTTTAATTAAATAAATAAATGGGCGACGCAGTGGCGCAGTAGGTAGTGCTGTCGCCTCACAGCAAGAAGGTCACTGGTTCGAGCCTCAGCTGGGTCAGTTGGCGTTTCTGTGTGGAGTTTGCATGTTCTCCCTGCGTTCGCGTGGGTTTCCTCCGGCTGCTCCGGTTTCCCCCACAGTCCAAAGACATGTGGTACAGGTGAATTGGGTAGGCTAAATTGTCAGTAGTGTATGAGTGTGAATGAGTGTGTATGGATGTTTCCCAGACATGGGTTGCAGCTGCAAGGGCATCCGCTGCGTAAAACATGTTCTGGATAAGTTGGCGGTTCATTCCGCTGTGGTGACCCCTGATTAATAAAGGGACTAAGCTGAAAAGAAAATGAATGAATGAAATAAATAAATGTAAATAAACAGACAGATAGACAGACAGATAGATAGATAGATAGATAGATGGATGGATGGATGGATGGATGGATGGATGGATGGATGGATCAGGCAGGCAGACAGGCAAGGGGGACACCGACGGCCAAAAACACAGTGGCCCAACTCAGCCAAACAGGCTAAATTGGATTTGTGTGCAGGATTGGGAGTGAAGGTAACTTCTGAAAATCTGAAGAGAAGCATAGCTGCTTATGGGGCTGTTACATATTGCGCCTTTTGTGTGCACAAGTTCGTTGTTTCCATTGGAGGTGCGTGACATGCACGCACATATTGAGAGCAATGTGCATGTGGTGTGCAAGCAGCGTGACCTGCTCACGTATTCTAGATTTCACATATTCAGACAGACAAACAAATAGATAGAAAAATACACTCAATTTAATTTCCAAACACCCACAGATAGACATTTTCAGTACGTGGTGTTTTCATTTGGCTAAAACATGATGATCTATATCTAGCAGTAAATGTTTGAGTTCGACTTTTTTTTTTTTTTATACAATCATTATATTTGCAGTTCTCTGTGGAGACACCAGTGGTACAGAAATAATACATTCTTCAGATAAAATATCTCTTAAAAAGGCATTTAGAAACAGTTGACACCATCCAGAAGTGGCATAGTGTGGGCATGTATGGCTGTCAAGGGAACTGGTTCTCTTGTATTTATTGATGATGTGACTGCTGAAAAAAGCAGCAGGATGAATTCTGAAGTGTTTCAGGAAATAGTTGTTGCTCATATTAAGCCAAATTCTTCAGAACTCTTTGGACTGTGCTTCACAGTGCAGATGGAGAATGACCCAAAGCATACTGCAAAAGCAACCACAGTTTTTAAAAGGGAAAGAATTGGCAAGTTATGCAATGGCCAAGTCAATCACCTGACCTGAATCCGATTGAGCTTGCATCTCACTTGCTGAAGACAAATCTGAAGGGAAGATGCCCCAAGAACAAGCAGGAACTGAAGAGAGTTGCTGTAGAAGGCTGGCAGAGCACTACCAGGAATGAAACCCAGTGTCTGGTGATGTCTATGCGTTTCAGACTTCAGGTGTAATTGACTGCAAAGAATTTGCAACCAAGTATTAAATAATGAAAGTTTGATTTATTATTTTGTCCAATTACTTTTGGACCCTTAACAAGTGGGAGGCACATATGCAAACTGTTGTAATTCCTACAGCGTTCACCTGATTTTTATGTAAATATTCTCAAATTAAAGCTGACAGTCTGCAGTTAACACATCTTTAAGCACATTAATTAATTAAGCACAAATCCATTGTGTTGGTGTATAGAGCCAAAAATGTTAGAATTGTGTCGATGTCCAAATATTTATGGACCAAATATATATATATATTATTTATTCATTATATATATATTTAATTACTTGTCACACACAAAAAAAGGAAAGTGCTCAAATTGGATTTGGAAAAGGTGTAAGAACTCTGATAACAAAAGAGTTCATTAAAATTGTCATAAAATATGCAGTATAATAACTTGTAAACCATTATTATGTAATAAATAATGCAAGAGGGAAGATTACATTATAGTAAACATGATAAATAGACCATGTTATCATCACTGTGATCATATTAAATTGATTGGTTGGGACATAATTTAAAAATATTTATCAGTTTTAAAAATAGTTAAATACTCAGTTTAATTTGTGCAGTTAAAGCCAGCCGAGCCAGTAGTTCTGCTCATGGAAAAGGACTGGTGTACAGAAAATGGCATCTCAGTGGCCCGTTGACTCTCCGACTGCCTGTCAAAGATGCCTCCATCAATAAAGAAGGTAAGCGCTAAAAATATGTCATGCTTATTATACTGTAGCTGTAAATGACAAGCGGTGTCATCATCTGTTGTTGACTTGCTGTCACATGAGCTTCTGATCGTACTGTACTCTCAGTGATGTTGACTGATGAGGGGGCATTCGGTGACAGTTAAGAAGTAACACAGTTATGTAAGAATCTCTGCTGTTTTTTTTTTTTCAGCTTTGTCTTTTGCTCTGCGGATACTTTATGACCCTGAGGAACGCCCCGATGAGTGGGGAGAGGCCGTACTCTCCACTGCTGCCTTACTGGGAATGTCAAACCTCTTCCAGAAGTGAGTTTGGCCATTTTGTAATCTGTTTGTGCACTGACAGATTCGATCAATCTGGTATGTGCTTCAAACAAACAAACAAACAAAGAAAACAATTGCAGAATAAAACAAACAACTCAGGCTCATTCTGATTACGCACCCCTATATAAATTTCTGGAGTGCGCTAAATACATCCCAAGAGGTACTTTTTTTTGCAGTTTTTGTTTTCACAAATCCACCAGAGGGCGCTGTGTACACTTTTTCATTCATTCATTCATTCATTTTCTTGTCGGCTTTGTCCCTTGCGGGGTCGCCACAGCGGAATGAGCCGCCAACTTATCCTTCCAGCCGCAACCCATCTCTGGGAACTTCTACACACACATTCACTATGGACAATTTTAGCTTACCCAATTTACCTGTACTGCATGTCTTTGGACTGTGGGGGAAACCGGAGCACCCGAAGGAAACCCACGCGAACGCAGGGAGAACATGCAAACTCCACACAGAAAAGCCAACTGACCAAGCCCAGCTGAGGTTCAAACCTGCGACCCAGCGACGTTCTTGCTGTGAGGCAACAGCATTACCTACTGCGCCACTGCGTTGCCTGTACACTTTTTGACATTTCAAACTTATCTTGCAAGTGCCATTCGTGCCTGCTCTTCTCACGTAAATCCACCAGAGGCCGCTGTTGACTGACTTGCTGACTTACTCACTGACTGACTGACTGACCGACCGACCAATCCCCCCACTCACCCTCCTCCCTAAACCCAACCGATAGTGTTTTAAAAAGCACAGATGGATCAGCACCAACCAATTTCCCTAAACCCAACCGACAGTGTTGTGAAAAGCAATCCAGTAAAAGAAAATTTCTCGCCTGATTTTTAACACATTTTCAGATTTTACCACATTCTCACCCTGTTATTACTTGTTTGTTTTTTATTTATTTTACTTGTGTTTTTTCTTACCTGCTTTCTGGAACCATTCTTCACCCGACTCAAACCCCATTGCCACAGTCAACTCCGTTCTGCATCTCAAATCCTCCGACATACGCGGCGAGCCACTGGACAAACTGGTAATAGCAGAAAAGCCATCCATATTGAAGTAAAGGCTGATTTATACTTCTACGTCAAGCACATGCGTATGCTCCGGCGCAGCCTTTGTACGGTGGCAGACCCCTCATCGTGGGTGACGCCGACGATGATGTGCACCTCTCCAAAAATGTAACTACACATTGCAACAACGTATAGCACAAGCTCTGTCATTGATCAGCTTGGTAGCGATGACGAGTGTGGGCCGGACCGAGAGATGCACAAGCCCATTGTAATGAGTGTTTACAAGTGTCGAGTCCCGTGAAGGAGCTCCAGATGGAAACTTTTGTGTTGTGTTTACCTTATGATTAAAGTTGTTGCACGCCCACCAGCTTCTGCCTCTGAAAAAGTGAGTTTTAGCTACTTGTACATTAAGGTAGCGTTCAGATAAAAACAAAACACCCTTGAAGAAACTCGAACACAAAAACCTACTGCCAACTAGCATTTCGGAAGTGTTACTGCAGAGCAACACAAACAGCGTGCAGAAGTATAAATGCTGTGGGTCATGTCGATCACTCAACGCAGAAGTATAAACCACGGGGCTTCAGCGTCAACACTTGGCGAAGGGTGTGTCTAAAGTTGGGCCTGACGCAATCATCATAGCAGTGTCAGCCAATGAAAATAGTCCGCAATCGGCTACTGTCTGAGCTGGGGTATTTGCATAAAGTGATCTGATTGGCTGACGCTTCCGTTGGCGCTTGAAAAGTTGCTAAAGTGGCGCTGACGGATCCACAATTCAGTTAAGGCTCGTACAAACCGGGACGCTTTTCGTTTGCGTTTATCGTCAGCGTTTTTCGAGATGTGTTTACGGATTCAAACCCAAGCGATTTTCACTGCCGTCAAGCAGAAGAGTATGCAAAGTCACTCTTTGCCGATAGATGGTGCTACACAACTTTAAGCTTCTGACACCCGCTTGTAACACAGAAGAAGAAGACAGAAAGTTTACATGATTGTTGTTAAAGTTACTGGCAATTTGAACAAGCATGTATGGTTCAAGTAGCAGCTCCAGCTCTAGCGATAAAGAAATGATTATTGTTCACCAGTGCAATAAGCAGCTCCACGTTCATATCGCCTCTGGGCATCTTCTTCAACATGCGCTCGCATTGACAGTTTTGCGCCTCCAAGTGCTGTTTACTGTAACTTCAGCAGCTCTGTGCACGGGAACAAAAGTACCAATCTGACTGGTGGAGAAGGTTTTGATGCGGTGCGTCAAAACAAAAAAACGAGCATGAGGCGTTTCTTAAAAAATGACGCTTTTTGCGCCTGGCGTTTTGCGCGTTGGTGTGCACGATCACATTGGCGCCCATGAGGCGTTAAACGTCTACGTAAAAGGCAACGCTTGACGTCACCCATTCAAAGTGAATGGTGAGCGTTGACACTAACGCCCTGTATGAATGGGGCGCTAATCCGTCAGCTGGTAAGCGCAAAAAGGAACAGTGACATACCGCCCCGTAGCGTTCGTTTTAAACACCATATGTTTCTCTGACTACATAATTCTTCAGATATGTATATAGGACAACGCATTCAGAATGAGCCTACGGTATATTGCAAACAAAATTTATTACAAATTAAAAGTAAAACTGAAAATGTCAAAGTAGTATTCAAATTGATTCCTTAGCTGTCACTTCTACACAAAAATAAATAAACCAAAAAAACAACAACAAATAAACAGACTTTTAGGGTGTTTTTTCTGTAGCTGAGCACTTTTTCTGTTGTTGTCAATAGAAGTGTTACATTTAAAAAAAAATAAAAATAGAGGTAGTGTGAGGCACTCAGAATGTTTTAAAAAGCTCTGTCAATTGGAGAGGCGCTCATAAGAGAGCATTTTTAGAGGAGCGCTGGGGTTTTCAGATCTTTGGTCCACCAAATGTTTGAGCTGAGTTTTTTCTGCACAGTAAATTTAGCTCTGTTAAATCAACTCCTAAAGAGTTCAATTTAACACTAGCCATGAGTGTATTCGGTCGCTCTGTTAACATCTTCCCTTAAATCTTTTGCCAGCCTTAAAGGGCCTTGAAACCCCCTGTCTCAGCAGGGTGTTTTCACACCTCTGTTTTGAAAAAGGTCAGGAAAGTTGGGCGTGTCCAGCTCTGGGAGTGTGGGAGTGTTGGGGGAGGGAAAGAGGGTAAGATATGCATAGAAGGGCGTTTCCATTTGGGCGCGCGCTTAGTTTCACAGGCAAAACAAACAGAGAGAGGCTGATTTGATACGCATGGCGAATGAGAGAAAAAAAAATCCTCCTCATTTCTCTGTAACTTATGTACTCGGTAGGTAGATAGCGTCAGAAAGCCGTGTCTGTATAGGCTATCCTGTCACAAAATGCGGCGAAAATCCTGCACGACGGGAATAGTTTGTGTTTATATGTTTACACTCAGAGAGCAGCATTTACAGCGGATATTTCAGTCTATAATATTGTACTGTAATATTGCAGTGATATTAACATACTGTAAACTTAGTAGCTAAATCATTTTGACTGAGGTATGTCTTTAAAAACTGAAAGAGCACTGCTGAAGATACGACAAACTTTGTAATCTGGGTTAAACAAAGAGCACTGATCGCACACACTTACCTAATCTGTAGTGACAGGACAAAAAGGAGACGAGCGACAAATCCGGATTTCACCATTTCCAGATGCGAAAAGCTCTCGGGTAAAAAATGTTCCTTACAAACGCATTTCTGTCGCGTGTCGCGTGCACTGTAATCCACACGTGAGTCCAGCAGCTCTCTCATAGAGGGAAAATGAAAACAAAACCTTGTTGCAGCACAACGTGGCGTCTCTCTTCCGTCTGTACGGTGTAAACAGGTAAACAGTCTCCGGTGCTATCATGCATATTAATGAAGTTTCGCGTCATACACAATAGAGCGCGCTGATTGGTTTGAAGCACGTTTTTGTTATGAATTAATGCCGCACACCCACATACGTCAGAATGTTCTGGAAAAGACAGACAGCCACTCTCCACTCTGGATTTACACCTATGTATCTCATGGCCGTGACGTAGCTTCAAAAATTCGTTTCAAACAGGAAGAACGAATTTGCTCAAAATAACGCAAAAACAACCAATTTTCACTTTTTAGTGCAATATATGTGTCCTAATAGTGTTTATAGCAGCGTGGGACACATATATGACTGTCAACAGCTCAAAAAATGTGTTTTGGTGTTTCGTGACCCTTTAATTCCTCAAATAACTTGTTTATTTTAACACATTTGGTGGCTGTCAACAGTGCTTGTCTTTTTTTTTTTGTCCCTCAACTTCTCAGCTCCTCCTTTACGTTTAGATATTCAAGGTTTTATCATGTTTACTATCATTGCACAACCTCGCCTCGCAGGTGAATTACAGGAATCTCCAAGTACAGTAGTTTCAATGGCCAGTACATGGCTGTTCTGTTTTATCTCATAAAACACAGTGTGGGGGTAATGCATTACAAGTAATGCAAGTTATGTTATAATATTACTTTTCTAAGTAACGAGTAAAGTAACAAATTACTTAAGAATAAGTAATAATATTTGAGTTACTTTTTTCAAAATGTAAAGTGAGTTACGTTTTAGTTTATTTGATTAGCTTTTTAAAAAAACAAATTTCTGAATTAAACTTAAAGTAGTTACAATGAATCATGCAGTCAATGAGAGAATGTGTTCATTATTTTGAACGCATCAAAGAAAAGGAAAAGGGGAATGCACAGTGATTTTACTTAAGACAAATAGTACAAAAGCAGACACATTGCTTTAAACTTTCAATACTCTTTATATACGACATGGCTCTGGGGTCAGGAAGTTGACATTGGCTTTGGCTCTGTCTTTGGCTCTGAGACTGCAGAATCAGGAAAGGGCCATCTCCTGCACGTATAATCATTACATAAAATGTATCATTGGTTGACATTGCAGCCACCATTATCAATGTAAAATGTATTCAAACAAACATCTATATATGAGCAATATACAGTTGAAGTCAGAATTATTAGCCCCCCTGAATTATTAGCCCCCCTGTTTATTTTTTTCCCGTTTTCTGTTTAACAGAGAGCAGATTTGTTCAACACATTTCTAAACATAATAGTTTTAATAACTCATTTCTAATAACTGATTTATTTGATCTTTGCTATGATGACAGTAAATAACATTTTACTAGATATTTTTCAAGACACTTCTTTACAGCTTAAAGTGACATTTAAAGGCTTAACTAGGTTAATTAGGTTAACTCGGCAGGTTAGGGTAATTGGGCAAGTTATTGTATAATGATGGTTTGTTCTGTATACTATGGAAAAAAAATGCCTGAAAGGGCTAATAATTTTGCCCTTAAATTGGTGTTTAAAAAATTAAAAACTGCTTTTATTCATGCCGAAATAAAACAAATAAGACTTTCTCCAGAAGAAAAAATATTATCAGACATACTGTGAAAATTTCCTTGCTCTGTTAAACATCATTTGGAAAATATTTTAAAAAGTAATATTTAAAAAATTCAAAGGGGGGCTAATCCTGACTTCAACTGTACAGTATATAATACAGCTATAATCGCACTGCTACGAGTGTGATATTGTGTTTATGCAACAGTTCGACGACACAATCGTGTATATAAAAAAAAGAAAATTAAAAACGAAGAGTCTAAAAACCCTTTTGTGTTAGGAACTACTTTCTTCCGCCATTCATTCACATCTGCAGCTGACGTCAAAACAGCAGAAGCCGTTACTAATTCACCAACGTCACTTTAGAGCTGGAGTTTGAATGATTCTTTATAATCTCTATAATGTCTAAAGTGATGACAAAACAGCTGATTTTGCTGACATTTTAAGATTAGAACGCTGAACGTGACATGAAAGACTGTCTACAGAGATATCTGCCTATACAGTCTATTACAGTCTACAGTATTTCTCTGTTGCAATCGGTATATTGTGACGGATGCCAGGTGTCCCAGCGTTTACCCGGAGACTTTTAGGAATGAATAAAAGGAGACCGAAACTATTTCGCTCTTCCTATTGGCCTTTATGCGTTTCTCCCAAGTGCTGTCGATTACATATATGCCAGTCAGCGACAATGAGTAGGCAAAAGAAAAAAAAAGACACTCAAACATCTGTCGCAAAATAAAATGTTACATTATAGAAATAAAAGAATGATACAGCGACCATCTACTCCTCAGAGCACGCCATAACTGAACTGAGCTCCTATGCATGCATGTTTACATCTCAAAGGTAAAACAACCACAGAAGAAGTCCTCTTAAAGGGGATATGACATTTATATACAATGCATATCAAACATTAAGCGACTGTTGCAATATCACAATAACTAACCCTGAAAAAATCAGCACAATAACTACCAGACTGCTGTTGTGCTTGCGAGTAGGAAAAACGCTAAACACAAGCAGGCATTTTTTCTTTCTTTCTGCCAACACAACACACATTCCTGATGTGTGAGTCCCATATCTCACACTCAATGCACTACAATTACTATGGTAACGTTATAAAAACAGTACTATAACATACAAAAGAGAGAGATCGACTTGGAATATCACTTACCAGTTTAATAATGATTTGATCAGCTGTAGCTACGCTGTTTTAATCTTCTAAGGGCTTATTATGCGCTCCTGTCGCCATCTTGCGGATAGAAAACGTCAACCGTCTTTGGTCTACTCAGTATGGCAGGCTAATGGCCGCTCGACACGCTGACTCTCATAAGTGAAGTTTATTTATAAACTAATTTCGAGAGGATCACGTGCTTATGATTGCTAGCAGCTGGACCCACATTATCCAAATCAACATGCACCAATCAAATGATCCCTAAACTACTATAAATATCCCGGGTTCCATATCACCGCTATCTTCGCTTTGAAGAATCCCCCCTTCCACCCCTACTCCTTCCCTTTTCTAGATGGGTGACACGGTGGCCCAGTGCTTAGCGCTGT
Source organism: Danio kyathit (assembly GCA_903798195.1). NCBI lineage: Eukaryota > Metazoa > Chordata > Actinopteri > Cypriniformes > Danionidae > Danio > Danio kyathit. The sequence continues at coordinate 13,824,084 of LR812530.1, read as the reverse complement.
TGCCTCACAGCAAGAATGTCAATGGTTCTAGGCTGTACCTAACCAGCGGGCATTTTCTGTGCGGAGTTTGCATGTTCTCCCCGTGCTCACGTGGGTTTTCTCCGGGTCCTCCGGTTTCCTCCCACCGATTAAAAACACGCAACCTAAATTTTGATTGATCAACTTTATAGACTTGCTCCCTATGTAGTACCTATCTCGTTAAAGAGAACTACTATCTGCTCTTCAACACTACGACGGGGGAGTTCTCGAGATCTACCTGAGCTCGATCTCCCCTCTCGCCTTGCAACGGGAGGGAGCCCCGGGCTCGAGGATCTCATGAGCTCAGGGCTCTCTCCCGGGACAGCATGCCAAACAAGCTTTATAATTAATCATCAGCTAAGTGTGAACTCTTGAAATTGTAAATATTTTAAAATAGTCACTATTCTTATAAATAAACTGCATAGTACATTATATTGCCCAACAGCAGCTGTAGACTGTCCTCTGCTTTTTCTGACTGTATGTGGGTGGAGTAATACACAAAGGTGAAGGGTGAAGAGGCCTTTGTGTGCTGTTACTGGCAAAATATCACACGGCTATCAGCCAATCAGATTCAAGAACCAGACAGAACTGTTGTATATATTAAAATATTTAAGCTAGCATAAAATCTAACAACACCACAACACACACCACAATTATATAAACATTAAACAATATCTACATATTTCATACAAATCGAAGGTAATGTACATCTATGAAAGGCAATTTTGATGTGAGACCAGCTTTGTATTGCCCGAGATCGTAAAGCAGTCTGGCAAAAAATGTTTTGGAAACACAAGCAAGTGTCGCCCACTATTCTGGGACATTCCCTTCATATATGAAAGTAATACATTTAGCTATTGCCTCATTTAAAAGTGGGATTCTGTGTAAGGACACCTGTGGGTCTCTACATCCAAACTAACAGCAGACTCCATGGCAGTTATTGTTATGCTCCGTTCACACCAGACGCAAATGAAGCGTCAACCATAAGTGATTTACATGTGAAGTCAAAGACGCGAATAGACATGCTGCGGAACGTTTTGCGCGATTAAGGCAGCGCAAAGCAGTGCATTGAGCATTTTGCGCATTTGACACACTTAACGCGCATATCTATTGGACCCAGATTTGGTGCCGAACCAATCTATGCAGTTTTTCAGCCTTCCTAAAGTACATAAAGTACAGCTACTCTCTGAATAAACTCCATGTTAGCCGTTAAGCAATGAAGCTAGAGTCACCAGGCAGACAGAAGCCCTGCCCATGACGCAAATCTACATCTATTGTGAAGTGAATTTGACGGGTGAATCAGGCAAGTAAACTCAAAATGTTCCCGCGTCTGTTTACATGCGAATAACGCCATTTATGATAATCATAATAATGGATTGATTGATAAATAAATTGTGGCACATAAGTACACTCAGACAGTTTATTAAAAAAAGTGGTCCCACTTTATATTAAGTGGCCTTAACTACATGTACTTACATTCAAAAAATAAATACAATGTACTTACTGTGTTCATTATGTATTGCAGATCACTTTTGGTGTTAGTTAGGGTAGGGTTAGAGACAGGTTTGATGGTATGGGTAGGTTTAGGGATGGGTTAAGGTGTAAGGGATGGTCAACAATGAAATTATAGGTGTAATTACAGAAATTAGTAACAATGTAATTACATAGTTGTATTTAATCAAGCATAAGTACAATGTAAAAACATGTATTTATGCAATAAGTACATTATAACAAATGATTAATTTCAATGTAACTACATATTAGTTAAGGCCACTTAATATAAAGTGGGACCCAAAAAGTTTCAACTTGTCTGAGCTGACAGATACAAACTAAAACTAAACAAACACAAAAAATCTACAAAGTGAAAATGTAATCCGATGGCAACTTTAAATCAAAAGAGATCATTTAGATTGATTGATTGATTGATTGATTGATTGATTGATTGATTGATTGATTGATTGATTGATTGATTGATTGATTGATTGATTGATTGATTGATTGACTGACTAAGGGTCACATTAAAAGTCTCCTACAAGTAATGAAACAAAAAACATGTTCCTGTGCTTATTTAATGTGTCATATTAAGTAATAAACGCTGATCCAGTAGTTTCATAAGTCCACACCCAGGTCTCTAGCGTTGTTTGGGTTATTCAGTATAGTCTGATTCATATCCAGGATGTTGGGTGGATGTGATTTTTGGCAGTGCAGTAAGACTCTGATCAACCATGTTCCACCCAACAAAGTTTGAGCTACAGCTTACATTGGATCACAGTTAGTTTCTCTATCGGTCATGGGTGTGTCAATTTGTAATTATTTATGCGAATCAAATTTTTTGCACAGTCACAAAATGCTCAGATGTTTAGTTTCAGAATGACTCTTGTTTTGGCAAACGTGAAACATGAATTTTAAGAAAATATTTGCTACCTTCCAGTTTTTACTTACACTGTAAACAATTTTAAAGAGCCCCTATTACACATTAAAAATGGTCATATTTTGGTTTTATGGGTCCCCAACAACATACTGATATGCATGCAAGGTCAAAAAACACTTTCATGGTCTTATAATATTAATTTATTTTTACCTAATTATCCCCGCGACTCCCATATGAATCGTTCAGTGAAAAATCTAATCTGCCAAAACATGGCAGGACAAACAGGGAAAAATGCTTTGTGCTTCACTGGAAAAAACAAGACTCAGCAAAGAGTCTGTGTGAATGATGTGCCTTCCTTGTAATCAGTCCATCATAAGCTTCCAGCTGTGTGTGTGTAATCAGGAACCAGAAACTTTTAGAATTATAGTTTGAGCATTTGTTTTGTCATTTTATTATTACAGGATTTTACTGAGTTGTTCATAGTAATTAAATATCAAATACATTTCTCATTTGAGAATACATTTTGCTTTATTATTTGATCGTTTGAGCATTTGATTTATCATATGGGTAGTTGTTTCATTACTTGATCTTTTTAGGCATTTAAATTTTCTTTTTAATTTTGCTAGGAAAAAACTTCCATATATATATATACATAAAAGTTAAAGACAAATTAACAGTTCAGATGCACTAAGCATTTCTTTTTGTAGAGTGAACTATGTAAGTGTGAGATGAAAATACACATTAAGACTTTCTGCACTTTCTGCAAATAAATAAATTACAAATGATTAATAATTTCAAATTACATTAGCATTATTGCAGTAGTATTTTGTTGTTGTTAATAATAATGACATTAGTGTTATTATTTGTGTTACTATTATTTTTGTCGTTGTTGTTAGGGTTAGAAATACTGCAACCTTTATTTTTTCAATTGAGGAGGTCTGAGATAAACCTAAAGTAACAAGTTGGCAGAAGCTTTTATGGGTAAACCTGCAAAGTGTTGCTCCCAAAACTAATCTTTCTAACTTAATGAAGAAAATGTAGATTTATGTGAAAATAAACTTGTTAAATATAGTTGTACAGACATTTTTACTGATTTTTGCCAAACCCACAAAAAAAAAAAAAAAAAAATCAAGTTGGATTTTTTTTACAGTGTAGGTTTAAATTGGCTTTTCGTTATTTTAATTATTATTTAAGCTATGAACTATTTGTCATGGTTTTTTGTCATCTTGTCAAATTAATGAATTGCAATTCTACAAATAATTTAGTTCTATAATTTGTTTTCAGTAATTTTCTATCAGGGCAACATGGTGGCGCAGTAGGTAGTGCTGTCGCCTCACAGCAAGAAGGTAGCTGGTTCGAGCCTCGGCTGGGTCAGTTGGTGTTTCTATGTGGAGTTTCGCGTGGGTTTCCTCCGGGTGCTCCGGTTTCCCCACAGTCCAAAGACATGCGGTACAGGTGAATTGGGAAGGCTAAATTGTCCATAGTGTATGAGTGTGAATGAGTGTGTATGGATGTTTCCCAGAGATGGGTTGCAGCTGGAAGGGCATCCGCTGCGTAAAACGTGCTGGATGAGTTGGCGGTTCATTCCGCTGTGGCGACCTCCGATTAATAAAGGGACTAAGCCGACAAGAAGAGGAAAGAATGAATGAATTTTCTATCATTATCATTCTAATATTTTGAGTATAAATAATGTTTAAAGGTTTAACAAATTTCTTTAATATAAAAAAAAATAATAATAATTTCATATAAAATGAACAGCAATATACACTATAAAAAATGCTGGGTTTCACACAATCGATTTGAGTTGGAACAACATGAAGTAATTATTCATTCATTCATTTTTCTTTGGCTTATTTATCAGGGGGCCGCCACAGTGGAATGAACCACCAATTATTCTGGCATATGTTTTATGCAGCAGATGCCCTTCCAGCTACAACCCAGTACTGGGAAACAATCATACACTCAGTCATACACTATGGCCAATTTAGTTCATCCAATTCACTTATACCGCATGTGTTTGGACTGTGGGGGAAACCGGTGCACCCGGAGGAAACCCACGTGAACACGAAATGCCAACTGGCCCAGCCGAGATTCCAACCAGCGACCTTCCTGCTGTCAGGCGACAGTGCTAACCACTGAGCCACCCTGAAGTAATTAAGTTAACTTTTAAATTTTTACCAATTTGATTGAATTGAGCATAAAACAATTAAGTTGTTCCCTCCAAAACTCAAGAATTGTGTTGTTTCAGCTCATTTTTAATAAGTAGTTTGAAGTCGGCGCCAGTGGTGTAGTGGTTAATGTGTTGACACACACTCACGGCGACCCAAGTTCGATTCCCGCCTCGCGGTCCTGTGCCGATCCTTCCCCCCTCTCTGCTCCCCATGCCTTCCTGTCAAACTCTATACTGTCCTGTCCATTAAAGATGAACCCCCCTCCCCCCTAAAATAAAAAAAAAATAAATAAAAAATAAGTAGTTTGAACAAACAGCAAACATCTTTTTTTGAGAGTATGAAAAAAACAAACTATTTCTTTGATATATCAAAAAATGACATTCTTATATGATTGACAGGTGTCTTAAAGAGATGATGGCAGATATCTCATCTTCAAATGTGGGCAGCTTTCATCAAGCATCCTGCAAGGTAATTATTATTACTATTATTAATATCTAAATGGGGCATCACGGTGGCACAGTGGGTAGCACGATCGTCAAAGCAATAAGGTCGCTGGTTCGAACCTCGGCTGGATCAGTTGGCATTTCTGTGTGGAGTTTGCATGTTCTCCCCGTGTTGGCGTGGGTTTCTTCCGGGTGCTCCCTCCCTTTGATTTTTTTTTCTTTTTTTAATATTTCCCTAATTATGTTTGCCAGAGCAAGTAAATTTTCACAGTATGTCTGATAATATTTTTTCATCTGGAGAAAGTCTTATTTGTTTTTTTTTCGACTAGAATAAAAGCAGTTTAAAATTTTTTATGAACCATTTTAATGTCAAAATTATTAGCCCCTTTAAGCTATATATTTTTTCGATAGTCCACAGAACAAACCATTCTTATACAATAACTTGCCTAATTACCCTAACCTGCCTAGTTAACCTAATTAACCTAGTTAAGCCTTTAAATGTCACTTTAAGCTGTATAGAAGTGTCTTGAAGAATACCTAGTAAAATACTATTTACTGTCATCATGGCAAAGATAAAATAAATCAGTTATTAGAGATGAGTTATTAAAACTATTATGTTTAGAAATGTGTTGAACAAATCTGCTCTCTGTTAAACAGAAATTGGGGGAAAAATAAACATAATAATTCAGGGGGGCTAATAATTCTGACTTCAACTGTATGTGTGTGAATGGGTGTGTTTGGATGTTTCCCAGGGATGGGTTGCAGCTGGAAGGGCATCCGCTGCGTAAAACATATGCTAGATAAGTTGGCGACCCCTGATTAATAAAGGGACTAAACTGAAAAGAAAATGAATGAATGAATGAATAATATCTAAATCAGCGGTGTTCAAACTTTTTCTTATGAAGGGCCAAAAAACAAACTTGATTAAGGCTAATGGGCCGAAGGTAAATATAGTTGGGTAATTTCCTAGTTTATTTAATAATGTTTAAAATGACTAGAAAACATTGTTTTATATAAACTAATACAGTTTTTTTTACATTTAATAATGAACTTATTACAATAAAAACAATCTCATTTATAACAGAATTACACCAGTTTTTGCCTTGATTTGCTTGCCGATGTCTTCTGCATTGTCCTCTATCTGTCGAGTGACAGTATTTACATTTTTAGAAAATCGAATTCATTTACAGCATTTCATTGAAACATTTAATTTCAGTTTGCTTTTTTGTGTCTCAGCAATAAATCTAACAAAAAAAGCTTACGTCAAATTAGAAATGAAGATCTCTGTTTTAAAGGCATTCACCCCAACCCTCTCCATCATACTCACTTGTCCTCTCAGATGGGATGGTGGGCCAAATTAAAGGTTACAATGGGCCAACTTTAGCCCACTGGTCCTACTTTAGGCATCTCTGATCTAAATGTATAATAAAAAAGTTTTTGTCTTTAAATGATCAATAGGGGGAGCTCTGTATTCAGCGTTCAAACGTCTGTAAACCTCTTTCTGTGTTTTTCCAGTTCAAAGAGACTTTTCTCCAGAGAGCATGTGAACGCTGGCTGGAGCTGTTCTTAGTGACCGAACTCTCTTCTCACATAAAACTCAAAGATTTGCCATTTGACCTGCTGTTGAAAACCCTCCGTAGTCCAAGGTCTCTTACGTTTTTGTGTGTTTTCTCATCTTCTTGACCTTCTCAAGTGTGTCACATTTCCAAACACTTTCTTCACGATCTTGTCTGAATGAATCTCTCTCAGTTATTTGCATCATGAAGTTGTCTTCCAAATGCTTCATTACTGCATTGCAGGATGTTTTACTTTGAGCTAGTTTATAATTGTTTTCTTCTATTCTCATTACTGTTATATAGTCATGAAAATCATCCTATCTGCAAACTTTTATTTTTATTTACATTAGCATTTTTTTTTATTTACATAAATGTACATTTATAAAAAAATTGTAATGTAATAGACATACACACACGCACATTAAATTAATACTTTATGATTTACGTCAGAATTATTAGCCCCCCTTTGATTTTTGATTTTTTTTAAATATTTCCCAAATGATGTTTAACAGAGCAAGGGAATTTTCACAGTATGTCTGATAATATTTTCTCTTCTGGAGAAATTCTTATTTGTTTTATTTCGGCTAGAATGAAAGCAGTTTTTAATTTTTTAAAAACAATTTTAGGGTCAAAATTATTAGCCCGTTTAAGCTATTTCTTTTTTTGATAGTCTACAGAACAAACCATCGTTATACAATAACTTGCCTAATTACCCTAACCTGCCTAGTTAACTTAAATAACCTTGTTAAGCCTTTAAATGTCACTTTAAGTGTCTTTAACCTAGTAAAATATTATTTACTGTCATCATGGCAAAGATAAAATAAATCAGTTATTATAAATGAATTAATAAAACTATTATGTTTAGAAATGTGTTGAAAAAATCTTCTCTCCGTTAAACAGAAATTGGGGAAAAAAGTAAACAAGGGGCCAAAAATTCTGGGGGGCTAATAATTCTGACTTCAACTGTATACTACCAGTCAGAATTGATTTAATGATTATTTTAAATAAGTAATATTGGCATTTATTCTTGTGTATTGCATTTTATTTTTTGTTGGAAAGATGAATTTTTAGTGTCAAATTTGCTTTATAAATCAGTCTGTGATGGTTTGATGGTCAATATATATTTTTTTATATCAATGTTAAAAGCAGTTGTGTAACATTATAAATGTATTTTCAGTAAATTATTCATCAATTTAACACCTTCTTTCTGAATAAAACTGTATATTGTTTACTGTTGCTTTTTCTAAAACCACTAAATAATAGAAAACTGTTGTCAATGTTGATAATAATAATTAATAATATTAATATTAATAATAGTTAATATTACTTATTAACTGGAAAAATAAAGTTCGTAGACAAACTTTAAGGTGGATTAAGAAAGCCTAGTCTGAAAGTTTGAAGTAGTTTTAAATTTAAATAATTGAAGTAGTTTTTTTTAGAGGTTTGAAGCAGTTGGCATAGAGAGATAACTACGTACATGTTAGCATGTTTCTAGTATGGATGTCGTTAGTATGTGTCTAGTAGGGATTAGTATATTGCTAGTATGGGTTGGTATGTTGTTAGTATGTCCAATGTACAGTCAATGGCAGTTTTTTTTACAATGGAAGTCAATGGGACAGTTTCTAGGGTGTTGTAAGTGGTTGCTAGGGTGTGGCTAGTAAGTTGAAAGCTCATCAGTGATTGACAGATTGGTAGTCTGCGTTAAATGAGCCCAAACTTAAGTCTTTATGACAAGCCTGGCGCAAAGTTATGAGGTCACAAAGTTTGGTCCAATGTTAAGTCAATGCGACTTTTTTGAATTTTCCGGTCAAAACCGTAAGTCGGATCAGTTGTAAAAGAGCAACTTAATTCAGTATAGTTTGGAGTTAGTTTGATGTATGAATGGTCTAGGACAGGGCTATTCAATTAGTTTGTCACGGGGGCCAGTTCATGAAAAACATCCCAAACGAAGGGCTGGAGAGACATGACTTGCAATATAAATGATGACACAACTGCATTTAAGAGGCAATTATGTATTTTTGATCCTTTAGACACCCACGTTGTATTTGTCTACATTAAAATGTTAATATATTGTATTTTGAAACTATATAATATCACTGCATTGTACAATAAGTTTTTTTTAACAAACATTCAAATGTTGTATTTCACAGCACAACAAAATCAGTGTATTGCTTAAGTAGGCTTCTTCTACATTCAGATATGTTCATATGTGATGTTTTGAACTGCATAACAATTATGGATGCAACAATTATAGATTTTGGTTGTACTATTATATAGTGTGAAGAATAATCAGCGTTTCACAGTTATCACGTCTAATGTAAATTTAAGCTTTATATTAGCTAGATTTAGATCTGGACATGCCTAACTAATATTAAAAAACCTTTAAAAGGCATTTTCATTAGTAATAGTTTTTATGCTGTAGGTTTTTCTGTGCTTATAGGGCTACACAATTTAATTATGTGTGTGTTTATAGAGAGGAACGGGAGAAAATAATATAATAATAATTGTTATGTAGGTCGGCGCCAATATTTAGATTAACTGTTGTTATCATCTGTGTTCATACATACATAATCATTTTAATAATAGTTCGTCTAACATGTCTTTTGTTTACATTGCTCTGAAAGCTAAGCACAACTCTCACCGTTACAGCATGAGATGTTTTCTACTGCGTGCGCCCAGACAGCCGCGAGCGCGTTGCTCCACTTGCGCCCGCATATTGGCATATATTCTTACGACATAACAAACTTGCGCGCAGGAAAGACGTGATATGGGAACAGTTGGCAACTTGGCGTAACTTTGTTCAGCAGTTTCGTTTCGTGCGGCAGAACAGAAATGCAGAAATGCGGCTTAGAGAAGCCTTTACGATTAATTAACCATGACGAATTAAAGCGCAGTTAATAGTGAAATTGGTTAATCGTTGCATCCCTAATAACGATATCAGTGCATTGTACAAAAAACCTTTTCTACAAACATATTCAAATGTATTTGGCTGCTCTCGACACTGTCAGGTGACTCACGCTCTGCGCAGCTCATGCTGTATTGAACAGGCGCACGTCACTTCATAACTATAGCGGCCGTTTTTTGACTGAACTAAATTTATTCTTGATGTCTCGGTCACACTATTTGGAGGGCCAGAACAAATTGCCTCGGGGGCCGGGTTTGGCCCACGGGCCGCCAATTGAATAGCCCTGGTCTAGGAGGAGATGCATTCTTAAAATAGTCTAAGGATGCTTACACACTAGCACTTTTGGTCCGCACCCGGGTTCATTTGACGTCAAGAGTATGCTACGTTTAGCTAGTGTGAATGTGTCCTCTGAACTCTGGTGCGCATCCGTGAACCGTACTCGAGTCCGCGTGAAAGAGGTGGGGTATGGTTCGCACAAACTCTAGTCCGGTTCTCTTCTGGTATGAATGCAATCGTACCAAATAACCGAAGTGAACCTTCAACAGTAAAACAAACTATCGTTTTCATAATGTTCATTCGTGTGTGTGTGTGTGTGTGTGTGTGTATCACATACTGTACCTTGGTGATAACCAGGACTGAGCAAGGTCAATCACAGTGATAATGTCTGCTTGTCTCCTCCAAAAACAGCTTCTGCAGACATCGCGTTATGTTCTGAACGTTTATAATATTTTTGCGGCAGATAGATGCGAGTCGCTTTCTGTATGTCTAAAACCAAAAGATTCAGTAAAAGCAGTCGATATATTGATTTCTGTGACAGGCCTAAATCTCACTATTAACTACTTTACTATTATTAATATATTGACTGTTCTTATACTTATAAGTATAGGTATTAAGTATCACATCCCATAACCCATAATCAAGGGCCACACTGAATCTGCGCATGCAGAAATCTGCAGATTTTTAGCCCATCATTAAGTCTACTTGTGTAAATGTGCGTAAATTTAGATTTATTCAGTTTTTAAATTAATTTTACTAATATTATTGTGATATAATAATAGCAATATTAAAATGTTCATAAGATTTATTTACAATTCAGTTTGTAAAGTAATATTTTCTGTCATTTAGTATATATATATATATATATATATTGTTTTTTTTTTTTACCAAATAAGTGGATCTAATTGGATTTGCATTGTAACTTTTGTAAAAGTTTAAAAGTTATTTCTTTTTTATTTAATATATTAGGTTTTTAGTTATAATACTCCTAAAATCATTCCACATTAATCTGCAGATTTTTTACAAAATTATCTGCAGAAATAGCAAAAAATGTCCACAGATTCTGTTTGGCCTTACCCATAACTATACCCAACTACCTACTAACTATTAATAAGCAGTGTGCCGGCCCGTCCTACAGGCAATATAGGTGGTTGCCTAGGGCCCCGCGTTTCTTGGAGGGGCCCACAGACGTTGCTCTTATATTATATTTACTGTAAACTTAAGCACGGGGACGAGCGCGAACGCTTAAACCACAAACCCTATTAAACGCGATACAATTCACAACGACGGTGAGAAAAAAAAAAACTTCCACATTTCATTAAAAGATTTGCTCTGTGTAATTCATACATGACAAATAGCTTAAAACGATAATAAATACACAACAACAGTATGAATAAAAGCAGAAAATATTAGAAACATACCCAGCAGCACCACACTCTATTTTGCATAACCCAGCCTGCGACCGGCTATTGGGTGAACTAGAATCACGTAACGTATTCCTACATAGATTCCACATCTTTCTCCAAATTGCTCACGTTGGATGTAAAGCCAAAAAAGTGTCGTAAAAAAAGCAGAGGAAGAAAAGCAAGCTCAAAGCAAAGGTATGTTCTGCTATGCATAATACATTATTTCGTAGTGTGGTATTAGGACTCGTTTTAACGAATGCAATGATGCCCATGATCACAGAAATACTTGTGTAATATGTGAGACAAAAAGAGGCCACATTCAGCATGTTTCATTAAATAATCAATTAATTATCTATCCCACTAATTCACCCTACTGAAAAAAAACATGACATTTTGTCAAAATCGAATTTTACCCACTTTCCAACATCTAATGCAAAGTTTTGTTTGTGTAAATCTCAATTTGTGTAAAAACAAGCTCAAATGTCTCCTGCATTTCTAGTTATTTATCCATATATTTGTATGTTATTCATTTACAAAAAAATGCATTTGATTCATGTTTTATTTGTATATGTCATACTTAAATACTTCATTGTTTTAAATGAGTGTTTTTTGGCTTGAAAACTTATTTGTTTAAATCTGAGTAAATATTTTTACATATGTATTATAAGTTAAATATGTTATAGTTAATACAAAGTTATACAGTTAAATATAAAAAAAAAAAAATTGTGCTTTCTCCTCACTGTTTTTACACCGGTGGGCCCAATTTGTTTTGATCTCGCCTAGGGCCCCTCAACTTTATGGGCCGGCACTGGCAGAACATTAAAAAAAATTGTAAATTTGTGTTTTATAAAGCTTAGTTAATGGTTTGATAATAGCAATTACCTTAAGTGGGACCTTAATTGTTAATTATTTATAATTATTGCAATTATTTTAAAAAAGTCGAACAGTTATTGTACACTTTAAAAATGTTGGGTTCCACACAATCGATTTGTCTTGGGATAAGTTAAAGGAATTAAGTTAGCTTATTGTTTTTTTTTTTTGTTTTTTTTTTTACAAATTTAAGTAGATTGAACATAAAACAATTAAACTGAACAAAAAAGCACCACAAATTGTGTTGCTTCCACTTATTTTAAATAAGTACTTTGAACAAATAGCAAATATATTTTTTTTCTGTGTGTGTGCGCATATTATTGTATGCATTTTAAAAACATAATTTTGTATTATTCTAAACATTTGTTCATATTTATGTACAGTTGAAGTCAGAATTATATGCCCCCCTGAATTATTAGCCACACTGTTTATTTTTTTACCCAATGTCTGTTTAACGGAGAGAAGATTTTTTCAACACATTTCTAATCATGATAGTTTTAATAACTCATTTCTAATAACTGATTTATTTTATCTTTGTCATGATGACAGTAAATAATATTTTACTGGATATTTTTCAAGACACTTCTATACAGCTTAAAGTGACATTTTAAAGGCTTAACTAGGTTAATTAGGTTAACTAGGCAGAATAGGGTAATTAGGCAAGTTATTGTATAATGATGGTTTGTTCTGTAGGCTATTGAAAAAATATATAGCTTAAAGGGGCTAATAGTTTTGATCTTAAAATGCTTTTTAAAAAATTAAAAACTGCTTTTATTCTAGCCAAAATAAAACAAATTAGACTTTCTTCAGAAGAAAAAATATTATCAGACATACTGTGAAAATTTCCTTGCTCTGTTAAACATTATTTGGAAAATATTAAGAAAAGATAAATAAATTCAAAGGGGGGCTAATAATTCGGACTTAAACTGTATACATGTACTATCACACACACTGATCGTGTTTATATACAGTACTGCACATAGGATTGCAATATGTGGTGCAATGTATGGTATTTACTTTATGCTGATGTAAATAAAAAAATGCTGACATTGTGATTTCTCAAGATAGCATAACAGTAATGAGAATCTAATGTTAGTTACCATTGAGAATTACAAGATTCTTAGTAAAAATGCAAGATAAAAACTCAGAAGCAAGCTTACACAAACATTCCTTATTTATAAAGCACATTTCTGATCTTGAAATCACCTTCTGCTTAGATAATGACTATCAAAATGCCTCAGAAATGAGCAGATGGAGTAAAGCAGCAGCAAACTAATAAGCTCTCTGTGTCTAGACTGTTTGCACCTGATGAGTATGAGGTCTTGCGAGCATTATTGTACTGGCTATACCTGCAGTTAAACCCCCTCAGACAGACCCTACCTGCCCATAGCACCATCATCACCTTCTTCTCCAGGTACATAACCTCCTTCATGCCATTTACAGCTATCACAACAACATAATGCACACGGTCCATTAGCAGCCTATAATTCCAGACACTAAAAACCACATTTTCGAAGGACATTACAATATTTCAGCACCTGTCATACACTATGCCTTCTTACTGAATTAACCTTCATAGCGCATAGCTAGTTTCATGCACATATGCTGTTTTAATGGCGTCCCTCCATCATATATCTGTCTTTTTTCAGGGAAACGGCTGTTTTCTTGGAACTGCCTCAGGGCCAGAAATACATCACTGCCTTTCAAGCTCTTCGTATGCATGGCATTACCGAATGTAAGTTTTTGATTCTTCATGCATCAGAATCCAACATAGACTCATTCTGAAAATGTACCCCTTAGGGCTGCAACTAACGATTATTTTAATAATCCATTAATCTCTCGATTGTTTTTTCGATTAATCGATGAATTAGATTTTTTTTAAAAGCATTCATTTTCAACCCTTTATTCAAAAACAGAACTAAAATCTTTAGAAAGTGCACTTGAACATGCCTGAGCTGTTATAATAATAATAATAATAATAATAATAATAATAATAATAATAGGCCTGGGCGACGCAGTGGCGCAAAAAGTAGTGCTGTCGCCTCACATCAAGAAGGTCGCTGGTTCGAGCCTCGGCTGGGTCAGTTGGCGTTTCAGTGTGGAGTTTGCATGTTCTCCCTGCGTTCACGTGGGTTTCCTCCGGGTGCTCCAGTTTCCCCCACAGTCCAAAGACATGCGGTACAGGTGAATTGGGTAGGCTAAATTGTCTGTAGTGTATGAGTGTGAATGAGTGTGTGTGGATGTTTCCCTGAGAGAGGGTTGCGGCTGGAAGGGCATCCGCTGCGTAAAAACGTGCTGGATAAGTTGTCGGTTCATTCCGCTGTGGCGACCCCGGGTTAATAAAGGGACTAAGCTGAGAAAGAAAATGAATTAATGATAATGGGCCTGTTTCAGTAAGGAGGTTCAACCAACTCGGAGTTTAAACTTTTCTGGCGAGCCATTGCGGTCAATCTTTGCTTGCGTGGTGCCGCTTCCTGGCGGGGTCAACCTCGTCTCCCGTCCAAAGCCTGCAGGTTACCTGCCTCCCTCGAAGCCAGAGCCTACAGAGCTGCGGGCCGGGCTGCTTCCGTCCTGCACGTTATGGCCACCTACCAGTGCTACCAAGCACAGGCGCTGGCCAGGCTGCACGAGGGTGGTTCCGACCCAAGCTTGTTTCACGAGCTCCGCATGACAACCGACTATGCTCTTCGGACCACTAAGTCCACTGCGTGTGCGCTGGGGAGGACGATGGCCATATTAGTGGTCCAGCAGCGCCACCTTTGGCTAAACCTGGAAGATATGCACGATGTTGACAAAGTCCGCTTTCTTAACTCGCCCATATCGCAGGCTGACCTGTTCGGCGACACCGTTGGTGAATTCACCCAGGAATTCACGATGGTAAAGGAGTATTCGGACCTGATGGGCAATGTCATCTATCGGCGGGAACGTAAGGCCGCTCCTCCCACTGAGCCATCCACATCCACTGCTCCTCGCCAAGAGTGCCCACCTACAAGAGCTGCCCCGCCTGTGCCTCCGGCCAAGCCGCAGCGTCGAGCACCTCGCAGACAGGCAGCCCCCCTGCCCCAGGGCGCCGCTAAGTTCAGTATATGGACCGCGAAGCTTCCCTGAGACAGGCCATCCGGAGAAGAGTTAACTTGCTCTTTCCCCGGCAGAGGGCCGGCACCACAACCAATGGCGTTTGTCAACGCTGTCAAATTTTCAATGAAAGAGCACTTTTCCCCTTCCCCAGATGTGACAGCCCGAACACTGCCAGTCTGGGACGCTATGCCTTCCAGCTTGCAGGACCAGTGCCTTTTGCCAGTGGCTTGCAAAATGGTGAAAACCCGCGGAGACCGAGATAGCCTGAAGGGGAGGACTTTGTTTTGCCAGGCTCGGCCTTTGAACGCAAACCACAGAAACTGACGGTGGCGTGGAAGTATGGAGACGTGGAAGTACGCGTCCTTCAGGTCTATTGCTGCAAACCAATCCTGAGGACGAACGCATTAGAGGATGTGCTTCTGCGTGAGCATTTTGAAGGCAGCATTTTGAAGGCGGCCTGTGAAGACAGCGGTTCAAAACGCACAGATCTAGGATTGGCCGTAACCCACTGCTCTTTTTGGGTACGATGAAGTACGGGCTGTAAAACCTGCTCTCCATCTCGGCTGGAGGGACCGGCTCGATTGTATCCTTTGCCAGGAGGACAGCAATCTTCTCTAGCAAGACAGGGGCAGACGCAGGGCTGATCCTGGTGAAATACACACCCGTGAACCGCAAATTTAAGCGCATAGCCGAGCCTGATCGTGCGTATGAGCCACCATGACGGGCTGGCCCGCAATATCCAGGCAAGCAGAGCCCTCGGATAGTAGATGCCATCTCCCTGGCTTACCAAAGCCAGGGCAAACCGTATCCCCCAGGAGTTAGAGCACTCCACTCGGAGCATCGCATTCTCTTGGGCACGTGTACGCAGCACCTCTCTAACAGAGATCTGCAGAGCTGCGGGCTGGGCGACACCTAACACATTCGAAAGGTTCTATAATCTGCGACTGGAGCTGGTTTCCTCAAGGGTATAAGGAAACCTTGGTGACTGAGGAAACATTCGGTGAAGGTGTTGTAAAAACGCTTGCTGCACCTTTCTCTCTAACACAGAGATAGGTGTGCTTTCTCGATTTGTTAGTTGAGTTCCCCACTTGATGAACCCTGCATAGTTCCTCCGAGGCCCCCAGCATCTGACTCAGCGGAGGAGTCAGGTGTTGGCTGTTACGTTGTTGGCATGCCTGCTGGTCAGCCTGTGTTCTGGGTATAGGTGCCCGCTATGTGCAATCCCCGTTAGCGATCCCATATGCTCACTCAGCCACGATGTAGATAACTTCTTTATAAGTAAGATAAGTGAGGGCCAGGGAACATGTTGGAAGACCGCGCCTCTGGTGATGCAGGTGTGCTCACGCTCTTGGCTTGGCATAACCTCTCATCGAGGGCAAGGTAAGCTTCAATCATTGTGGCGTTTTCCATACATTTCCCCATAGTGGAAGTTTTCCACAAAGCATTGAAGTTCCCCTCCCGAAGGGGAAATCTCCGGTTACTAAGGTAACCCTCGTTCCCCAAAGGGTGGAACGGAAATGCTATGTTTCTTTGCCACAATGATTGCCCCTTAGCTGTTGGGCGTAAAAGGCTCTTCCACTAGAAAAGGATGCCCCAGCTTGGCACACGATACGCTTATATTTCCAAATTGATTGTAAGTAGCGCCAGCTGTGCATGCTGATACTGCCAACTCATTGGCATTTCATTGGCCCGTTTATATACTCTTTCAGATGATTGGATTCTGACGAAATCCAAGCCCGATAAAACCCTCACTTTACAGAATAAACAGTGATCCATCAGACCCTGTAGGTCAGAAAGTGTAGTTTACTGCTGAACAACTCATTTTATCATGGTAAAATAACACAGAAATCGAATAATGACACTTCAATCTCCTCCCAAAGCTCAGACAGTCTGCTTAGAGAAGCTGTCAATCACGATGACACGCCCCGTTTTTATAGCATGAAATTACCGGCTAAAAACATACTGTTTACAAAAATAAAGATCTAAACATATATTAGCTTGATAACCAGTGCCTTAATTGACCAAAACCATCTTTCGGGAAATTTTATTGCAAGTGTAAGTTCATTATCAAGGAGGAGGCGGGCTCCCTATGAGTTTGAGACCACTGCTTTACGCGCTAGCAGCTGACCGCTTACCTTTGTGTGGACGGCTTTTCCGATGGTACCAGTATGTCCAATGGCTCGCCGTGTATCTGAGGATTTCAGCAAATCGGAGTTGTCCATAACGACCGGGTTTGAGTCTGGCGAAGAACGGTTCTAGAAAGCAGGTAAGACAAAAACGAAAGCCAAAAAATAAAATAAACAAGTAAATCACAGGGTGAGAATGTGGTAAAATCTGAAAACGTATTAAAAATCAGACTGCTGCAAGGGCTTTTCTTTTTCTGGATTGCTTTTCAAAACACTGCGGTTGGGTTTAGGGAAGTGGATGGGCGCTGGTTAATCGGTGCTTTTTAAAGCACTATTGGTTGGGTTTAGGAGGAGGGTAGGGGGAATGGTCGGTTGGTCAGTCAGTCAGTCGGTCGACATCGGTCTCTGGTGGTTTTAGGCGAGAACAGCAGGCGGGAATGGCTCTCGCAAGAGAAATTGAGGATCTCAAAATGCTTACACAGCGCCCTCTGGTGGATTCGCGAAAACAATAACTGCAAAAAAAACCCTCCTAAGACGTATTTGGCGCTCTCCAGAAATTGTATAGGGGTATGTAATCAGAATGAGCCTGGGTTGTCAGAATTTCACATCAGACTTGTCCTCTTTATAACTGAGCATACATCTGTGATATATTTTTCTCCCCTAATTCTCTACATACTGTTGTCACACTTCATTAGCTTAACTAAAAGCAGACAGTTTGGCAAAGAGAATGTGTATATCTCCATGAGCCATGTCCAGACAAACAGTACGTCCCAGCTACAGGCTCACGTCATGCGCAAAATCACAACCTCATACTTGGCCTTCAACACTTATCCAGCATGGGATTATAACCCACTCCACCCCTCAAAAACATGTCAGATTTCAGAAAATACTTTACAAACACAGTCATACTACTGATGCACGCCATATTATATAACTCAGTAAGGACAAATAAAGACATTTTGTTTTCTAGTTTCATTGTTTGGTCATTTTTATTCATTGGAACACAAAACTGTAATGGGGGAGGGGTGCTTGAAATGAAAGTCAGATGATTTTTTTTTTACATTTGCAGGCAAGCACAATCAGACTGAAAGATAAATTTTCATGTAGTCACCAGTCGATAATAGGTTGTGACCTGGGATAACCTGGTGTTTTCATTTTAAAGGTACTTGAACAGGTGTGGATTAAATCAATAAGTATTTTTTTTCTCTGATATCTACATACACTACCTGACAAAAGTTCTTAGGAATAACAAATAATAACTTGACTTCTAGTTGATCATTTGGTATCAGAAGCGGCTTATATGAAAGGCAAAGGCCTCTAGATTACACTTATTTTACCAAAATAAAATATGATCATGCCTCGATTTTTAATTTTTTTTATTAGGACAGTAAGGTCTGACTTGGCTTAGACAAAAGTCTTGTCTCTTCACATAAATAAAGTACAGTATATGATATAAAGTCAAGGAGCAGTGGAAAAATAATATTGTGTATGACTCCCATGAGCTTGGAGAACATCCACACATATCTGCAATAACTTATTAATAAAGTCATCTGGAATGGCAAAGAAAGTGTTCTTGCAGGACTCCAGAGTTCATCAAGATTCGTTGGATTCATCTTCAATGCCTCCTCCATCTTACCCCAGACATGCTCAATAATGTTAATATCTGGTGACTGGGCTGGTCAATCCTGGAGCACCTTGACCTTCTTTGCATTAGATAAAATAAATATTAAAACTATTATGTTTAGAAATATGTTGAAAAAAAAATCTTCATTCTGTTAAACAGAAACTTGGGAAAAAATACAGGGGGGCTAACAATCATACTTGCCAACACTCCCATTTTTCCCGGGAGTCTCCCGTAGTTCAGACTCGTCTCCCGTATTTTTCTGTCTCCCGGTAAACTCCCGGAATTCCCCCGCCCCTCAGCATTTTGGTACAGTCCGGGCTGAAACTTGGTGCTTGTGCTCTTCCGGTCGCGCGCCCCCATCTCCCCAAACCTCTCACCCCTCCCGCTCCCCGCTCTTCAGTTTGTGCCAGTGTTGCCAATTTAGCGACAAATTTTTTAAAAAGCGACTAGCGACAAATCTAGCGACTTTTTTGTGTGTTACTGGCGATTTTTACAGACTGTCGTTTGTCCTTTACTGTACCGTCCCTACTCTTCTCAACGAGCTGCGGGTGATGCCGCCGGCCCCTCCCCTGCAGCCTGAGAGCAAATGATTTAGAACAGGTGGCAGTTTGAAGGTATTTCCCTTGTACAGTCAACCCGATCTGCTTCTCCTTTATTTTAACAATTTAATTTGACCGTTTATTCTTGTTCACAATCAGAGATGTTTTAAGTGAGAGTTTCAGAACTTGTCTGAGTATATTACGTCTGAGAGATTACTGCAAATTCCCTACTCATCTATAATGATATACTGTATTCAAACAGCAATACATTTGGTTAAATTGACAAGCTTACATAAAGCGTAGTGCGAATATAAAATACCCCATTTATTTACCATAGGCTGCTAAACAAACAGAAATGGTAGAACGCGATGACGTCAGTAATATGCAAATTAGCGTATGACGTAATACGGTCTCCCGGAATTTACAAACCAAATGTTGGCAGGTATGCTAACAATTCTGACTTGAACTTTATATTGCAGAAAATGGCAATGCCAGATATTTCCAATAATGTGCAGCTTTAATCTCTATAGTACTTCTCACCCTGTTCAAAGTTTCAAACTGGTATCTCTGGCAGTGTCTCAGTGTCTCTGGACGCCAAACAGCAAAAGCTGTAGCTGTAGTCACTAGTGTGTATCTTGAGGCCAGGAAAGTGAGGTTTACCCCCATAGCTGGTCTCCATTACACTGCCACACTACTGATAAATGTATGTCCAATTAGTTAATAGCACCGCAGCTTTGATTGTACTTAACTATCCACCTCTCTGAGTTGTGTTGTTTATGTGTGTTGATATCTCAGGGCAGCATCTGCAGGAGCTGAAGAACATCAGAGTGCTTCCTGAATCCTGGCTGCTGAACATCCTGTCCAATCATTACCACACTGTGAGCAACACCATATTCAATCCATCCTTCGCTCCAGATGTAGCGCCATTCGTAATTCATGAGCTGCTTGTTCCAGTGGAGCTTTGTAAAAGTTGAATTCTTTTTTGTTTGTTTGTTTTTCTGTGCCAAGTGAGAAGCTTTAAGGTTAAAGGGAAAGTTCACGAAAGTTCACGAAAATTCTGTCTTCGTTTACTCACTTTTTTATGGTTTTAAAATGAGTTTCTTTCTACTGTTAAATGCTAAAGAAGATGTTTTTTGAAGAAAGCTGAAAACCTATAACTAGGGCCAGCCAGAATCTGCGGACAGTTTTTTCTATTTCTCTTTAGAATTTTGTAAAAAATCTGCAGATTTATGCAGGAATTATTTTGGGAGTATCGTACATAAAATCTTAATATATGAAATAAGAAATAATAGCTTTAGAATAATAAATAACTAATAAAATAACTTTTATTTAATGGTTACAATGCATATCCATCTAGATCCACTTATTTGGTAAACAAAGCAAGTCTATCGTATTATATATCTACTTAAAGACAGAAATTATTACTTTACAAACTGTATTGTAAATAAATCAAATGAACATTTGCATATTAGTCAATAATATTACTAAAATTATTCTAAAAACTGAATAAATATTATATATTTAAAAAATATATAACATAATATAAATATATTTATACACAATTATACAAGTAAATAGACTCAATGATGGGCTAAAAATCTGTGGAATTCTGCAGTAATCCACGTGCGCAGATTCCGTGTGGATCTACCTATAACCACTGACTCCCATAGTATTTGATTTTCCTACTATGGCAGTCAATGGTTACAGGTTTTCAGCTTTTCTCAAAATGGCTTCTTTTGTGTTCAACAGAAGAAAGAAACTTATAAGGGTTTGGAAACACTTGAGGGTGAGTAAATAGTGAGTAAATTTTCATTTTGTGGGGAACTATGCCTTTAATCCAACCCAGGCTCATTCTGAAAACCTACCGCTATATACATTTCTGGAGAGTGGCAAATACATCCCAGGAGCTACGTTTTTTGCAGTTTTTGGTTTTGCAAATCGAGGCCACTGTGTATGGTTTTTGAGATTTCAAATTCTCACGCCATTAGCGCCTGCTGTTCTCGTAAATCCACCAGAGGCCGCTGTCAACTGACTGAATAAATGAATGACTGACTGACCGATTGACTGACCCACCCTCCTCCTTCCCTAAACCCAACCAACAATTTTAAAAAGCAATCTAGAAAAAGAAAAGCCCTTGCCTGATTTTTACCACGTTTTCAGATTTTACCACATTCTCACCCTGTTATTTACTTGTTTTCTTTATTTTTTGGCTTCTGTTTTCCGCTTTCTGGAACCATTCTTTCTCAGACTCAATCTCCGTCGTCGTGGTCAGCTCCTCTCTTCCTTTAAAGTCCGCTAACATACATTGCAAGCTAACTGGACAAACTGGTAACAGTGGGAAAGCCGTCCAGAACAGGTTGAGTAGTCTTGTGAAGGTGGCAGGCAAGATCATCGGTTTTAACCTAACTTGTTCCATGATAATTTACCATAATCATGTTTTAAAGAGAGCTCAGGGCATCCTATGCACCCCGGATCACCCATTGTACTCTATGTTTCAGCTGCTGCTATCAGGGCGTCGTTTTAGAGTTCCTATTTGCAGGACAAATAGAATTAGAAATTCTTTTATAATGGTGGGCATTAGGTCATTAAATGAGTCCAGCAGGGAGGCAGATGCACCTAAAAAATGATGTATTGTATGTTGTTTGGTAATATTTTGTTAAAGGGGTGGTCCACAGTGTATTTTTAAGGCTTGTTTGCGTTTATAAGATGCACATCAATGTGTGCTCATGCTTCATTTGTAAAAAAAAATCACGTTATTTGTTCATACATCTTACTTTGATTATATACAGCTACTCAGCTAACATGAAAACAGCTGTCATATTTCCTAGTTCCTCCGAAGGCCCCGCCCTCAAGAGGCTCTGATTGGTCAGCTAACATAATGTGCTGTGATTCGTGGATCAGCTCCACATCACGCCCCTACAAGCACGCGCTTTTGCACCATGTAAACAGTTGCTGAATCAGACAGAAAATGAAAAGAAGACAGCTGAACCTCACACCTGGTCTTTAAAATAAAATCGGACATGTGTCTTTCACATATATTCAGGTTATAAGCATGTGTAAGTAATTTAAAACGTCCTCAGATCTTTTACGCGTTTGTTATTTGAGATGTAGAACGCATGAAAAGCGGCCGCTTAGAGAGACAATGGACACCCTGCCGAAGATTGTGGGTGTTTACAGCAGTTTGACTGATAAATATGGAGGAATTTTAGCCGTATCCAACACTAAACTGGGAGAGATTCTGGAAGCTGTCTTTTGTCAAATGCTAGCTATATATTTTTAGAATTCTCTGGAACATAATTAATTAATGACATTTTAGCTTTCTCTGCTATAACATTACAGCGCTTCTGGCCACGTTGCTGCGCAGGGTGTATGCATGTGGTGAATGCACTTAACCTGAAGTGTTTGTGATCTCACTAGCCTGGATTATTTTTTTTGTAGTCTACAAACTTTGTTCACTGTAGGCTTTGCTAAGCTAACTCTGTAAAAGCCAATGTTTTCCTTTGCATTGAAGTTTGCGCATCTTACATTCAGAGATGTTGTTTATGTTCACACAGCTTATATATCAACTTAAGTTTAATATATGATATCGTAGTGGACCACCCCTTTAATGTGTACATGGAACTTCGTTTGTGTTACGGCATCTTGCTGCAATTTTAGTTTCCCTAAATGGGATAATAAAGTTGAGTCTGAGCCTGAGTCCATATGGAGGTAAGTGGTCAGCTGGTAAGTGCGTAAAGCGTTCATTTAAAAAACTAAAAGCTGCTATACAAAGCTTTGGCTACAATTCACGATCTCCAGAAATGTATATGTTTTCAGATTGAGCCTGTGTTGCAACAACCTGTGTTTTATTTTTCCCCTAAAGCTTTATAGTGGGGGTGACATGGTTGTGACTGACTTCTCCAAACAAGCTATTCGGTTTGGAATGATGTTAAATCAGGTGCAGTACATTTGCTTTTCTACCCTTTGTTCATGCACTGTTACTGTCTTTACAATAAGATAAAAGTAAGTCACTGTTTAGCCTTTCGTGCTAATGCCCTTTTTTTTGATTGACTCATCTTTTGGGTTTTTTTGTTGTTTATTGTGTCACCATACAGGAACAAGAGTGCTGCACTCAAACCATCAACCTGTATGGCTTTTACTTTATTCTCCAAGCTTCCAAAATGGGTGAATCTGATACATACATTTTCTCCATTGAGGTAAGATCATTGTTTAATATTATAAACAATAAGGCATTTTCGATTAATTTTAAATTGCATAATATTACGTGGGGCAACCCAGTGGCGCAGTAGGTAGTGCTGTTGCCTCACAGCAAGAACGTCGCTGGGTCGCAGGTTCGAACCTCGGCTGGGCTGGGTCATTTGGCGTTTCTGTGTGGAGTTTGCATGTTCTCCCTGGGTTCGCGTGGGTTTCCTCCGGGTGCTCCGGTTTCCCCCACAGTCCAAAGACATGCAGTACAGGTGAATTGGGTAAGCTAAATTGTCCATAGTGTATGAGTGTGAATGTGTGTGTGTGTGGAAGTTCCCAGAGATGGGTTGCGGCTGGAAGGGCATCCGCTGCGTAAAATCGTGCTGGATAAGTTGGCGGTTCATTCCGCTGTGGCGACCCCGCAAGGGACAAAGCCGACAAGAAAATGAATGAATGAATGAATATTACGTGGTGGGTCGACACAGAGGCTCAGTGGTTAGCACTGTCGCCTCACAGCAAGAAGGTCACTGGTTCGAGCCTCGGCTGGGTCAGTTGGCATTTCTGTGTGGAGTTTGCATGTTCTCCCTGTGTTCGCATGGGTTTTCTTCGGGTGCTCCGGTTTCCCCCACAGTCCAATGACATGCGCTATAAGTGAATTGAATAAACTAAATTGGCAATAGCGTATGAGTGTGTACATATGAGAGTGAATGGGTGTTTCCAAGTACTGGGTTGCAGCCTGAGGGGCATCCGCTGTGTAAAACATGCTGGATAAATTGGCAGTTCATTCCGCTGTGGCAACCCCTGATGAATAAAGGGAATAAGGAACATGAATGAATGCATAATATTGTGTCTAAAAGTATTACATTCAGTATTGTACTTAAGTATATTCCCTTTAAAGTGTGGAATTTCTGTAATAGTTAATACTGTGATGTGTAAATTGTACATTTTTTTATATGACTAAAGTATCCACCAGATGAAACATTAGGCTATATTGATTTGTAATGTGTTTAACCGCTATGTAAATTTAAAGATAAAGAGTTTACCTAGAATACTATCAATATTTATGTACTTCTAGGGCATTTTTTTCTGAATGGGACATAGCTTTTTAAAACGACTAAGCTGTTATTTTCTATGGGGACTTGTGCTGTCAAACTAAAAAAGAAACTTTATTTTAAAAAGTGCAATAAAAGTGGAATATTCAATAATTGTGCAATAAATAGTTTGTCTAAATAGTTAAGTCATTATTTATGTTCATTATTGTAGCCAATGTGGTGTGGCACACCAGACTGAAAAAAATGAAAAAAAAAATTTTAAGTTAAGGGGTTGCAAACAATTTATATGGGCTGAAAACAAATTAAAAACAAATTAAATTTAGTAATGGTCAGCTTAATTTGTTTGACCACTCACCTTAAAAAAATTGTTAATCCAATGAATATTTTTTTTCAGTGCATACTTACAGTACATGCGGAAAGTATTCACAGCGCTTCACTTTTTCCACATTTTTTTATGTTACAGCCTTATTCCGAAAGGGATTAAAATTATTTATTTCCTCAAATTTCTACACACAATATATGTGAAAAAATATTTTTTGAAATTGTTGCAAATATATGAAAAATAAAAAAGCTGAAAAATCACATGTACATCAGTATTCACAGCCTTTGCTGTGAAGCTCTAAATCGAGCTCAGGTACATTCTGTTTCCACTGATCATTCTTGAGATGTTTCAGCAGCTTAATTGGAGTTCACCTGTGGTAAATTCAGTTGATTGGACATGATTTTAAAAGGCATACACCTGTCCATATAAGGTCCCAGGGTTGACAGTGCATGTCAAAGCACAAACCAAGCATGAAGACAAAGTAATTGTCTGTAGACCTCCGAGACAGGATTGTCTCGAGGCACAAGGCTGGGGAAGGTTACAGAAAAATTCTGCTGCTCTAAAAATTCCAATGAGCACAGTGGCCTCCATCATCCGTAAGTTTAAGATGTTTGGAACCACTAGGACTCTTCCTAGAGCTGGCCGGCCATCTAAGCTGAGTGATCGGGGGAGAAGTGACTTAGTCATGAAGGTGATCAATAACCTGATGGTCACTCTGTCTGAGCTCCAGCGTTGTTCTGTGGAGAGAGGAGAACCTTAGAGAAGGACTACCATCTGTGCAGCAATCCACCAATCAGGCCTGTATGGCAGAGTGGCCAGACGGAAGCCACTCCCCACCTGGAATTTGCCAAAAGGCATCTGAAAGATTCTCAGACTATAAGAAACAAAATTCTCTGGTCTGATGAGACTAAAATTGAACTCTTTGGAGTGAATGCCAGGCGTTACGTTTAAGGAAAACCAGGCACCGCTAATCACCAGGCTAATACCATCCCTACAGTGAAGCATGGTGGTGGCAGCGTCATGCTGTGGGGATGTTTTTCAGCAGCAGGAACTGGAAGACTAGTCAGGATAGAGGGAAAGATGAATGCAACAATGTACAGAGACATCCTGAATGAAAACCTGCTTCAGAGTGCTCATGACCTCAGACTGGGGCGATGGTTCATCTTCCAGCAGGTCAATGACCCAAAGCACACCACCAAAATATCAATGGAGTGGCTTCACAACAACTCGTTGAATGTCTTTGAGTGGCCCAGCCAGAGCCCAGACCTAAATTCTATTGAACATCTCTGGAGAGATCTGAAAATGGCTGTACACCGTCGCTTCCCATTCAACCTGATAGAGCTTGAGAGGTATTGCAAAGAGGAAGGGGCAAAATTTCCCAAAGACAGGTGTGCCAAGCTTGTGGCATCATAATTAAAAAGACCTGAGGCTGTAATTGCTGCCAAAGGTGCATCAACAAAGTATTGAGCAAAGGCTGTGAATACTGATGTACATGTGATTTTTCAGGTTTTTTATTTTTTTTATAAATTTGCAACAATTGAAAAGGGTATTGTGAGTAGAATTTTGAGGAAATAAATTAATTTAATCCATTTTGGAATAAGGGTGTAGCATAAAAAAATGTGGAAAAAGTAAAGCGCTATGAATATGTTTCAGATGCAATGTAAATGTGTAGCTCCTGAAAAAAATAAGAGACCACTTTTAAATTCTCAGTTCCTCTAAAATTGTCAGTTTATAAAAATATGATCGTTGATCAAAAAACTGACAACTAGATAATTTTGTTTGTTTGAAAATCAGGGTTATTCCTATTATTTTCTCTTCTGAAGTTAAAACACCAGTATTGTGTTGTCTAAAAAATTATATAAGCATGTTTATGAAAATGACTATTTGCTGTTTTATTAATAAAAAGCTCGAAACGGCAACACTGTTATTTTGATTCAGAAGGAATGTCATCAATAGTTTACAGCAGGGGTGCCCAAACTTTTCCGTATGAAGGGCCAAAACCCAAATATCATTGAGAGCCATGGGCTGAAATTGAAAGTTGGTAATTTTCTAGTTTATTTCATAATGTTTAAAAATAAATAGAAAATATTACTTTAAATCATATTAACTAATGCAGTAGGGCATCACTATGGCGCAGTGGGTAGCATGATCACCTCACAGCAAGAAGGTCGCTGGTTCGAGCCCCGGCTGGGTCAGTTGGCATTTCTATGTGGAGTTTGCGTGTTCTCCCCGTGTTTGCGCAGGTTTCCCCCGGGTGCTCCGGTGTCCCCTACTTTCCAAAGACATGTGGTATAAGTAAATTGGGTTGGCATCCGCTGCGTAAAACATGTGCTGGATAAGTTGGCGGTTCATTGTGCTGTGGCGGCCCCTGATTAATAAAGAGACGAAGCGGAAAATAAAATAATGCAGTATAATTTTAAATGATAACTTATTACAATAAAAAACATAAACAATTTATTACACAGTAGAGTTCAATGCCTCTATCTGTCGGGTGACAGTACGTACAACTAAAAAAGAATCTGATTTATTTACAACATTTAATTAAAACATTTCGTTTCAGCTAGTTTTTTTTTTTTTTTTGTAGCTTAGCAATAAACCAAACAAAAAAAAAAAAGCTTATATTATATTAAATTAGAAATTGCAGTCTCTAAACCAGGTGTGCTCAACCCTGTTCCTGGAGATCTACTTTCCTGCAGAGCTCACCTGCAACCTTGATCAAACACACCTGTCTTTAATTACCAAGTGCTCCTTCAGATCCTATTTAGTTGGTTTAGTTGCGTTTGATCAGGGTTGGAGCTAAACTCTGCAGGAAGGTACAGTAGATCTCCAGGAACAGGCTCTAAACCATCCTCATAATTCTCCTTCTCATATGGGATGGTGGGCCAAATCAAAGGTTAACATGGCCCAACTTTGGCCTGCGGGCCCTAGTTTGGGCATCTCTGGTTTACAGAGTAAAATACAAATTATTACTCAAACACATTATACACATTTAACACAATTATAAACCTAGAGAAACTTAGACCTTTAGAGTGGTCTTTATTTTATTGATTTTTTTTTACTAATAGCTGTGCATGGACTCCTCAGATGAAGAAAAATTCATAATGTTTGTGTAATTATTTTTGGGGGGTAATTATTACTCAGATTACATCCTTTCCCACCCTACCTTCTCTGTGTGTAGAGGTTAAGACACTGGGATCCTGCTGTACCCCAGTCTTCCGCTGTGAGCCATCCGTACTGCATGAGGGCTGATCGATCAGTGCGCTTTCACATCACAGTGCAAAGCTATGCCAACGGAGAGTGGCAAGAGCACAGCAGTGGACCTGTCAATCAAAACCTTGGCTTATGCAAGCGCCTCTGCAGGAGCAAGGTACCAGCACACAAAGTCCGACATACAACTAAAGAAATCTTCAACACAAAAACACAAAAACAATCTAAACAGCAGTTGCTGATTGCCCAAAACACTGTTAAGATTTAGATTGCAGAACATTTTATAAATATTATTAATAGCAATCAGTCTAACTTAAGTATTTTTATTTAGAAAGTTTTTAATTAGAAGGAGGGAAATGAATAGTTTCATAATTAGGATCAAGCAAAGGGCAATAGAGAAAGTTGATGATTTTAAATATCTAGGAGTTTTAACTTATTTATTTTTTTGCATGTGTAGTGGCTGTGTAGAACCACCAGAGGGGTACTGCATAAAGCAAGATAAGGGAATAAGCTGGGATTTTCAAGCTATGTGGCATTGCTGGTTAAATAAAAGTAATGTAACTAGGTCATAAAAAAACAACAATTATATATAAATAGGGGTTTTTAGTTTCATTGTCCAACCCCTATATATATATATATATATATATATATATATATATATATATATATATATATATATATATATATATATATATATACACGTATATATAAATATTCACTCACTGGCCACTTTATTAGGTACACCTTACTAGTACCAGGTTGGAGATTTTGGTCCATATGAACATGATAGCATCACGCAGTTGCTGCAGATTTGTCGGCTGCACATCCATGATGTGACGCTCCCATTCCACCACATCCCAAGGGTGCTCTATTGGATTGAGTTCTGGTGACTGTGGAGGCCATTTGCTTACAGTCTGAGACCATTCGCTCTTTATGACATGGCACGTTATCCTGCTGGAAGTAGCCATCAGAAGATGGGTACACTGTGGTCATAAAGGGATAGACATGGTCAGCAACAATACTCAGGTAGGCTGTGGCGTTGACAAGATGCTCAATTGGTAATAACGGGCCCAAAGTCTGACAAGAAAATATCCCCCATATCTATACACCAGCGGTGCTCAACCCTGTTCCTGGCGATCGACCTTCCAGCTGATTTCAGCTTCAACCCTGATCAAACACACCTGAACCAATTATTTAGAACGTGAAGAGCACTTGATAATTACAGGCAGGTGTGTTTGATAAGGGCTGCAACTGAAAACTGCAGGACGGTCGATCGCCAGGAATAGGGTTGAGCACCCCTGCTATACACCATCACCACCAGTCTAAACCGTTGGTACCAGACAGGATGGAAACATTCTTTTATGTTGTTGATGCCAAATTCTGACTCTACCATCCGAATGTCACAGCAGAAAACGAGACTCATCAGACCAGAAAACGTTTTTCCAATCTTCTATTGTGCAATTTTGGTGTGCCTGTGCGAATTGTAGCCTCAGTTTCCTGTTCTAAGCTGACTGGAGTGACACCCGGTGTGGTCTTCTACTGCTGTAACCCATCCACCTCAAGGTTGGACGTGTTGTGCTTTCAGAAATGCTCTTTTGCATACCTTGGTTGTAACGAGTGGTCATTTGAGTTACTGTTGCTTTTCTATCAGCTTGAACCTGTCTGCCCAGTCTCCTCTGACTTCTGGCATCAACAAGGCATTTGCGCCAACAGAACTGCCGCTCACTGGATATTTTTTCTTTTTCAGACCATTCTCTGTAAACCCTAGAAATGGTTGTGCATGAAAATCCCAGTAGATCAGCAGTTTCTGAAATACTCAGACCAGCCCGTCTGGCACCAACAGCCATGCCACGTTCAAAGTCACTTAAATCACCTTTCTTCCTCATTCTGATGCTTGGTTTGAACTTCAGCAGATCATCGTGACCATGTCTACAGGCCTAAATGCATTGAGTTCCTGCCATGTGATTGACTGATTAGAAATTTGCATTAACGAGCAGTTGGACAGGTGTACCTAATAAAGTGGCCGTAGGTAATATTAATGCGCCTGGTGGAGGCGCCTGGTACTTTAGCAAAATTTCTTGATTATTACGCCGGAATGAGAGTATGGTTCTTAGCCATGTCTGCTTAGAAAATAACAACTTTTCATTTTCCGTTGGTCTTAGTACACAATATTAAACTACAGAAGAGACAAGCTTAAAATAGGAAAATTAGTTTAGAGCGAGATTTTAAAGCCAGATGCTAATGATCTAATTTAATTCATCACTGGACTTGACATAGCATAACATTCTTATCCTGGATCAGGAGATGTGCAACGGTATAAGCCAGGATGCACTGATTAAACAAGGTCAAGCCTTGCTTTTTCTGTTATCCTGGCCTTCTTAATTCTACTGTTGTGCAATACCCCTCAAAACAAACTTGAACAGTCTGTATATTATTGGAATGTATATATCCATAAATAAATCAATGCTTTATTTAGTTTTTTATATGTATCTAATTGTATGATTTGTCTCTCTGGAGTCACATTTTTTAGTAGACAGTTTAATCTGTTAGACTTTTATGTAAATAAACGATAAAACTTCAATAAAAAATCACTGTATTGATGTAAAAAAATAGTCAACTATTTAGCTTCAGACATCATATGCCAATGAATATTATGGGATCAGTGAACATCACTGAACAGTTACTACTTAAACTGAAATGCAGAGTTTGCTAGAAATCCTAAGTTTTGTGAAAAATGAGCCTCAGTGCCTCAGCCTCTTGTTTTTTTTTCTTTTGTTATAAGTGTGTATACAGCATAGGTCTCAAACTGGACTCCTGGAGGGCCGCAGCTCTGCACAGTTTAGCTCCACCCCTAATCAAACACAGCTGATTCAACTAATAAAGATGTTCAAGACTACTAGCGACTATTAGGCAGGTGTTAGTTGGAGGTGGTTGGAGCTAAACTATGCAGAGCTGCGGCCCTCCAGAAATTGAGATTGAGATCATTGGTATACACAATAAGTAATGGAAACCATACATTTTACACCCCCACACACACACTTGCCATATGTTTTTGTATAAGTTTTGTAATTTTATAATTTCGTTTTTCTTTTAACAGCCATTCCAGATTGAAGGACTTTCTCCGCCCATTCTGGTGACCTTTGCTTTGGCTTTTCCATTCTGTTGATGCATTTCCCTGTGCCTGTTGGAAGAAACATAAAAGTAATATCAAACAGTTTCATTGTAAATGTATTAATGTGTTACGTCGAAATGCTTTTATGTTTATGCATGGTGGATGTCTGTGTAGCAGCAGCTACTTTACATCTAATGCGCTTAGAGTGAATTATAACAACAGAAATCCACATGCTTAATATGCTTATTTAATCAATAATGGATTATTCCAATACCAGTACTAAACAAAAGCAGCTCTTTGTGGGTTCAGTGTGAGAAATTCTCTTTACTGCAGTTTTTTATTTAATAGATAAGAGATTGTGCTATATTGGGAGAAGAGTCACGACTGAAGGGTGTTGTTAGGCAGGGCGGAAATTGAAGTATTTACAATGTTATTGTTATGTTATGCATATATTCTGAAGTACAGTTTACATATACAGTATGCTTACAGATGTTTGATAAAGCCCAGATTTTTATTGTCAGTTACGAACAAGGCTTTACATTAACACCCGCCAAATGCAGGTAGATTTCAGCAGTGGCGGGTTAGACAGACACCTCCACTAGCCACTTTGACTGGTTGGAAATCATTTTTAAATTGTAGTTTTCTTAAAAGCAGGGTTCGACAATAAGGATTGCCCAATATTCGTGCAAATGTGATCTTAGAATCGAGAAGCAGCACGACTAACAAGCATAACTGTGCGAGCAAAAGAAAGCAGGTAAATACCGAACCAGAGGATGATCACTCGCGCGCACCGGTGATGTGATGCGCGCGACTGTTAAAAAGTCACCGTGCCTAGAGGAAGCGCAAATGGTGCGATCGGTTCCCTTTGAAATAGACTGGACAAAGAGCGATGATCGTGCACCCACAGTCCTGCTGCTTTCAAGAGCTCAAGATTTTTAAAAAATACACATATTCATTTGTAAACAGCAGCGGTCACTGCTTTCATTTTAATTATTCTTTGAACAGATTATTAACAGGCCTATATTAACCGTGTGCGTGTGATCATCCTTTCGTTATCAAACAAGGTATGTTTTTCACTTGCTTTCTTTTGCTTACAGTTATTTTTTTTTTATAATAGCATTGCTTTAATGGGAGATTACTCCCCGTTTATGTGTGTAGTTGACTGGTGATCTGGGACTATTGGCCAGGACAGATTACTGTGCATATTTTAGAGACATGACAATAATTATTTTTTTAAATGTCATGTTTTTTTAAAGAAAAGTTTTGTTGAATTAAAAAGTGCACCAATACAGCTATATTTTCCTTTTTTTGACACATAAAAATTGTGGCTAAGAAATACTTATTTGGTGTGTTCAGAGATACATTTGGTAAATCCTTTATTTTGAGCCCTGAAAAGTCATGTGAAATAAAAACTAATTGTATTGCAAACTGGGCAAGCTAATACACAATACACACAAAAGGTTAATGAATGAGAAGGCATGTGGACATAACACCTAACATAACATCTAAATCAAGTCATTTTAGCATGTCAAAGTCAAATTTATGCATATAAAATATATTTTCCCAACAAGAAAATTGTGGCTAGTGAAAATGGTGAGTGGCTAGTAATGTTGGAAATCTACTAGCCACAGTGGCTGGTGATCAAAAAAGTTAATGTCAAGCCCTGGTTACGAAAGTCACTATGTCAGATTATGCAGTTTTTTTTTTTCTGGATAAAATCTTTACAACAATACCAAATATGCACCACATGTGCATATGTAACAAATGTGCCAGACTGCACGTTCCTTCACGATATTTCCCAAAGCAGTTACACGTGTTGCTATAACAATATATTTCTTATCTCAATTTCATTTTTTTTAATCTTATTTCAATCTCAATAAACACTGATGCTTGCAGACAACTAATAACTACATTATTAAAGAACATTCGTTACAACATGGATAGGATCAAACTTTTGATTCCTTTATAATATGAAAATATTTTCTATGAAATCTAAATATATATTTTTCAGCCATGGGTTGCTTATTAAACACTCCCTCACCTGAACTTGCTGCAAGTGAGACAGAGAAAATAAAAACACATAAGCAGCAGCAAGGAAAAATCAGATGCTCAAGACTTAGGTGCAAAGTCTAAAGTGCACGGCGCAAAAGCATTAAGGGCATGTCCAAATCCACTTTTGCTATTTTAAGGACAAACAAATTCACTTTGCGCCTTGGCGCATGGTCTAACAGGGTTGAGCTTATTCTCTTAATGAGTTATGGCTGTGTTTTGAGAATAAACCAATCAGAGTCTCATCTTCCATTCCCTTTAAGAGTCAGTTGCGTCACGCCATGGCGCATTTGCTATTTACATGGTGGACTTTGTAAGTGTAAAAAACTGAACGATTCACTAGAGAGAAAACAGTTAAACAGACCATCTGCAGCATGAGTATGGAACAAAATTAATGCCAAAAGTATTGAATTAAAAAGCTTGTTGAATAGCACAAACTGAAAAAAAATAATACACCGAATTAACAAATTCTTGCATTTTAATGAATTGAATTCCAGGGTTTGTATTTTTAGGTCCTGAAATTTAACAAAGCTGTTTATTTAAGCTGTGAATATTTCAACAAAAAATATTTCGAATACGTTTTCATACTTGTAAATTCAATACATCATATTCAGTTTCCAGGTTTCACTTACAATATATTCAATACCCTTTAAAAATACGATGTATAATACTCAAAAGGTAATTTTCAGTTCATTTTATTTCAGTTCAAATATTCGCTTCCCTAAATTCAGTGGTTCAAATTCGACTGTTAAAATTCGACATTACATCCGGGAACTCCAGGAAAAGCAATAGATTGCAGATTGAAGATCGCTAGCTTCTTTTTCACCAGCATTGAGATTTCTCTGGTCTTTCAATAATACTGCGAAAAAAAAGTGCTTTTCAAATACTCAATCAAATACTCTATAAAAACTATATGCATTGAGATTTATTTCCTTCATTTCCGAGTTCATATTTCCTAATACAGAATTTATGCTGTTTAACGTTTTTTTTTTTTTTTTAGATTTTTCAATGACTATATGATTTTATATATAGGCATATTAATCTTCAATAATTTTTTTTTACAACAACAAAAGTAACTATACTGGGCAATTTATGAGTAAAATATAATGCGAAAGATCCTGAATTATTCACATGAAAAATTCAATTAAATTCACCTTTACTTGTATAGCGCTTTTACAATGTAGATTGTGTCAAAGCAGCTTCACATAGAAGATTATAGTAAATTGAAACAGTGTCAGTTCAGTTTTCAGTGATGAAGTTCACTTCAGTTTAGCAGTGTGGTTTAATAATCACTACTGAGAGTCCAAACACTAAGCAATTCCATCGATGCGCAGCTCTACAGATCCCGAACCATGCAAGCCAGTGGCGACAGCGTCAAGGAAAAAACTTCACCAATTGGCGAAAGTGAAGATTTAAAAAACCTCAAGAGAAACCAGACTCAGTTGGGCACGACTATTTCTCCTCTGGCCAAACGTCTTGTGCAGAGTTGCAGTCTAGGCGCCGGAGGCTGGAGAAAGCTGGAC
Source organism: Danio kyathit (assembly GCA_903798195.1). Taxonomy (NCBI): domain Eukaryota; kingdom Metazoa; phylum Chordata; class Actinopteri; order Cypriniformes; family Danionidae; genus Danio; species Danio kyathit. The sequence goes on along the minus strand of LR812530.1, from coordinate 13,789,251 downwards.
CTCAGCGAAGACTCAGTCTGTCCCTGGACCGTCAGAGGAATCAGCCTCATGCTCTCCACTCTTCCATGACCACCACAGCAGCTGCTCAGGATACGGCCTGGTCCAGGATTATGAAAAACTTGGGATCATCTCGTCGCTGGTCTTGGATCGCGTCAGTGGCGCTGCATAAAAAAAGTTAATGCACATGTTTTGGAGGTTGTAGTCACGCCTGCGTATGTTGCTTTTGCATGGAATAAATGTATTAACAGAATTAATGTTTATCCATTAAATAAAATATCCACAATAACCTGGAAAGAAACACTAAAATAATGGGTTATTTATGAGAGCTGCTAAAGCAAAAAAAAAATAGTTTGCAGTCAAATACGAAGTATTTCTTTTAGCAAAAGAAAATATATTTTCAATATATTCAATAAAAAATATTCAAATATAAAATTCCAAAAATTCTATATTTTGGACAGAATTCAGTGTAAAATGTAAGACATTATTTATAAACATATACAGGCCTACAGAATTATTTTTAGAGTATATGATTGTCAGGATGACATCAGGATGATGATACATGGCCCGACTTTTTGAGCAATGTTGGTGCTATATTACAGGGTGTGATGCTGCTTGACTTTCATAAAGTTGGCATCAAACATTTTACATAAAAAATTTAAATGTAAGTTATTTTATACTAATGTATCAACAGCATGTGAGGTCTAGTTACCTACCTATCCCCACTCACTATCCTTCAGCTTAGTTCCTGATTTATCTGGTTGCCACAGCAGAATGAACCACCGATTATTCCAGCATATGTTTTACACAGTGGATACACTTTCAGCCACAACCCAGTATTAGTAAACACTCATACACACTCACATTCACACATGCTTATAGGGCCAATTTAGTTTATCTATTCACCCATACAGCATGTCATTGGACTGTGGGAGAAACTGGATATTTACCTACCTAATGAATTTAAAACATGTAGTAGTAATGGGTACTTTTTACTTAAGTACATTTTTACTTTACTTTTACTTGAGTACCAAAGTGTAGTCAGTACTTCAACTTTTACCAGAGTCATTTTAAACATGAGTATCTGTACTTTTACTTGACTAAAGGATGTGTGTACTTTTGCCATCTCTGGAAGAGAATAAAGAAAAGATTATCAGGTTCACAGCAGAGCAGTATGAGAAAGTGATGTCCAGTGATGATGTCCTGGGAAAGACTAGTGATGTCCTGAGAAACTAGCGATGTACTGGGAGAGACTAGCGATGACTTGTGAAGGCTTGTAGTGATGTTTCTAAGAGACTAGTGATATGCCGTGTGAGACTAATGATGTCTGTGAGAGACTAGTCATGTGCTGTGAGAGACTATTGATTATCTTTAAGAGATTTGTGATGTTCTGTGCTATAACCTTTTCATTGCTGTTTTATTATTAATAGTGAATATTATAAAGATTTCTAAAAGAAAATCAAGTGTTTATAAATTGCTCTCTAGTTTTGATCTCAACTGTATGTACACATATTCAATGTACGTATAATTAGACTTCATTGCACCAATAGCTGTTGTTTTTAAAGCTGGTTTCTCAGGTCAGGCCACGTCAGCTCTGTGGGCTGTCGTCATTTGGCTCATGCAACCTCAAAATAGTTTCCCTCGTCTTGAAATGGTCTGCATCGCTATTGTTTTCAGGGGCTGCGAATTGAGGGAAGAGGAAGCGTGTTTTGCGTGGTGCGCTCTGTGTTTTCACATGGGCAAACTGCCACTGAGGAAGCAAAGCTATCCCGATCACAATACAAGTTGGAAAAGGCTCAGCAGTGCGGTGCGGATATACAACAGCCGTTCACAGACTACTGCCTGACCCGCTGACCTGCTGCATGCTTTAAATAAAGTCTGTCTGCTGCTTTGACCGACCAAATTACTTCCCATGACCCATATTTTCATTGGAAAGTGACTGCGAGAAAGATAAAATAAATGAATAAATCATAAAAACAAACAGATTCATTTATTTTGTATTAATTTGTCACCAAGGATGTTTAGGAATTAAAAAGAGAGTGAAGAAAATAGTGTTTATATATATATATATATATATATATATATATATATATATATATATATATATATATATATATATATATATATATATATATATATATATATAAACACTATTTTCTTCACTCTTTTTATATATATATATATATATATATATATATATATATATATATATATATATATATATATATATATATATATATACAGTTGAAGTCAGAATTATTCACCCCCCTTTGAATTTTTGTTCTTTTAAAAAATATCCCGAATGATGTTTAACAGAGCAAGGAAATTTTCACAGTATGTCTGATAATATTTTTTTCTTCCGGAGAAAGTCTTATTTGTTTTATTTCGGCTAGAATAAATGCAGATTTTAATTTTTTAAACACCATTTTAAAGTCAAAATTTTTGCCCCTTTAAGCTATATTTTTTCCCAATAGTCTACAGAACAAACCATCGTTATACAATAACTTGCCTAATTACCCTAACCTCCCTATTTAACCTAATTAACCTAGTTAAGCCTTTAAATGTCACTTTAAGCTGTATAGAAGCGTCTTGAAAAATATTTAGTAAAATATTAACAGGAGGGCTAATAATTGAGGGGGGGCAATAATTCTGACTTCAACTGTATATGAAGAGTTCAGATGCAAAACCCTCTAAATCCATCAGACCTCTTTTCTTTTAAATGAGCATTTTCTATCAGGCTCTTCTGATTAGGTTCAGACGTTTCATTCAATAGATAATTGCAAAAACCTCTAAATCCACCTATTGGGACAAGACTGTGTAATTAGTTTAAAATCACTAAAGATGCAATTAGACCAAACATAAAACACATTACACAAACCACCTAAAATTAAAAATACATAAATCTGTCAAGTAAGTGGCGGTTCATTCCGCTGTGATAAACCAGGGAAAAAGCAGAAGGAAAATGAATGAATGAAGTCTGTCAAGTAAGTGCATTAATCAATTACGATAAAACTGACATTAATTAAATCTTAACAATCTGTTGTCATTTGTCTCATTGCAGGGATTTTACTTTTGGAATTTATTAAAACAAAAAAAAAACTCAACGTGGAATTTTTTATAAAATTTTCATTTTATGTTTTCTAAATTAATAGAATATGTTTTAAACACTCCAGAAGGACGCAAAGAAGGAATCACTGGTCCCTTTATTAAATCTAGTTTAATTCTTCATTTTTGAAGCTGCTAGTTGACAAAAATAATGCTGTTTTAAAATGTCTAAATCATTCAGACAGTTATTAAGTGGAAGAAATCAGGCTTTACTTTTATGTTTCATTGATTGTATTTAACAAGCAATAAAATCATTGTGGCCTGGTTTGCAATGGCAATACTTCACTATTTAGAGCAAGGTAGGGCCCCAAAATTATTCTGCTTAGGGCCCCCAAATGTACAGGGCACACACATCTTTTAAAAATAAAATATTAAGAATGCTTTATAATGTTATATATTACACTTTTAATTAGAATTCAAAATTACTGTTTGTGTTTTTTATATGTTTAAACAATTTGTGATAGCAAATCTGAATTAATAATTTCATTCATTCATTCATACTTTGGTTAAGTTAATAGGATTTCAAATATGTTTTTGTTTTACGTATATCAGGTCACTACAACCTCTAATAACCTTTGCTCAAATCTGAAACGTGCACCTGAACAATAAGACACTTAAAAAGAGACCAGGCGAGGGGATTTCCAAAAATACAGCACTGTTTCCTTCTTTAGCACCATCTCTTCAGTCATCACTGAAAGACATAAACAAAACATTTTTATGTACTATAAGATTAACAGTTTGGCGAAATAGTCATATGATAGACTGTAATTAAAATTTCTAAATAAAAGTGGATCGATAAACTATAAACAACTTACACATTTCGAAGCTGAACATCATTGTTATATAGTACTACAATTCCCATCGTTCTGTTTTCTATATCCGGAAGGGGCCTTTTCCGCCTTCGTTCGCTAGTTTATCGACATTCTACTATGGCGAAGAATTGGCTCATGAATAACAATTAGATGCCTTGAGATACGCCACTTGATTGGCTGAATGAAGACATAGAAACGTGGGCGTTTCTCAACCGCAGAACTGTCGAATCCAAACGCAGCGAAAGCTTGGCTCATTTTTATTAATAAAGAAACGTGACTGGACGCTGAGGGAAGTTTATCCAGTGACGTAGACATTAGCTTATTAATATTCATGAGCTCATCCTTGGTCATAGTAGAATTTGCAATTCCGCTCTCCACCCGTCAGTTGCGGGATAGGTAAACCGTCGGAAGTTTGTGAGAGATGGGCTGAAAGTCCAGCAGAGGCAGACCGAAAACTGATGCACAGGAGTTTCACAGCTGCTTAGAAGTGTGTAAGTAATCTGCGCATATACTATCGAGATATATCTTTGAATACTCTGAATGTGGTGTTATCAGTAGCACATATTTACTTAGAGCAGTTGGCTAGCTGACTTTATGCAAAACCTGTCGCATCTGTATTAGACAGTGGGTTAAACATTAAATTCCTTAGCTAACGTTCGGAACGTATTTCATGTCCTTTACATGAAAAAAACAGTTTTACTTCACAAAGGATAGATTAATTATGTCTGAGAATAAGGCATTGATTCTTTATGCCTGTACATGGCTCCGTGCAGCTCTGGTTGCATGTCTGTCTTTCGAATTCTAGTGCATTACCTAACTAGACAGCATTTTTGGACATGATTGGAATGAATGGAACGCATCTATGATGCCCATAGCTGGTGTAGATTTACCTGTACCAGCGTAATATCATGAGTCTGTGATGTAGTGATGGTATTACCATGTTAACGTACTGGTACTGCAATGTATGATATAACTCGTCTGTGTTAGTACCATTGTTCTTTCTTTCTTTCTTTCTTTCTTTCTTTCTTTCTTTCTTTCTTTCTTTCTTTCTTTCTTTCTTTCTTTCTTTCTTTCTTTCTTTCTTTCTTTCTTTCTTTCTTTCTTCTTTCTTTCTTTCTTTCTTTCTTTCTTTCTTTTCTTTCTTTCTTCTTTCTTTCTTTCTTTCTTTCTTTTCTTTCTTTCTTTCTTTCTTTCTTTCTTTCTTTCTTTCTTTCTTTCTTTCTTTTCTTCTTTCTTTCTTTCTTTCTTTCTTTCTTTCTTTCTTTCTTTCTTTCTTTCCTGAGAGCTGTCAATCAATGTTTTGATATATTGAGTTTAATAGTACACGCCCACTTTTTTTAGCAGCCTTGGCTCTGGAAGTATTTTTTCCCATTCATTGTTTTTCCATAGGGGTTGTAAAACGACTTGTTAAGTGCTGAGTATGTGTAACATTTAATGCATATATGGGATCAAAGACAGAGGGGTTTTCAAGCATCATCAGCTTTTAGTTTTTCACACATTTGATTATATCTGGTTTCATTTTATTGTTAATATTAAAATTAATTAAAAAACATATAGATGTGTTTAATATTTTTTTTATAAGTACAAGGCTGCAATTATGCAGTTGATTAATATTTACATAAGTATAATATGCTGAATGAAGATTATATTACCAATAGGGATGTCCCGATCAGGCTATTTTGCCCTTGAGTCCAAGTCATTTGATTTTGAGCAGAGGTGGGTAGAGTATTACCAAAAATCTATACTCAAGTAAAAGTACAAGTACTTGCAGAAATTTTTACTCAAGTAAAAGTAACAATCTTAAAAGTTACTCGAGTAAGAGTAAAAAAGTATCTGATGAAAAAATTACTCAAATAAATAGCTACTAGTTACTTTTCCATATATATATATATATATATATATATATATATATATATATATATATATATATATATATATATATATATATATATATATATATATATATATATATACATACACACACACACACACACACTTGATAGTTAAGATAGATACAGTTGAAGTCAAAATTATTATTCGAAAAATAGCAAAAATTATTCATTCTTTTTCAAAAGTTTCCCAAACGATAACAAAGCAAGGAATTTTTCACAGTATCTTCCAGTTTTTAATGTTTTTTAAATCATTTTAAGGTGCCTAATTACCCTAACTTGGTTAAGCCTTAAAATGTCAATTTAAGATGAAAAATATCTACTTTCATCGTGGCAAAGATAAAAGAAATCAGTTGTTAGATATTAGTTATTAAACCTTTAGAAATGTGTTGATAAAATCTCCTTTCTGTTAAGCAAAAATTGGGGAAAAATATACAGGGGGGGCTAATAATTCTGACTAGAAAACACCATTTGATGTCAGGGCTAATCAGTTATTCCATTAAACAGCAGTTTCTTTAGTTATCCCATAGTTATCATTAATGAGGATCAAATTAGGATAATTTTGACACCACTACGTGTTTTTTCAGATTGGAGCTGTAATTCATGTTGCAATGTAAGTTCGATGTACAGCGCGCATCGCATTATCAAACAATTCTTTTTGACATCTTGGAGTGAAAACAGACTGAACTTGAGGCCGCGGGTCCGATAAACTCTCCTCTCAGCTCCTCTCGGAACCGCAGAAGGCCATGGCGTGACCGCAGTATACCGCACGTCTTTCTCGACTTCAGCCATCACTTCAACACAGGTGCGCGCACTCTACGGGAGACACGTCTCTACAGCAACCTCTCGCGACACAACCTATCCAATGCAGCGCCTCGCGATATTTGCAAACAAGTCATATGAATCATATTTATTATCATTTGACAGTAACGGAGTAACGTCGCCAGATGTAGCGAAGAGTAATGATTTTTCTCTAATAATTTACTCGAGTAAAAGTACACATTTTTTTAATGTACTCAAAAAGTACACGTTACCCAACAATTTTACTCAAGTAAATGTAACGAAGTAAATGTCATTCGTTACTACCCACCTCTGATTTTGAGTATCTACCGATACCGAAACCCAATCCGATACTTCTATGATACATAAAAAAAGAATAAAGAAGAGCGAAGAAACAGATCCACTATGTTCCTTATTTTTTTATTTAATTCACCTTATTTGAACATTTAAAAACTCTGGTAGCTTGAACAGTCAAGTAATAAATAACATCAATTCTTCACCTTTAGACTTTAGTGCAACAGCAAAATTAAAAAAAAATCTAATATAAAAACAAATAGCAACTCAAAATACCCGGCAGGCAATCCTAAGTTTACATATCTCACAGTTTGCTATGGCAATGTTGTCGTCATCAACTTTATAATACCTCCAGAGCGCGGACATACACGCTTTCCGCTTCAAGCTGCTTCCGTGTTCTACTTTGCTGGCATTTAACCAATAGCGTCTCAGCAACAAAGTTGTGTCATGCTGCACACTTTGCTGTTTCTATGTGAAGTCAAGAAAGAGGTCTAACTTATGTTTCACCGCATAACTATAGATATATAAATATATTAGGGGTGTGACGAGACGCTTACTCCACGAGAACGAGACGAGATTTTTACAGTATTTTAAGAAATCTTCAATGATTTATTATTATTGTTGTTGTCAGTTATTACTGTTGTCCTTTCTCTTTTCTGTCATCATTACTATCATACATTACTAGCGTTGTTGTCACTCTTTACCACTGACTGGTTTCTTTTTATTTTTTTATTTATGTCTACGACACTTGCTTCATTTATTGACTGTTATTGTCCCTTATGTATGTACTTTGAGCTGACCATGTTACCTTTACATGCACACACACACACACACACACACGCATACACATACATACACACACACACACATACATATATACATGCACCTGCCAGTACCTGACTTTATTGTTGTTGTTTTTGTTTTTCGTTGTTGTTTTTATGTTTTATTTTCTCTGTTTTTGTATTATCCCAATTTGTGTACCTTTTTTGCATATTCTAATAAAAAAAAATAAATAAATAAAAAAAAAATAAATAAAAAAAAAGAAGAAATCTTCAATGATGAAATACATGAATGGAAAATATTTTATTCAACTGAAAAAAATCACCAATTGCAAAACTATTTAGGTGCTTTTTTAAAATCAACTTGTAATGAATGTTATTTTATGCAATAAAGGACATGCAAACACTGCAATAGATTTTCCACAAATTGAACTTTAAAAAAAATTTAATCATGTCATTTTTGGTTTTTAATATTTTAACAGTTTCACTTTCATCCAGCAACAGCTTTCGTTTTTTTTTTTTTTTTTTTCTGGACAGCATAATTGTGTGTTCGGTCATGATGATAATGACGACGACGGGTGTATGTGTCTCCAGGAGTTCACTGTATGTGTGTGTGCACGCACTCGGTGGAGATGTGTGTCTGTGGTCCTTTACTGACTCGATGGGTGCAGAGAAGTGTCAAACAGCTGAGTGTGTATGGCTTATCTTGTCGCTAAAAGTCCTACACAACGGTAATAGTTTAATACATTTACATGTCTGTACTGCACTTCAATAATGCGACTGAAATAGGCATACTCCACATGTCTTAATTCGATTATGGCTTTAAGCATATCTAAAGTGCTATTCCATCGTATGTTATGAGCCGTGGTTAACGCGTGTGGCTGCAGTTGTAGCAGCCTCTGCTTTTGGACGCGGCAACCCTTGAACTCTAATGAAGAAAAATTGGTTACGTCTAGGCATGGGCCGGTATAAGATTCTGACGGTATGATAACCTTGGATAAAAATATCACGGTTTCACGGTATCACGGTATTGTGATTACTGCTCTAAAATATATTCTTTTTAAATGTCTGAGTAAAAAACTAAAAGCTTTTTCCCCTTTGAACACAATATATTTTATTTTGAGAAACATTTATAATATTTTGGAGCAGTAAACGTGCCAGGCTAAATAATGAAAATGAATCATTGACGTCTGCTGTCTTCATTAGTTTCAAAAACACAGATTTACTTACAATTTAAAATGGCATCTTTGGATATCTTTTCTGCTGGAGATGCTGTTGTTAAAAACAAAATGTAAATAAAAAAATCTTACACATACCTTAGGAACGGTATTAGAGAAAATTTTGGCGGTATGATAACCTTGACTTTTCCAAACCGCGGTATACCTTGAAAACGGTATCGGTACCGTCAGAATCTTATACCGGCCCATGCCTAACTCACATACACATAAACTCGCTGCATGCTGGCATATAGCACTCGCGCACTTACAAAATAAAATTCACAAACATATTTATCAGGACTCAGGTTTGCAAAGCTTTGAAATAGAAAGAATGTGATTAATAGAGGTATTAAATCTGTTAAATAATGAAAATGTGTTATATAAAATAATATAAAATATTAGTCTATATAAATAGACTATATAAAATATGTAATAAATAGTTTTATGTTAAACTTTTTAATTTATTTAGGTAATTATACACAAATATAAATAGACAGATAGAACCATTAAAGGATGTTCAAGATGAAAAGCAACCAGAACTATAATTATACTCAAACAACTCTTTTCTATTGCAAATTTTATTGTAGCATATACTCGTTTAGATTTTTTTTATTATAATTATTATTCTTTTTCTATGTTTTTTTACGATGTGGATGTCATAATTATAAGATTTTGGTATTATTTTGATTGTTACATATTCAGCATATACAAAAAAAAAAAAAATGTCTATATATATTTATATAAAAGCTGAGTCTGAGAGTTTTATTTATTTACTAGTTTATTTCACATTTATTGTTTGTAAAGGCTAAATACAAATAAAAAGTGAACATTAATTTTTTTGTACTGTTTTTATTTAAAAAAAAAAAAAAAAAGTTATGAGCCTGGAGGTATTATAGACTTTGGAAATTCAGCTTGCAAATATTTGTAGGTACAGACATCCATTGTGTACGTTTTTGGCAGTTTTTTTCAGTCTTTTTAATATTGTCCATATTGATATTGAAATTATATCGTATTGACCGAAATTAAGAAATATATCGTGATATAAATGTTTGCCATATCGACCAGCCCTACACTCACTCGTCCCAAACGAGTGACGCACGGTGCTTAATTTGTGTGTTGCCAGGTCCCGGAACAGATCGGGGTAACGGATCCAGCATGTTACCCGTGTATATAGAAAGGGGGGTGGGGGGTTAATTCTACAAATTAAGGTCTGGTGATGCGCAACTCCGAGACCAGCCTGCCAGCTGTATTTAAAGCACTTGATGTGCGGTTCTAATCCAATCCTGCCTTCAGTCTTCAGTGCTAAATTCACCCTCACGCTCCTTCATAACATCACTGACGAGACAACATTTCACCTCAACGAGAAATCTCGGCGGGATTTAGTCTCGCAAGATCTTGTGGCCCGAGATCTTGTCACATCCCTAATATATATATATATATATATATATATATATATATATATATATATATATATATATATATATATATATATATATATATATATACTGTATATATTAGAGTTCTGATCATGAGGTAATGTCCAATTCCGATCGAGTCTGAAACCGTGTGATGAGGCCCGTATTCTGATCACGTGATCTGATCTGGACATCCCTAATTACCAATATTTTGACATTTTATTTTTACACAAGTGAAAAAAAAGGTGAAACACTAAATTAGACAGTTTACTTGCATTTAATATGTCTTCTGTTTGTATATAAACTCACTTTTGTTGATTTCATTTGATGTGGACATCAAAATGGGATGTTTGGTCTCATGCATGTTACTCAAATCAATGGCAACCATCCCTTTTAGAGAATGAAAAAATGTTGAAAAGAAAAACAAAGTAAATGCTTGTGCTGCTGGTGAAAGATTGAGGATTCATATAATGATCACTTGGTGTATGTGAGCTTGTAAGAAGCTGAACATTACTTTCAGGTCAATAAGTGATATCGGCCGCTATACCCTTATTCACTATTCCCTATGCCTACATTACTCCACTGATTACTACATTACCTACATTAGTCCGATGATTGAATCAAGTGAGCGAATTCTCCAGTGCTGCCAGTCATGGGAATTTAATTAGCAGTGCTAACATTGAATTGGTGTTCTCTAGTGTTCAGCCACTGAGAATATATTGGTTGTATACACGGGTGTATTATGGGATTGAGTACATGTATGTATTTGATAATGTCAGGTGCGTTTGGGCGATTTGCAGTCAGATTGTACTATATTAGGGCGTAAAAGGTGATATGCAACAATATTCTTATTACTATCATTATTATAATAATTTTTTTTCGGGAGAATTAAATCATGTCATTTTTATTAGGATTTCCCACCATCAAAAACAGTTATTAAAAAAAAAAAATTGAACGTACGCAAACTGATAGCTTAAATAAAAGAGCATAATATGGGATTCATAGGGAGTATACTTATTATGGGAAAAAAGAATATAATTTGTATTACCGCAATTCAACTTTTTTCCCCCTCTTTCTAATTTTCAATAACACAATCACCATTCTCCATCAAAACATTCTATGTTAATACCATGCTAGTGGATGTAAACAGTGATAGTACTATTGTGTTCTTTTTGTTTGTTCTTCTAATTAGTCAAATATGCTATTTTCCATACAACACTCTTTCTCTGCATCCAAATATGCATACGTTTCTCTATAGTGTTCCACAACTGCTTGATTTCACCAGATGAAATGAATAGCTCTATTTGGAAAGTATATAAAATTCTTAAGGGAGAAAAAGTTTGTAGGGAGTGCATTTAAAATCTAATAAACCAGTCATAAACAATGATAAATTGAGTAGAGCAAAGATACTGTACTAATAAATTGCTTTATGATTTTCTGGAAGTCTAGCAATATTCAGATACACAAATTTAATAACCAAATGCAATTAACACTGTATAGTTTGCATCGTGTGTATACACTAGCTGACAAAAGTCTTGTCGCCTATTCAAGTTTTAGGAACAACAAATAATAACTTGACTTATAGTTGATCATTTGGTATCAGAAGTGGCTTATATGAAAGGCCTCTAGATTGCGCTTATTTTACCAAAATAAAGTATGATCATGCCTTGATTTTTAACTATTTAATTAGGTAGAGTAATTATTTAATTACAGTAAGGTCTGACTTTGCAAAAAATTATAATATTGTGTATGACTCCCATGAGCGTGGAGGACTGCATCCATACATCTCTGCAATGACTCAAATAACTTACTAATAAAGTCATCTGGAATGGCAAAGAAAGCATTCTTGCAGGACTCCCAGAGTTCATAAAGATTCTTTGGATTCATCTTCAATGCCTCCTCCTTCATCTTACCCCAGACATGCTTAATAATGTTCATGTCTGGTCACTGGGCTGGCCAATCCCGGAGCACCTTGACCTTCTTTGCTTTCAGGAACTTTGATGTGGATTCTGAAGTATGAGAAGGTGCTATCCTGCTGAGAAATTTGCCCTCTCCTGTGGTTTGTAATGTTATGGGCAGCACAAATGTCTTGATACCTCAGGCTGTTGATGTTTCCATTCACTCTGCAGATCTCTCACACGCTCCCATACTGAATGTAACCCCAAACCATGATTTTTCTTTCACCAAACTTGACTGATTTCTGTAAGAATCTTGGGTCCATGCGGGTTCCAATAAGTCTTCTGCAGTATTTGTGATGATTGGGATGCAGTTCAACAGATGATTCATTGGAAAGATTTACCTTCTGCCAGTTTTTCAAATGATCAACTAGAAGTCAAGTTATTATTTTTTGCTCTTACAACTGGGATCGACAACAAGACCTTTATCAGGTAGTAGGGCTGGGCGATATGGCAAAAAAAAAAAATCTCGATTTTTTCATAAAGTTTGACCGATTCCCGATTTCGATTTCGATTTTTTATTTATTTTTTTATTATTTTTTTTTTACTGTGTAACTACCTTACCAGCTTACCTTGTTCATTTAAATTTAAATAAATGCTGAAACTAGTTTTTTTCATGCTCACTTGTAAAAGAAAAGCAATAGTGTGACTAAACGCGGTTATGGCACTCTCTCATATAGGGATGCTAAACATAGCTACAATAGAAGTCACAGCAGGTCATATGTTGTGCAGCTTTGGGCAAATTTTATTTGGAGAGAAAATGACCAAAATGTAACTTAAAGATTAAAAAGGATTGGAGGGGAAATAAATATTCAAATCTCTGTACATAACAGAAAAATAAACAATGATAATGCAACAATAGTTAATCTGTATTAGTGGCATGGCAGAAATATATATTTAGACAGGCCTTGTCAAAGTGAGCGGGCACTTTACTAATAAAAAATATAGCACTTAAATTATTTCATAACAATCAATAAAATAACAGCGGTTTTATATCAAAAAATGGTAATGATATAAAATATACTACATTTTGATGGTAAAATATAACCATTTAAACGATTTGTATTTAAATATTAAATAACGAATGCATCAAGTTAAATATAAAAAAACGAATGAAACAACACATAGCATATCAGGATATAAAGGACCATATTTAGCAGAATGCTGCTCATTTATCTTTGTAATTTTATAGTTTTATTTTTGTTATTTTAATTATTTTTTGTCTTCATAAATAACTAACGAGCTATAGACAAATATCTGCTTGACGTTTTAGAAAATATTTGTGCGTAGCTACACCACCCAGTATATATTAAAGATCACCGTGAAAAAAAAAAAACCCACAGAAACCTGTTACATATCTATATATATTTAAAGGTCTATCTTATATTTAACTGAATAATATAATGGCCTATAGCTGAAATGTTGAAAACTGCTTAATTTATTTTTATAAAACATTTGTCGATACGTATTGATATTTTTTGGAGTAAAAGCTGCCGACATTTAAGAATCCATATTTATTTTATTCATTCATTCATTTGACTTGTTTATTGGTGCATATATGGGTTATGATTTAATTCATACAGTACCTTGACAGCTACTGTGCCACTCCGTAATTCAAGCAAAAGTCCAAATTAAAGAAAGATTTGACTTTCTGCGGTGACCGACATTTACAACACACCGTCCTTCAGGTGGAGCGCGGGTCCCCGTCTCGCAGCTCGCGCGGGAGACACAGACGGCTGCGGGACGCGAACAACAGCACGACGCGCATGGAAACATTCGTGAAGCTGGCTGGCTGACTGCGGGGCGCTTGTTGCTCTAGCGGGAAAATGTCCCGGTGTTCCCAAAGGCCGGTCCGCCCTGGCGCGCTTCCGCTACCAGCTGTGGCAGCACATCAACAGAGCCGCGACGTCAACACACAGAATCAGCACAATTCAGCACGGTTGTCTAACAGTTTAGAACGGTTTGGCACGATAGTGGAAAAGCGGCTTTAATATTTTTATTAAAAACCGCGATTCCTCGATTTTGTAAAAAATAAAATCGTCTTAAAACGTAAATTCGAATTAATCGAAAAAATCGGAAAAACCGCCCAGCCCTATCAGGTAGTGTGTATATATATATATATATATATATATATATATATATATATATATATATATATATATATATATATATATATATATATATAATATGTAATTTATCATGCATTAATACTTTAAATTGACTTCAAATGCTCACACAATCAGGCCCTAAAACACACGTAAATAATAAACATTTTGGTACATTTATGGCTGAGCGCTGCAGTAACTCCACAAATTATGAGTGTTTTCAAATGTGGCTCCTGTTATAATGCCGCTTCGGATGACTATTGCGGGTGCACCTATTGTGATATCGATGCTGAAACGATATGTTGTGCAGCCTTAAGTGGCGGTTTGAATGCAGATCTGAATGTCTGCCCACTGTGATTATACTTGTAAAAGATTTAATGTCACATAAATGCTTGAATTGCAATCTTTAATAATAAATTAATTGTGCAGCTCTGTTTTATAGATGGTGAAAGGTGTGTAGAATGAGTAAATCCAGGCAAAAGAAAGAAAAAGCTGTGATAGATGGATAGATAGAGAATAATTTCCGCTGTGTGTTAAATGTAGCTGTCCCACACTCATTCCTGTTTCCACACAAATGCTCATGGGCTCTGATTTAGGAACTGTGTGCACTGATGCATGCATGTGTTGTTTTTATTATGCATGTTGCATGCATGCCTGCACAATATATCAAACAATTATTGTTAACACCAAAATAGCACATGCAATATGATTTATATTGCAGAGAGGTGTTTTAATTTACATTTATTTGTGTGCCAAGCATTTGTGTGTTGCATGCATAGGTCTTGTCCAAATCAGATGGGACCTTCTTTATATTACTATCTTTATACCCAACCCCCCGGTATAGGTGCTAATGCTATAGGCCCAAAGGTGAACCTATAGTGCCTTATAACAGAGAGCTGAAAATACATAGTAATGTCAGGAGAAACAAGGAAAAATACCATCACACAAGTAAGATTTGCCAGACCTGTCAAGCAGGTAAGTCAAGGATATCAAATATATATAAAAGTTCCTGGTGCTGTGCTGATATCTGTCTTTACAGTTGTGCACTTACAGTACAGCAACATTGTACACAAGAGCTCTGCGGGGGGACCATCTTGCAGTTATAGTGCACTGCTGATTTATATAATAAATTAATAAATTGAATACCATAAATCAATCTAAAATGACAGTATCTTTAGAAAGACTACTGAAACACTACTGAAAAATATTAAGCAGCATATATTGATGTGACAATAAGAAATGTTTCATATCAGACTATCAGAATGATTTCTGAAGGATCATAAGACGCTAAAGATGGAGGTATTGGCTGCAAGAAAATCAGTTTTGCCATTGGCAAAATGAATAGAGGAAACGGATTGCCTTCTAGTTGATCATTTGGAAAAGTGACAGAAGATAGATTTTTTTCTGATGAATGGTCTGTTGAACTGCATCCCAATCATGACAATAAAAAATCCTTCTGATACTAAATTATCAACTAGAAGTCAAGTTATTATTTCTTGTTTCTAAAACTTGGATAGGCGACAAGACTTTTGTCAGGTAGTGTATACAGTTTTATGCAAAGGTTTGGGCACCTCTGATCATTTTCATAATTGCAAGCCACATCCTGCTGGCCTTTCAAATCAGCAAATTCATTTGGATATATTTTATACCCTAAGAAAAAAGCAACATTTGAGTTCTGACATAACATTTATTTAATGAACAGATGCGATGCAATTTAAGTCGCCAATATTTTGTCGCCAATATTTTGTACAGCCATCTTTTGCTGAAATAACAGCCTGTAGGCACTTCTTATAGTCAAGGATAAGTCACTGAATTCTTGCTGAAGGCATTTTGGACCATTCTTCTTTGCAAAATGTTCCAGTTTAGTCAGGTTTGATGGTAGCCGAGCATGAATAGCCCTTTTCAAATCAATCCATAGATTTTCGATGATGTTTAAGTCTGGGAGCTGCGATGGCCATTCTAGAACATTGTATCGTGTCTGAGCATGAATTCCTTGGTAGATCTGGAACTGAGCTTTGGGTCATTGATCTGCTGAAACATCCAACCCTGGAGTAACGTCTGCCTTTTGACTGATTCCTGAACATTGTTCTTAAGAATCTGCTGAAACTGGGTGAAATTCATGCAGCCTTCAACTCCGACAAGGTTTCCGGTACCTGTGCTTGCCACACATCCGCACAGCATGACGGGCCCTCCACCATATTTTACAGTAGGGAGCAGGTTCTTCTCCTGGAATGCTGTGCTCTATTTTTTCACCATGCAAAGCACCTGTGGTTGTGGCATCTGTCCACAGGATATTTTTCCAAAATGATTCAGGCTTGTCCAGATGAGCCTTTGCATACTTCAAATTAATTGGCACAATGCAGAAATGGTTTCTTCTGCATCACCTTCTATTGAGTTGTTCTTTGTGAAGAGCTTACTGGATTGTGACACGATCTAAAATGACATTATTGGCAGCAAGATGTTTCTGGAGCTCTTTGAAGGTGGTCTGTGATTTGTCTGTGACCATTTTAACCATTCTTTGCCTTAGTCTTTCAGATATTTTTCTTGGTCTAGCACATCTTTCCTTCACAAGAACTGTTCCTGTGGCCTTCCATTTTCTTACTATATTTCTTACTGTGGACATAGAGACTTTAAACCTTCGTGATAGTCATTTGCATTGTTCTCCTAATTCATGTTAGTGAATTATACTAGTTTTTAGGTCATTAGGAAGTCATTTTGAGGTTCCCATGTTGCTACTTTCAGGTTCACGACAAGGAGAAGCACAACTAGCAATCAGCCATCTTAAATATCCTTTTTCATGATTGGTTGCACCTGTGTTAGGATTGTTAAGGTTCACTGAAGCTGCGTCCTAAATGGCACACTATGCACTCATGCACTATGTACTTATGCACTTACACACTCAACAGCATAGTATATGTATGTAGTGTCGTTCCAAATGGGACACCAATGTTTTTTTACTAAGCGGAAATTCAATCCGTTTCCCAGACGACGTTTGACGGTTGAAATAAATGAACAAAGTACCAAATAATACCTGCCGTGAGTATAACCACATTCACCATCGGGAGGCGCTATAATCACTCTCATAGTAGAATTTCACTTTCACAATCCAAAATAAATAAAGTTATCCAACATGTGCGCCCGATAGCTCCACCCCTTCCGTTACGTGAGCAAAACGTGTTGAGTGTGTGACGTGTCCATCATTCCACACTTCCTTTTACCGGTCGAATGAGTGCATCATCTGGGTAATTAAAGTACACTTATTATTTTTTAGAGTTTTCAGTGTAAATGCACTACCTACACTATTTATACTACAAAATGGCGTAGAATAGTGCATAAGTATACGATTTGGGACGCACCTCAAGTCACTCAAATCAATTTTGTGTTATAATCAATCAGCGTTAAGTGATTACAGGCTTTGAAATCCACACAAAAGAGAGGGTGGCCAAACTTTTGCATAACCTATATTTCAGTTTCAATTTAATTTCTCACATCTCAATACTGCTACACTATGTATTTCTGTCAGAAAAAACATGACATTATCTAGCTTTCTCTATATGGAATGGCGTATCAGTGTGATATTTTCTTATAAAGAGCACATAACTATGCAGCCGCAGAGTGGTGCCCAAATTTTTGCATAAAACTAAATTCCCAAATTTTGTAATGTCTTATAGACTCTAAACCTTTATATTTTAGTCAAAATATACAAACCTTAAAAGTGTATTTATTTCAGAATACACTGGGTGTACTATACTATTACCTTGCTATATGTCCAGAAAACCTTGGTTGTACAGTAGTATCATGGTAACTGTTGAAAAAACACCGGTATGTGGTACAGTACATATCCCAAAAGCATAATAGTAGATGATTTACAGAACAGATTATTGATAAATAGTAGATTATTTTCACATGGTAATCTCATTGTTTGTGTTTATTAACACTTACTGCGTATTGGTTTTAGAGTAGTGTTTTGTATAGGGGTTATTTCTTTTGAGACCCAATAGATGATTAACCATCGTATGCCACTAAATGGCTATCTTATTTTTGATCTGCGACAGTACATACAGCAAAATATAAATAAAAAATATAACTATACCATATTCACATTCATCTTTTGAATTTTTTTACTGCCTCTAATTGTTATTTCGCTTTGAAATTGTAACATAATGTAATGTAATGGCCATTTATATAGCGCGTTTATTGAGTATGGCCATACACTCAAAGTGCTTTACGATTGTGTAAGGGGGACTTTTCTCACCACCACCACCAGTGTGCAGCATCCACTTGGTTGATGCAACAGGACAACGGTACCAGTGTGCTCACCACACACCTTTCTACCTAGTGAGACAGAGATGGAGCCAATTCAGTAGATAAGGATGATTGGGAGGCCATTATTGTTAGGGCTGAGTGAGAGAAGTTGGCCAGGACACCAGGTTTACACTCCTACTCTTTACGAGAATATTTTTAATGACCACAGAGAGTCAGGACCTGAGTTTAATGTCTGAAAGACGGTGCTCACTGACAGTATAGTGTCCCATCACTATACTGGGGCATTGGGACTCACACGGACTGCAAATTGAGCACCCCCTGCTGCCCTTAATAGCACCTCTTCCAATTGTCACAAAACCTAAAAAAAAAATTAGTACTACTAATTATTGTGCTACAGCCACATGTTTACTTTTAATGAGGATGTGTTGGAAATAATCATGTATTGCAACCAAGCGGCAACCTCCCCCTCTCCCTCGGGAAGCCAATACGGAAGTAACTGAAACTGCAATTTATCTAAATTCCGCTAGTCCTGGCTACATAATAGAGCAAATTTCTATTGAGCCCACTGTTAGAATGGCCAACTTTACAGCATAAAAAAGGTGTTTACAGCCTGGTACAAAGAACGATTTTGGTTCATATAGCTAATATTACCCTTCGTGACAACTGTGAGGGGGGTGAATTTTTTTATAACTCATCCGTTTCCTTTATATTAGGTTATATTAAGTTTGCATAATTAGGGGCGTGGCCACTTGAGTGACAGCTAGGTCTCGCTGGTCGCCGTCACTTCACCTCGGCTGATTACGGCTGATTAGCCGCTGATCTCGGCATATTCATCGCATTTTTGTGTTGTTATATGTGGCTTTACACAGTCCGTTGCCTTTTGGAATTATTTCTTACAATTATCAGATGATATAGCATGCTGTGTGCACTTAATTGTGCTCACAAGCCATTCACGTGGCCTCCATTTCCCAGGTGAGTGAAATATATAATTATATACCATCTCTATGAATGTATTTGTTTTATTTAAGATCATTTATAATGTTCTTTAGACCTGTAAAGCACTCCAGAATCTGACAGATTATCATCTGTCATCTGAAGCGTTGTCATACAGTGTTCTGCCTGGACTTCATAATTAGCCTTGCATTTACTAACACAGACTATATCTGAAGTTTTTGGAAGTAATTCGCACTTTCCTACTGTTGAAAAACGTCATAAGCACAATGCTTAGTGGCTCAATGTGTAATGCATTGAGCCACTAAGCATTGCGCTTATGACGTTGCTTCTGAAACAGTGTTTTTAAAAGTCTAAACACTTTATTGATAAAGTGTACAACCAAGCACATGTGATCAGAACACAAACGAGTCGCAGGTGATGAAGTATTAAGCGTTTCTCCCTTAGGAAAGGCCGTCTAAGCAGGGCGTCTGTAGATCCGCTCACGCTCCGCCTCTTTGCCCTTGTATGGTATGCCCGGGGTTGGTGCGATGACGCTCGAACAAAATGGCGACGGTCGGCCACGCCTTCTAGTAGCTTCTTTTGGGTTCTTCATAAACCTATGGGTGACGTCACGGATACTACGTCCATATCTTTTACAGTCTATGATTGCAACCAAAAGTATGATTCCACATAGATGGTATTAGAATTTTATTTATTTTTTTTGTACCACCTCCTCTGCTTTTTGACTCAATATGCTCAAGTACTGGTCATGTGTTTGATTACATTTAATGTTAGCCTTTTAAAATAAGATCATGTGTTACTTGATAAGAATACAAGAATAATGCAAAATGTCTTTGTTTCAAGTAGCAAAAATCGGATGCTACATCTGCCTTATTTTGAGCCAGGAATAGTCCTGGTTTATATGTTTATGTGACTAGGAACTAGGGCTGAACAATATATCGTTCGAGCATCGATATCACAATGTGTGTATTTGCAATAGTCACATCGCAGGATTAGATTACTTAGTAAAGATTAATAGATGAAGATATTATTAAATATTATAACTTTTTAATTATTTATGCAATGATGACCATGTTATTTTACATTCGATTGCTCAATTTTTGTACTTGAATACTGGTGATTGACTCACCAGAAAACCATAAAGCACTCTTTATAACTTTTATTTATT
Source organism: Danio kyathit (assembly GCA_903798195.1). Lineage (NCBI taxonomy): Eukaryota > Metazoa > Chordata > Actinopteri > Cypriniformes > Danionidae > Danio > Danio kyathit. The sequence continues at coordinate 13,768,515 of LR812530.1, read as the reverse complement.
TCTTTTTGCTTGTAACATATTATATTTTATGCAGATGCATTGCGTGGAAAAAAGACTTGATCATCTCAGTCGATCTAAATTTATGAAAGTTTTCCAAATTGAGCTATTCAAATCATCTGGTGATATTGTATTTATAATCGCAATATATATCAAAATATTGCAATGTCGAATATTCAAATATCGTGCAGGCCTACTAGGAACAGTGAATGTACAGTCACACACACATCTCACAACATATGCCATAAAGGTACAGTATATCAGGCTTCTGTTAATTGTAATCGATGCTTACTGTAAATAGTGATAGTAAAAAAAGGAGGAAGCTGTTGCCTTACCTCAAAGAAACCTGAGCGCCTGCATTGTGCCTCTTGCTCAGAGGTAAACTGAACAGAGGCACAGGTAGGACCTGTAGGACGTGTGTTACTGCAGCTGAACACACCAGTGACTTTATTAGGTACATCTTGCTAGTATTGTATTGGCCCATAGACACTGTTGCAAACTTTTGAGAGACAAATAAGCAACCACAGCTTGAAAAAAGCCCAAAACAAGGCAACATTGTTAGATTATTGAATATCGTTATTGACTGTTTAAAGGACAGGGGATCCAGCCAATGTTCTGTACCCCGTCACTGAGTACGTTTACTTGAACACCAATAATCAGATTTTAATAAGATTAAGACAATACTCCGATTAAGAGTCTGCCATCTAAACAGTGATTTTTAATTAATTTAATCGAATTAAGGTCATAATCTAATTAAACAGAAATCGGATTAAGATAGGTGGAGTATGCCTTTGCGTTACAGACATGTAAACACCTTAAACTATTACTGTTGTGTAGGACTTTTGCTGCTTTTTGTGACAGGATATTCCATACACACACGGCTGTTTGACACTATTCTCTGCACCTACTGAGCCAGTAGGACTGATGTTAATCGAATTATGTGCTGTAACATGTAAAACGGGACATCTTAAAAGCAACTTATGTAAACACCTTATTCATATTATTGTCTTATTCAGATTAAGGCAAATAATTCGATTGTAAATGTCCATGTAAACATAGCCACTGTCCACCATGTTGTCCAACAGGCGTCATACTTCAGGTAGGTTTGTCAAAAGTATCATAAAAAACAACATGCAACATATAGCCCACAGTCAGTGCAAAACTCTCATATGTGCCTTTAATCTTCAGCAGCACATGTAGCCTCTTGTTAGAAAGTAATCCTGTCATTCTGAGTTCATAATAGTCTAAAAGGTGATGATAATAGTTAAACATGGCAGTTTGTTCATGTTTTAGGTTGCAGAAGCATCATTTGCCGCTGCTTTTCCAACGCAATCTCATGGCTATTCGTAACTTTTTGATTTAGTGGCTAATTCGTATGAATTCGTACGATCTAATTCTTACAGATTAGTACGATTTGCTCATCACCCAATGATGGTTGGGGTTAGGGGTAGGGTTAGGTGCCACGTCTTTTTTTAAAAATCGTACATATTTGTACGACTGAACTCGTACAAATTAGCCACTAAACTGACAAAACGTAAAATACTTACGTTTCCTTGTGAGATCAGGCTGGTTTTTCTGGCTTCTCTTTTGTTTTTTCTCGCTTCACTCTCGCGTTTGTCTCTTTTCTGAAAGGATCGGATATCAGAGCAATGATCAATGATCACGAGCACGTTATTTCAAATACAGACGCACGCCGAGCTCTCTGGACAAAGTGAAACTGCTCGCACTTTCGATAGTATCTGGATGCAGCCTTTACGATGCAAGCTGAGATTGCATCACTCAGCGATGCAATGTCAGACACAATGCACTCAATGGAGTAAGTGACCCCACTGTGACGAGTAGGGTTAGGGGTGGGGTTAGATGAGCGCATTAAAAAGCATTGGATGCAGCTCAGATTGCACTGCGCCAGGTCTGCATCCAGACCCCTCTCCGCACTTGTAGATGGGCTCGTAAAACAACAACAGGACACGGCAGATTTTGTTTTTCTTGGCTTTGTGGCTGTACATCATGACGACGACAAGGTTTGTTTGAGCTCGGGTCGATCATGGCTTGTTATTATATGTATATATTATTACGGTGTAATGTCTCGGCTGTGTTTTTAAAAATGGCTTTTGTTTTCATTCTCCTGCTTCTGCGAGTGACGTATCTCTGTAAACCAGTAGCGTTCAGCTGCGCCTCTAGCTCTGCCTTATGGTACCCTTTGGGGCTGTTGGTAACCTTTGCAAAGGGTGACCAAAAAGTGGTATAGTACGGTTCGCTTTTAGGGTACCCTTTGACAGTGGAAATGGCCATAAAAGCACACCGAAGCGAAGCGAACCATACCGTACAACTCAGTGGAAAATGGGCCATAACAGACCTGTTGTATGTCCGCGTCCGTATGAGGATGCTTCTGGGTTTGGACACGGACCTCGATCCACTGATCTAGGCTATCTTTGCAACAACAACAAAAACTGTCTGAATTTATATTGAGTCTGAATTTATATTGAGTGTCTGTTGAAACACTGATGGCAATGCGCTGTGATTTGGTCTTACCTGCGCATTTGCGCTTTATCTCCTTCACTTGCCATGCTGAAACACACAGAAACTCCTCACGCACACACCGACACATGAGGAAACATGATGTCAACAACAGATTTAATTGCTATGAGGTGATTGGACAGGTCTTTGCACATGCAATGCTCGTGAAAGGTAAACGTAAACGTACAAAGGCGGAACTGTTTAGTTGTAGTTGTTTTTATTAACAAACCAATATTAATAATGCATACTCTGAACCGCGGATCACAGGGCGCACCGAACCGTGGGAGGACAATGTTTTTTTTTTACCGAGAACCGTTGCATCCCTAGTGTTCACATGCTCAACAGAAATGACTGTGATTGGCTGTGAAGGTCATCAGTTCACTACTCTTCATCGCAATCTGTATCTGTGTTTGCACTTGGTAAACAGTGATGAAGAGTGGTGAACCGCTGACCATTTCTGTTGAGCACATGAACACAATAGCCAATCAGTGGTGTTTAAGCACGCACTCATCAGTGCTCAATGAAAATGGACAATTAGACCGATAGGTAGCAAACTCGATACTTTTGACAACCCTAACTCCTAGTAGAGTTTCATGATTAACATGAAAGGAAAAGGCTTGTAAGGAACTTGCGATGCAGATAGCAGGTGCACAGAAAAGGCTGGGCAATATACAATTTCATCCTTTCCCGAAACCTAGAGAAGTGAATGAAATGAATATGTTTGTGTGGACGAAACACCATCAACTGTCAGTCAATGGTGCAGTCCCTACTGCTGAACGAATGATTCGAGACAGATGAACTAATCTTTTCTGTTATTGGACCAGCACAAATCCCACATAACTTTAGTTAATGGAGATGTGATTTGTGATGTGGCAAAAGAACTATCAGAGGACTTGAAAGATGACAGATGGGATGAGCTGACTAACATTAACACCCGCCAAATGCGGGTAGATTTCAGCTTTGGCGGGTAAGACAGACATTCTTACTAGCCACTTTGGCTGGTTAAAATCCTTTTAAATTGTGGTTTTCTTAAAAGCAGGGTTCGACTATAAGGATGACCCAATTTACGTGCAAATGTGATCTTAGAATCAAGAAGCAGCACGACTTACAAAAATAATTGCATTCGCGGGAGCAATAGAAAGCAGGTGAATAACGAATGAGAGGATGATCAGTCGCGCTAACAGCTAATGTGATGTGTGCGACTAAAACTCGTGCGAGCTCCTGTTTTCTTCCTTGAAGCAACCGTGCCTAAAAAAACGCAACTGTGATCGGTTCTCTTTTATATAGACCAGACAAAAAGCTATGCTAATGCACCCACAGTCTGGCTGCTTTCTAGAGCTCCAAATATGTCTTTTTGTAAGCAGCACCGGTTGCTTTCGCTTTGAACAGATTATTAATTGGCCTTAACTGTGTGATCATCCTTTCATTATCACACACGGTATGTTTTTCACCTGCTTTCTTTTGCCTACGGTTATTTTGTGTATATGGTTTAATTGCACTTTTTTACAACAACATTGCTTTAATATGAGATTAACTCTCCTTGTATGTATAGTTAACTGGTGATCTGAGAGACCTTTAGCGAGGACAGATTACTGTGCATATGTTTAATACATGACAATAATTATTTTTTAAAAGTCAATTGTTTTTCTTTGTTTTGTTTTTTTTTAAGAAATGTTTTGTTAAATAAAAAGTATAGTATACAGCTATTCAGCTTGTTTTGACATTTAAAATGTGTGGCTAAAAATAACTATTGTTTGGTGTGGTCAGAGATAAATTTGGTAAATCCTTAATTTTGAGTTCTGAAAAGTCATGTAAAATAAAAACTGTTTAACAGTATAACACTATGAAACCATGATCCATTTGACGACACATACACGACACACAAAACGTTAAATAAATGAGGAGGCATGTAGACAAAACAAAACAAAAATCTAATTCAAGTAATTTTAGCATGTCAAAGTCATATTTATGCATATAAAAATATTTTCCCAACAACAGTGAAAATGCAGAGTGGCTAGTAACATTGGAAAACTACTAGCCACAGTGGCTGGTGATCAAAAAAGTTAATGTCAAGCCCTGATTACGCTTGATGCTTCATCTGCGTCTGGTGTAAACGCAGCATTACAGTAGTCAATACGTGAAGTAACTAGAGCATGGACGAGAACTGCTGTATTATTAGTTGTGAGAGAAGGACGCGGGCAAGTAATATTAGCAGGTGGAAATATGAAGTACACGTAACATTATTGATATGACCTTCAAAAGACAACATGCCATCTAACATCCAAGCTCTTGACCTGCAAAGAGGGACAAAATATATTATTATCAATATCTATGTTAATTGTCGGATTTTTCTAAAACATTTTTAGTCCCCATAAGTAGGGCTTCAGTTTTAGCACCTTTTAATAAAAAAAAAATATGTGAAAGCCATGCATGTTGTGTTTTCCAAAAAGGTGACCAAAAGGTAATATATAATAAACAGGAGTGGACCCAGAACAGAACCTTGTGGAACACCAGTTGTGACAGTATGCGATTTTGACTTACAATCCTTAATTTGGACAAACTGAGTACGTTCTGCAAAATAAAACCTGAACCATAAAAAATGTCTGCTTCTGTCTGAAAACAGTAGGTTTTTTTTCCAGAAATTATTCACTTGTTTCCCTTCTGGAGTGCACAAATTGATAGGGGGAGTACCATGTCTGATACTGAAACCTTTTGCCAAGAGTCAATCATTATCAATAAGTAAACTCCCAACATATTAAACTGAAACCAAAAGCAAAAACAAAGCGCACAAAACAAAAAAAAATCAGTAAACTGCAACAAAGCCAGAGGGCACGCACTCTTTACCCATCCCCAGTCACCTGTGAACAGAATGTGACTGTAGAGATGGAAGGGGAAAAAAGACAAGAACATTGCCAGGATCTGTAACAGCCACATATGTATAGCCTATTTAAATGTATTTGAACCAAACAAATCTACTTTTACTATTAGTCCAGACCTACAATTAGTATTTTTATTATTAAAATTAGCATTACAGCCTGTGATAATTAATACATTTACAAAAGAAAATGTAACATTTATCTTACAAAAGAAGATAATCCTCCTCCTTCACTGCACCACCCAGCATCTCTCTTGTCTTCATTGCATGAAGTTATTGGAGCAAATGCAGAATTTTATTTTAGGCCATAGCGAACACTTTGCTAAGAGTCTTCTGGTCCATTCATTTCCACAGTTTAGATCATAGGTCTTTGTAGAAAAGTTCATTAGTATGGGAAGAAGAAGACCGGGTCGGCGATAAGGAAAGTAATAGTTTTTCTTTATTTTTGCAGTAATTCTTAGTAGAGCATAGCACAGGGCTCAAGGTGTGTTTACCTTTGCTCAGCTCTCTCTCGACTGGTCTCTCCCACTTCCTTAAGACGGTTGCTGCGTCCCAATCCGCATACTATCCGTCCTAAAGAGTATGTGAAAGTAGAATTAGTATGTCCCAAATCGTAGTATGTTGAAAAGAGTATGCCAAAAACTCCCGGATGGTTTACTATTTCCGGTCAAAGTTTTAAGTGTAGAAGCGTCCATACTCTAACCGCTGATATTGCCCACGGTACATTGCGCGTTGGACGTGAATTCGATTAGAACTATAAAACACGGGTGAAAAGTGTAAACAAACTACAAACATGATGGACGAGACCAACCGTCAAGCAGAGAGGCTTCGGTAAAGATGTTTGTATGACTGTTAATTAATATCTAGCCCACTGGAGAATACTTAAATAGCGTTGTCTGTGTTAGATTTCATCTGCAACAACAATACTGAACTTATATAAAGACATGTTTGGACATTACCATCTGAATGCAGAATTATCCAAAGACCTGAGGAGATTTCTCTGCATGAAAGACTCGTGAATGGGAGATTATCCTGCTGCTGCATCTCCAATAAGGTAGGAAATTAAATACGACAGAAATGTGGATGATTGACAGGGCTCTTAACTAAGCAACACAATGATCTGTGTAACGAGGAAGTAGTATGTCTCAAAGCTTGCATACTTTTCTGTTACTCACTCAAAAGTATATATTTTTCGTCCACAAAAAAGTACATACTTTTAGGTCGTAGTATAAGTATCTGAATTGGGACGCAGCAGGTGTCTCTCCAGCCCAATCACTAGAGAAAACAGGTGTTATGAATGATTTCTGATTGGGCTACTGACCAGCCGCCGGTGTCTCTACTCGCTCTCCCACCTTCCTGGGTGTTCAGCCACGCTCTCCCCAACACAGTCTCAAACTCAATTCCTGGAAGGCCACAAATCTGCACAGTTTTGCTCTTAACCCTTATCAAACACCGCTGATCCAACTAATAAAGGTGTTCATGATTCTTTTGAACACCTCGATTATTTGGATCAGCTTTTTTTTGATAGGGTTGGAGCAAAAATGTGCAGAGTTGTGGCCCTCCAGGAATTGAGTTTGAGACCTATGGTTTAGATTGTACATGGTTCATATGAGGGAAAAAAAAACTTTCTTCATCATATCGAAAAAGTGACTGTGCAAACCAGATCTTTAAAAAACACTGCATCCTACTGCTGTGCTTGTAGTTCAGAACTTTTATCCAGAACTTTTCTGCTTGTCAATCATCCCTTGTTTTCCAACTTCTGGACGTGGATTGCCTTACAATGTGTATATAGGACCAAAAGATCAACATTGCACATTTTTCAGCATGGATGCTGTGGCTAACTCAATTCAATTCATGTTTTAATACAGTATATAGCGCTTTTTACAACGTAGATTGTCAAAGCAGCTTAACATAGTTCTAGTAAAGTCTAGATTTCAGAGTTGAGGTTCAGTTTAGTTCAGTTCAGTGTGGTTTAAATTTCACTGCTGAAAGTTCAAACACTGAAGAGCAAATCCATTGATGCGCAGCTCCACAAGTCCCGATCCAAGCAAGCCAGTGGCGAGGGAAAAAAAACCTTGAGAGAAACTAGGCTCTGTTGGGCAAGACCATTATTCTTCTGGCCAAACTTCCTGTGTGGAGCTGCAGTCTAGGCGCCGGAGGCTGGAGAAGCTGCAGGTGTGAGTAGGGCACCGGCGGGAGGTCAGGCTGGCCCACAGGATTAATGCGGGGACTCGTTTGTCACAGTGGTCTTTCGGGAATCAGAAATCTCATGCGTTCCATTCCTTCATGACGACTACAGCATCAGCTCGGGATATGGCCTGGTCCAGGATTATGGATACCTTGGGATCATCTCTTCACAGCTCTTGGATTACATCAATGGCGCTGCATAGTCTCTAGGGACCTCGGAATGAGTATCCCCAGGTGGAAAGGGCAAAAATGGAGTGTTATTAATGAAAATAGCAGTTATATAAACAAACATATAAACAAACATTTAAAGCATATGAGAGTTTCTAACACAATGTCTGGTGTATTAAGGAGGAGTGTGTCCTACAGGTGGTTGTCAAGCCAGCTCACCTGCGTGGAGCACATTCATGCATCATACCGTTATGTGAAGCATCGTGTGTATACTTTACTAAAAAGATAGGTTTTTAATCTAGTTTTGAACTGAGAGAGTGTGTCTGAGCCTCTGACATTATCAGGACGGCTATTCCAGAGTTTAGGAGCCCTAAATGAGAAGGTTCGACCTCCTTTACTCGACTTTTGCTATTCTAGGTACTACCAGAAGCCCTGAGTTTTGAGATCCTAAAGAGCAGGTTGGATTGTAGCGTGACAGAAGGTTGGTTAGATAAACAGGAGCTAAATTATTTAAAGCTTTATAGGTAAGAAGCAATATTTTATAATCGATATAGAACTAGTAAGATCCAGTATCAAGAGGATAAAATTGGGGTGATATGATCATATTTTCTAGCCTGGTAAGAACTCTAGCAGCTGCATTTTGTACTAGCTGAAGTTTATTAATAGAGGATGCTGGGCAACCAACGAACAGAGTATTACAGTAATCCAGCCTAACTGTGATTAGTTCTGTTCTAATCACTGATGGGCTGAACCATAACATGGGCTTCCATGTATTGATGCTTGCTGGGAGCCTTTTCTGCACCTGCTTTGCAGCTTACAGAAGGAAATCCTGACATCTGGTATTCATATTTGTTTCGACAGTACTGTCCAGCTTTGCTTTACAAAGATCAATAGAAAACTGCTTGCTGAAATTAACAAGAAATGCAGGTGGATGAGTGCCATTCAAATTGACCTCAAGGAGTTTGGAATCAGAGAATGTTGCTGGGTGTGATAACTCATGGGATAAGAGTATGAAAAAAAATGTAGGCAGTTCAACATTTTGAATTTTAATGCTGGAACAGTTTGATGAGAAACTCATGTATAATGGGTACAAACTAGTTTCAAATCACATTACATTGGGTAGAGTACTTCTAGACTTTACTTCATTGCTTTGCAATTTTTGTGGACTATAGGGCTGCTCGATTATGGGACAAAATCATAATCACAATCATTTTGGTCATAATTGTAATCACAGTTATTCAAAACGATATACAGTTGAAGTCCTGTGAATGTATTAATTATTTCCCAAATGATGTTTAACAGAGCAAGGAATTTTTCACAGTATTTCCTATAATATTTTGTCTTCTGAAGAAAGTCTTATTTGTTTTATTTTGGCTAGAATAAAAGCAGATTTAAATATTTTTAAAACTGTTTTAAGATCAATATTATTAGCCCCCTTAAGCAATATATTTTTTTGATTGTCTACAGAACAAACCACTGTTATACAATGACTTGCCTAATTACCCTAAATTTCCTAATTAAGCTTTTAAATGTCACTTTAAGCTAAATACTAGTATCTTGAAAAATATGTAGTAAAATATTATGTGCTGTCATCATGGCAAAGATAAAAAAACAGTTATTATAAATGAGTTATTAAATCTACAATGTTTATAAATGTGTTCAAAAAATCTTTTTTTCCGTTAAACAGAAATTGAGGGAAAAAAATATACGGGGGGCTAATAATTCTGAAGGGCTAATAATTCTGACTTCAACTATATATATATATATATATACAGTTATTTCGTCCCTGTAAATAAGGAAAGGGAAATAGATACAATAGAATAAAAATATGAAACCAACTGTGCTTTAAGCATCTCTACTGTAAAAAAAAAAAAACTAATTTTTTTTAATTATAGCTACAAAAGTCCTTCAGTCAAGAGCAGTGAGTGATTTTCTCCTTTTGTTGTAATGATAAAAACAGTTGGCAGCAGGAATATTGTGCCCTGTCACTTTAAGAGCAGTACGGTTCTGATTTATGGTTTCACTTTCACATGTCTTTTGATTCTCAACTCATTTGTTTATTACATAAATGAGGGTTAATATGAATAATCACTAAACACCACGTTTTGACACAAATTTGCATGTATTTAACCATGGCAAAACAACACACAGATGCAGGGGAGAAAGAGTGACTATGTTTACATGGACATCAGTAATCAAATTATTTGCTATATTATTAATTTGTCAACTTTAACTTCATTTCAACACTTTCACTTTTATTCAGTAACATTTCATGCATGCCCCTCGTGACAAACAAGATATTGGATACGAGGAACTGCTGGAAGAGTGTTGTTTTAATGGAATGTTTGATACCACATGGCGAATGGGAGAAAAAAAAACACCTCAACAGAGACATGACAATTAACACAAACTGGAACAGTCTTTTTTAAAAGAAAACTAGCGACAAATCAGGATTTCACCATTTCCGGATGCGAAAAGCTCTTGGGTAAAAAAAATGTACCTTACAAACATGTTGTTGCATGTTAGCAGAGCACTGTAATCCACACGTGAGCTGCGCTCTCATAGCGGGGAATTAAAAACAAAATTTTCATTGCAGCACATTTATAAACACAACACTGACTACCCATGTCTTCAAACAATTCTTTTTCCACTTGTTTGAATTACGGTTGGCAACACAACGTGTTGTCTCTCTGCCATCTAAACACTGTATCATTATTAATGAAGTTGCACCTCATTCACAATAAAGCGCACTGATTGGCGGTCTGGAAAGACTTGGAAGTCTTTCTCATGAATTAATGCTGAAAGCTTAAAGACGTCACGTTGTACCCGCTGGTACAGACATCAGTCTCCACACTGGAATTCACAAATGGATCTAATCGCTGTGACGTTGCTTCAAAAAAAATTTTTAAACCGGATGAACGAATTTGCTCGAAATACTGCAAAAACAACCAATTTTCACTTTTTTAAAAAAATATTTGTGTTCTAATAGTGTTTATAGCAGCGTGGGACACACATATGACTGTCAACATCTCAAAAAATGTGTTTTGGTGTTTCGTGACCCTTTAAATTGAACGAAGTTGTGGTGAAACGGTTTGCATCTTTAGTAAGTACTAACATGCCGGATACTCCCTCTGACTCAAACCCATATCCTTAGATATTCAGTTACTAGAACAGTACACTGACTCATCTGCTGTAAAAAAGGAGACCTGATCATGATGAGTGCGTGTCGACTGTGTTCCCTCGCAGCATGCTCTCTCATTGAGTGTGTGATTCAACCTGACTAAGGTCTTTTTTTCCACAATGTTTTTTAAAGCCAATTAAGCAAGGTAAAAAAATAACTCGCGTTACATTTTTAAAAAAGTAACTCAAATAATATTACTTATTTTTAAAAGTAATGTGTTATATTACTCGTTACTTTGGAAAAGTAATATTATTATGTAACAGGTGTTACTTACAGTGCATCCGGAAAGTAATTATAGCGCTTGACTTTTTCCACGTTTTTTTTTAAGCTACAGCCTTATTCCAAAATGGATTAAATTCATTTATTTCCTCCAGATTCTACACACAATACCCCATAATGACAATGTGAAAAAAGATTTTTTGAAATTGTTGCAAATTTATTAAAAATAAAAAACCTGAAAAATCACATGTGCATAAGTATTCACAGCCTTTGCTCAATACTTTGTTGATGCACCTTTGGCAGCAATTACAGCCTCAAGTCTTTTTGAATATGATGCCACAAGCTTGGCACACCTGTCTTTGGGAATTGTTGCCCATTCCTCTTTGCAGTATCTCTTAAGATCTATCAGGTTGGATGGGAAGCGATGGTGTACAGCCATTTTCAGATCTTTCCAGAGATGTTGAATAGGATTTAGGTCTGGGCTCTGGCTGGGCCACTCAAGGACATTCACCAAGTTGTTGAGAAGCCACTCCATTGATATTTTGGTGTTGTGCTTTGGGTCATTGTCCTGCTGGAAGATGAACCGTCACCCCAGTCTGAGGTCAAGAGCACTCTGAAGCAGGTTTTCATTCAGGATGTCTCTGTACATTGCTGCATTCATCTTTCCCTCTATCCTGACTAGTCTTCCAGTTCCTGCTGCTGAAAAACATCCCCACAGCATGATGCTGCCACCACCATGCTTCACTGTAGGGATGGTATTAGCCAGGTGATAAGTGTTGCCTGGTTTTCACCAAACTTAACGCATGGCATTCACTCCAAAGAGTTAAATTTAGTCTTATCAGACCAGAGAATTATGTTTCTTATGGTCTGAGAGTTCTTCAGATGCCTTTTGGCAAATTCCAGGCGGGGAGTGGCTTCCCTCTGGCCACTCTACCATACAGGCCTGATTGATGGATTGCTGCACAGATGGTTGTCCTTCTGTAAGGTTCTCCTCTCTTCACAGAAGAACGCTGGAGCTCAGACAGAGTCACCACCAGGTTATTGATCACCTCCCTGACTAAGGCCCTTCTCCCCTGATCACTCAGCTTAGATGGCCGGCCAACTCTAGGAAGAGTCCTGGTGGTTCCAAACATCTTCCACTTACGGATGATGGAGGTCACTGTGCTCATTGGAGTTTCAGAGCAGCAGAAATGTTTCTGTAACCTTCCCCAGCCTTGTACCTCGAGACAATCCTGTCTCTGAGGTTTACAGACACATTTTCTTTGTCTTCATGCTTTGTTTGTGCTTTGACATGCACTCTCAACCCTGGGACCTTATATAGACAGGTGTATGCCTTTTCAAATCATGTCCAATCAACTGAATTTACCACAGATGAACTCCAATTAAGCTGCTGAAACATCTCAAGAATGATCAGTGGAAACAGAATGTACCTGAGCTCAATTTAGAGCTTCACGGCAAAGGCTGTGAATACTGATGTACATGTGATTTTTCAGGTTTTTTATTTTTAATAAATTTGCAACAATTTCAAAAAAAAGTTTTTCACATTGTCATTATGGGGTATTGTGTGTAGAATGTTGAGGAAATAAATGAATTTAATCCATTTTGGAATAAGGCTATAACATGAAAAATTGTGGAAAAAGTGAAGCGCTATGAACACTTTCATAGCCATATCACCCTGCAGCCTAAGACCGGTTACTCACTGAAGCTAAGCAGGGCTGAGCCTGGTCAGTACCTGGATGGGAGACCACATGGGAAAACTAGGTTGCTGTTGGAAGTGGTGTTAGAGAGGCCAACAGGGGGCGCTCAACCTGTGGTCTGTGTGAGTCCTAATGCCCCAGAAAAAGTGGAGGGGACACATTACTGTCGGTGGGTGCTGTCTTTCGGATGAGACGTTAAACCGAGGTCCTGACTCTCTGTGGTCATTAAAAATCCCATGGCACTTCTCGTAAAGAGTAGGGGTGTAACCCCGGTGTCCTAGCCAAAGTCCCTCAATCGGCACTTACCCATCATGGCCTCCTAATCATCCCCATCCACTGAATTGGCTCTATCACTGTCGCTTCACTCCACCAATAGCTGGTGTGGGGTGAGCGCACTGGCGCCGTTGTCCTGTGGCTGCCATCGCATCATCCAAGTGGATGCTACACACTGGTGGTGGTGTGGAGAGACCCCCCTCATGATTGTGAAGCGCTTTGGGTGTATGGCCATACACAATAAATGCGCTATATAAATACACATTACATTACATTACATTACATTACTTTCCGGATGCACTGTATAACGTGTTACCCCCAACACTGCATATCAGTATAAACGTGTTTTCATTGCAAAAAAAGTTTAGTTTTTGCCTTCTGTATGGAGTAAGTGTATTTATGCACATATGCTAATCTGCTGTTTTACTCCATAGAACTCCATATAAAAGCCAGAAAAAGGATTAATGCAGCCAACTGATGATCAGAAGTAAAAAGTACACATTTACATCTTCCCAGCAGGGAAAACCAGCAACCATCAAGAATGCATGATTATATGCTGTCATGGCTTGAAATGTCATTATAATAGAAGTCAATGGATCAAAAACATCTACAAACATAATGAAAGGGTAGTACATTTGAACGTTACACGGTGATTAACATATACTTTCTCTGTGAATTTATGCTTTTAAGTTTTTACTGCAAATGTCACATCCATAACACTGAATTTGCTCAGTGCTAATTGGCAGCCTTGTGGTGTTCCCTCAAATCAGGTGATCCTTGGTCTTTCAATTCTAATTGTAAAGAGCCTTCACCCAGTTATATGAGCAAACTCTTTCTCATCAATAGTAAATGGGTCCTGAAATGAAATGAAATTACTTCTGTGGCTGTGCTCAATCCATAAAACATTGCGGCAAAGTTTCATCATATCTCTGCTAATTCTGAGGTAGTTACAGTATGAAGATCTGCAGTGCTGGAAAGAGTAGCTAGTATAGGGGGAAAGAAAACCTAGATCCATTGAGTGTTGCCACAATATTGCCATCCATTTTATTTTATCCTATCTCTAAAATCCCAGATTTAGGCTGTTGGAGTGATGGAAGCTGTCATTCAGAAAACACACTTCGGCCATGAAGTTTTCATCAAGGATTTGAGATGTGTGAAATTTGACAGCTTTTTTTTATTGATGGGAGCAGTGGAGATAAGCAACACTGACCTGTCTGAATCCAAATCTCTTCCATTTCTCATGCCATTGCCAAGGCAAGGCTAACTTTATTTATAGAGCACAAACGTAGTTCTAGATCTGAAGTTATTTATAATTAAAGATGGAATTCAAAATGGAAGGAAGAAAAGTATACAATAACAAGCTTGCATCACTCGAAAGTCTTTAAATAGGATTTTTAAAAGAATCCAGTCATGAAGAAGTCCAGATGTTCTTTGGAGCTGCAGCACAGACGGCTCATGATGAACCTGGAAATATGTTGTCATCACAAAATTAATTGTTCAATAAATAGACCATTCAGAGTATTTTCATAGACACTTACCTATTGAGCTCATGAATCTACAGTTAGGTCCATAAATATTGGGACATCGACACAATTCTAACATTTTTTGGCTCTATACACCAACACAATGGATTTGAAATGAAACGACCTGCAGACTGTCAGCTTTAATTTGAGGGTATTTACATCCAAATCAGGTGAACGCTGTAGGAATTACAACAGTTTGCATATGTGCATCCCACTTGTTAAGGGTCCAAAAGTAATTGGACAATTGGCTTCTAAGCTGTTCCATGCCCAGGTGTGTGTTATTCCCTTATTATCCCAATTACAGTGAGGAGATAAAAGGTTCAGAGTTAATTTCAAGTGTGCTATTTGCACTTGGAATCTGTCACTGTTAACTCTTAAGATGATATCCAAAGAGCTCTCAAGCCAGTGAGGGTGTGAAAATGTCCCCTGAAGTTCAGATTAGGGATGCTCAAAATAACCGATTAACCGTTAACCGAAAGGGTGTGTTTGTAACTGATTAATGGTATCAGTTAAACGATTAAAAAAATATTATTATATATATTTTTAAAGTTTGGCTGCATAAGGGGCCGATCACAGTGAACCCACTTTTTGCGTTGAGAGGTGAATCTTTTGAATGGTTTACTAACGGCCGCGAGTGTTTTACACGCTGCTTATACACCCTGCGCGCCACACGTTTGGCCATTGCGCGCTATGTGCACTCGAGCGGAAAAAGCATGTTACCTCAGTCGCATCCTTTTCATTCTTTAATTAAAAGAAAGCAGAGGCGGGTTTTCTTTGAGGTGACAGCAGTGTTTGTGTTGTCAAGATGACTACGGCAAACTTTTAATGATGGAGGAGAGACTTGTGGTCACTGTTTCAAGTCATCCAGAGCTGTATGACTTTACAAATCTTGAATATCATAATGTCATTAAAAAATACAATTATAACAACATTGACAGCAACACTCACGCCCAATACGGTTCAGCTGATTCAGTCATTTCCTAGTGACATAAAAAAGAGCACCGCGCTTCTTTTTTTCTTGTCAACATAAAAGGCAGTGTGGTGCGCCACGTGTTTTTGGAATGGAAAAGCGCGTTCGCTGTGATCGGCCCCTAAATGTGCAACACATATTTGTTAACTCGCGGGACAGTAACACATGCATCCACACGTGCCTACAGATGTATTTTGCCAAAGTACAAAATGAAAGAAGAATATTTCTGGTCACAGTTTGATACAGATGAGTTGACAAACCGGCGCTGATGCTGATCGCCTCTGTGCTGCCTGGAGCCGCATTATAAACTCAACAAATAGGCTATTGATGATTTAGTGTAGGCTACGACCAACAAACCAACCTTTTTTCATTTGGAAAATTACAGTTATTAATAGTTCTTATATAATATAAATTTTTAAATAGCCTACATAGCCTAATCTACCAATCAAACAAATCCAAAGTTTTTCTTGATTTTTGCATAATGGAAACTTTGCACCAAACTGAGGCTTTCATTTTACAGCTTACAAAACATGTATGCAAAATAATGCAATATCATATGTAAACAACAAAATTGTTATATGCTATGTAGTAGCCTATACTTTACAAAAAGTCAACATATAAGCCTTAAGGTTCGTTGTTATTGTCTTTCATTACATGAAGTGTAGACAGAGAAAATAAGTCATAATCATAATTAAGACATAATCTTTAAACTAATGACTTCTATTAAAAATGTTGACAGAGGTTTTGCAATATAATACTAACAGCTGAGCATTAATTAAATGCATATTTTCCGTGGAGCCTCTATTTGAGGTAGCCTAATATTTTTATTTGACGGGAGAAAAAAAACATGATTGGACAAAAAGCCTATGCCGGTTCTTAAAAAGGATTCAGTCAGTGTTTTCGTTTTGTAATCTAAATTTGCTATTTAAGTGAAAAAGATGTAGAGCAGGATTTATTTTATTCTTTTTGTTTAGTTTATTGTTTTTTTATGCTGCTGAAAACACTGCAGGTGCGTGAAGATGCTCTGTTATGTTCTGTATGCTGTTCGCATGTTAAAATAAATCAGTATTTTGAAATGCAATATATAATGTGTCACACAAAATAGACACGTCAATAAAAAAAAAAAACATTATATTAACCTGTTAACGGTTAATATTCGGTTAACGATCGGCAAAATTAACCGAAATTATTATCCCTAGTTCAGATTGTCCAACTTGAGTGATTCAATACAAACATGCAAAATGCTCAACTCGCACCGCTCCATTCGTGAGAATTGTGTCATTTACATTGCCTCATTTGCGCAAATCGTGCTGCAGGAAGTTTGTTTGCGTCTTTGCATTACATGTCTTTATGCATGTCTTTGCATAACATGTAAATCACTTCATTCTTCACGCTTCATTCTGCATCTGGTGTGAACGCAGCATTACATTGTATATTGCTGATGTGTATCGTATATTGTATATTGCTGACGAGTGTATATATGATACAATAAATCAGTAGAGGTAAATAGGAATCAAGCTCCCTTGTCTTAAATACCCAGAATGCATTGCACTGTAATGACACATTCCTATTTTCTTTATCATACTGTATTTACAGCTAGTGGCATTATCTCTACATTTATCTGTCTATACGAGTCGGTATTATATTTGTTTATTTGTTTATTTACTGTGACAGTCATCAGTATTTTCTGAATAGATATGATGACGTTTCTAACAGCATCACTATCTCCTCTAGAGTAGATAACATCCAATCTTTCTGTGAGCCATAAACAGTTTCTTCTTTTTTTGGAGCATTCATGCTACAAATTGTAGTGCCGAAAGAGCTTTTCTCTTCTGCTTGAAACATGATCTGACCGTGATAGCTTGTTAGGCTTTGCACTTTATGACAGCGAGCATAAGAGCCTCGAAGAAATTGTGTCATATTTGAGTGCTTGGACTTGAAGTGCCTTCTCAGGATGTAATCCTATATCACAGCACTTGCAACACGTATTTTTTTTTCAGTAAGTTGTTGTACTGGAACTCTGTCTGTTAATGATTTTCTCTCTTTAAAGTTGGTAGGAAATCAAAATTCTCATTTTTATATTTATAGAATTGTGCTTGTAATAAATGTTCTATCTGTACACTTTAATTATTAATTATTAACTATTAATTTAATTATTATTAACTATTAATTTACGCTTTAATCAAATACTATAACCTTCCCTGTCACCTCAAATTACCTTTTTCACTTCTGGTCATATAGAATGGCTTTCGGAAGGGGTTATCAGAGCGTGTCTTGTTTCCCAGAATGTCCTGTAAGCACCATCTCCTTTTGCAGGATCATATCACCACCAGTGCAGAGCTTGCTCAAGAATGGCAGCAGGTGGATTTTGGTGCATCTACATGTACAGTGAGGGGAAGACTTTTGGATAGTGACATGATTTCAAGTAGGGTTGGGTACCGAAACCCAGTGCCATTATGACACTGGTACCTCTGTAACCGGTATGCACCGGACTGAATCAGCATAAAAATTTCAGTGCCTAATTTTTTTCAATAACGGTGATATAATTTTTGAACCCATTTCCGGTATTTCGATATAAATTTGCATATATATATTTTATTATATAAATAAGATCTTATACATTGTATCACTTGTCACTGAATGACTTTCAGTGCTCAGCCATCAGAAAGAGCGTGATGTCACCTGCGTGATGACGTACATCACAGACACGCTGCCAGCACTCAGCAGCACAGCAGTTGGTTAAGCTCCGTGACCGTTGCAGAAAGTTTTAGCTACAAAATGAGTGCCCTGAATGCAGATGTGAATGAACAAGCTGCCACAAGTAAGAATGCAGACGAAATAGTTGCTATAAGAGAGAAAAGACTATTTAAGTTCCGATAAACGTTTAGTTTCAGTGCTCTGCAAATTGTGCCAGAGAGTGGTGCCGACTAGCAGCGGGAACACATCAAACTTGTTTCACCATTTGAAGCAGTTACTCCTGATAAAACATACTGAGAGTCAGAAGATGAGGCATCATAAAAGTTTAAGCCAACCTGTCACCTCACCATCACCACCAGCCACCTCCCTGACACCGAAACCAGCTGTGTCAGAAGAGACGGCAATGAAGCAAACACAGATGGCTATGAGGCGCCGTGTAGGATTTAAATTAGTGGTGAGCCGTTATCGGCGTTAACGTGCTGCGTTACTCTTATCGCGCGATTAAAAAAAAAAAAAAATAGCACCGTTAATCTATTCTCAAAGTTGGGTTGGGAGCTGGGTCTATTCTACGCAAGCAATGATTACTTTAACCTTGATGTTTTAGCGCGGATGTATACCTGGCCGGTGAGCCGTCTGACAAAAAAGTGCCCTACTGAATCAAATCAGCAGGATGCCTGACTTTAACTGCAGTTCGGCAGTTTCACTTTAACTCATAAACATTTCATTCATGCGCCGTGACAAACTGAGGTATTAGACGCAAATAATGATTAAGGACTTGTGAGAATGTTATGGAATTTAATAATGCAGGCCAAATGGAAAGAAAAAAAAACTTCCGCATTTCGTGATGTGTGTGTGTGCGGTCCTTTACTGACAGCCGCCTGTGTGGATCTTGTCGAAAAATATGCCGAAAAGTCCTACATGACTGTAATAGTTTGTCAGTAATGCCACTAATATCTGCATACTCCACGTCTTAATTCCATTTCTGTTTAGTTCAGTTATGACTTTAGTCGCATCAGAGTAAAATAACGCTGTTTACATGGTAGACTCTTAATCAGAGTATTGTTTTAATCATACTGAAATTGTATTATTGTGGCCCATGTAAACATACTCAACGCTTGACACACCGTCAGGGCTCTGTGAACTTGCCTTTGCGAGCAGCATTTTCTGTATGTACGTACATCAAAAGCAAGTATGAAATCCCTGTTTGGAGCTTATGTAGGCCTACAGTTCAACATTCATGTTTAACTGAATAAACCGTTAGTAAACACAAGTACATCTTATTGAACATCATTTATTTTCATCACCAATTATCATAGTAGAACAGTTTCTCAAGCAGTTTGTGATGCATTTTTGAAGCACGAGATGAGCCCCTGGTCTAATGCGCCACCCGGCTTGAGAAACCCGTTCTCAAAGACTTATTATTTGGGTAGCACACATATTCTGAATGCCTTCGGCAGAATTCAAATGAGACTTTTTAATCTAGATTAATTTCGAGATTACAGTGAGATTAATCTAGAGAACAAAAAGTAATCTATGCCTACCTATAATATATAAGCTAAGTCTGATAGTTTTATTTATTTGATAGTTTATTTCACATTTCTTGTTTGTAAAGGCTAAATACAAATAAAAAGTGATCATTAATTTTATTTTTTTGTACTGTTTTTATAAAAAAAAAAGTTATAAGAGCCTGGAGGTATTATAGACTTTACAAATTTAGATGTAATCATTTGTAGGTACAGACATCCATTGTGTGCATTCTTGGCAGTTTTTTCCTGTCTTTTAATATTGTCCATATCGATATCGGAATTATATCGTATCGACCGAAATTAAGAAATATATCGTGATATAAATTTTTGCCATATCGTCTAACCCTACTTTGAGGGTTACGGATGTCAGGCGTTTGTTCTTGTTGCTTAAAGAAGGCAAAGCGTGCAGTACGGTGCATGCGGTGAGCGACTGTCTTCATCAACACGCATGATCGCATTTATATAATTAGCTTAAACTAAGCATTCTAAAGTATGACTATATTTTACAAGCAAGAATTCTGACACACCAACATGCATTGCATTTACATGGACCCAATACTCTGATTTTAGTATGATTAGAGTCTACCACGTAAACAGTGATTTTTGATCATCTTAAAGGACCACAGACACTAACTGCGGAGGAAACATTTATAGGCTGGTGACGCAATGATGTAAATGGATCTATGTGCTATAACATGTAACTGTGAATCATGAATGTAACATTCAAAAAGCAACTCATGTAAACACCTGAAGCATATTATTGTCTTATTCAGATTAAGGCAAATCATTAGATCACTGATGTCCTTGTAAAAGTAATCACAAGCCCCAAACCCAGAAAAAAAGATGTTTCCTGATTTTGATGACAGCCTTTCCACAGGTTAGTAGTAAGCTAATGTAATAGCATACATTAGCTTAATAAATTAATAGCATAATGCAAATCTTGCATTCATGCTAACAAACAAATCATCAAAAGAAATATATTAATGCAATTCAGATATATAAAATATGAATTGATGTTTACTTTAAACTTATTATATATATATATATATATATATATATATATATATATATATATATATATATTGTTTAATTATAATGATTAAAATATCTGTATATTTTTTGTCCAATAATTTTGTGGCTAAAAAGTATCGGTTCAGGCACAGTTTTGGCACCGGTGCTGTTTTAAAAGTATCGATTTAGCACCGGTATCGAAATAACCCCAAACGATACCCAACCCTAATTTCAAGAAGCCACTTTTTTTTTAAGAAATACATCAAGGCCAGATTAAAAGCCTGCAGGATGTACAAGGATTGGACAGCAGAAGACTGGTGCTAAGTAGTTCTCTCTGATGAAGCTTCCTTCTGACTATTTGAGACAACTGGAAAATCGATTGTCTGGAGAAGAAAAGGTGGATGGTAGTGATGCAACAATACAGACTTCTCACAGTTCGGTTTTAGGGTCACAGTTTTTTGGTATGGTTTGGTATATGATATCATATGTTCAGTAAAAAAAATAGGACACTGTCAAATAAAAATAAATAAAAAACTACAAGCAAAATACAATACAAAATTAATACAGTATAGCAAAGATACTACAAAACATACAGTGCTTCTCAGGTATCTAACAGCAGCTTTCAGTTACATAAGCTCAATAATATATTTCAGTGTGTGGCGAGGGGGCGTGGCAGAGAGCCGTGGGATTGGAGGCAGGTGCGCGCCACAGGTGTTTCTCATCAGTGGCGGGCCTCGTTTCGCTCTCACGGCTCTCGGCCACGCCCCCTCGCCACACAGTGTAACACTGGATACTGTATATCTTCTTCACCATATATTAAATGAAGGTTAACCAGTATTGAGCTATATAGCTACATTTTATATAAGGAATCACCAATAAGATTAAAAAACAACTGTGTCTTTGGTTTCATTTCTAAATGTTCGAATCACACAAAATCTGCAGAAATTCACGTCTGGTCCGAGCCCCTCCCCTGGAGAATCTTCAGCCTATATCGATCGCTGATTAGCTCCTGTACTAGAAGACGGGGCTTCATTCGCCATGTGACCATTACACTTTTCCCCATTCAAAACTATACAAGTGACATGTCTTGTGTATTCTGTAGTCTTGGGTATAGCTTCTGCACAGTTATCATAATGTTATGACATTGAGAAAGTGTGCAGGTACATGGGAAATTTCACTGTTTAAGTATGTGTGCGCTGCATCTCAGTTGTGGGAATGTCACAGTGAAGTCATTTATATTCATACATCTTAGTATGACAGGGTTTTCATCAGCACAGAGGTCTGAAATGAAATAAGTGTCACTTCTTTGGAGCATGACCAAGAGTGACATCATAGGAAATAAATACCAGAGTTTTACTAGACGATTACACACAAAGGCGCCAAATTATTTTTAATTACCATCCTCCACCTCTTTCTCTACCCTTCACATTCTCTCATCTCCTCCTAATCAGTTGTTCTCTTTGTGTTGCAGGGTAATGCTTAGTCTCAGAAATGCCGTACGTAGATCGTCAGAACCGGATATGTGGCTTTTTAGACATCGAGGAAATGGAGAACAGTGGCAAGTTTTTACGACGCTACTTCATTCTGGACATGCTGGATGGCAGTCTGATGTGGTACATGGATAACCCACAGGTACCAATCAATCTTCTTATTTACTCAGTCAATGCGTAGCTACTGTAAATGTAGTTGCTCTCAATTTGACATTTTCCTGCCCTTGCTTTCACTCCTGTGAAATTCATTACATTTCAAACATGTACGTTTATAGAATATGCCAATGTTATGTTCATCTGGGTCTAGTCTTTGGTCCATTTTAGTTTCACATTAGCATGCATAATATTATCGGAATGCTCTATATATTGGCCAGCAATGGAATGTAAACATCAACAGATGTGCCTTGTTAATAAGGTGACGTGTAGTAGCCTGCAATGAGTATTTGTTATTCAGGGGTGCTAGCATTAAGATCAGATAAGCAGTCTAAAGTGAATATTTACCTGTATGGTGATTAAGGGACACTGTTTTGGATTGCCGACTTGAATCTGCGATTGTGAGTACAGAATAACTCAGTGTACAAACCCCTCAGTAAGTTAGCCTCTGCTGCACTGACAGCCTACCTCAGGTCCTAATGGCCTCCTGGTAGTGCAATTGATTCACATGGGGTCCTGTAAGACTTATGAATTAGGGTGTACTCACACTATGTACAGTTGCCTTAAACCGGGCCAAAGCACGATTGTCTCCCCTCCTGTCTCCCCCGACGGCCTGCACTCACATTACATTTGGGCCTGGGCACGCTTACGTCATCGATGATGCGCTGTTCAGTAAGCGCTCTCGCTCAGCACAGTGGAGATTTCTTTAGTTATATCGTTTTAATCTTTTGGGATGCAGTGACACGCAGTCAAATATTTCGCCGAACAGACCAAAGCCCAAGTGAACCGCGCTCTGGCACACCTCTTCCAACCGGGCCAGGGCCGGCCAACTGAACCGTGCCTGAGCCCGATTCAGAGCACTCACACTTCTCAAACGAACGGGCCTGGGCACAGTTCGGATAGCACAGTGTGAGTATGCCCTTATTTTTAGCTGCACATTACCACTGTTTACTGCAGTTTAGTACTGCTCCTGAGACATTCTGGATTACCTCATTCAGCACCCAGTGGATCTGCTCCTCAGCCACCCATTTCTGATGACATTTGGATACTTCAATATGATTTCTGCAGCTGATTGTTAATTTAGAATTTTTATTTTGTTTGTGACATTTAGAAGATTATTTGTCTCCTTTTGTATCTTGCTTTTCACACGTATTTTTACAGGAAGTGCAGAATTATTAGGCAAGTTGTATTTTTGAGGATTAATTTTATTATTGAACAACAACCATGTTCTCAATGAACCCAAAAATTGACTTTTAATAACTCATTTCTAATAACTGATATATTTTATCTTTGTCATGATGACAGTAAATAATATTTTACTAGATTTTTTTCAAGACACTTCTATACAGCTTAAAGTGACCTTTAAAGGTTTAACTAGGTAAATTAGGTTAACTATGCAGGATAAAGTAATTAGGCAAGTTATTGTATACCGATGGTTTGTTCTGTAGACTATCGAAAAAAAAATATAGCTTAAAGGGGCTAATAATATTGACCTTAAAATGGATTTAAAAAAATACAAAACTGCTTTTATTCTAGCCGAAATAAAACAAAACACTTTCTCCAGAAGAATAAATATTATCAGACACACTGTGAAAATTTCCTTGCTCTGTTAAACATCATTTTGGAAATATTTAAAAAAAATATTTAATAATTCTGACTTCAACTGTATATTTAGTAAATAAAATTAGTTGTTTTTGTTTCACTAAAAAGATCACATTCATTCACTTCAGAATTACGAGACTACCTGTGTCAGAACTGAATTTTCTTTCCAGATTGGAAGACTACAAATAAAGAACGTAATAGAAAACAGTGCTTTCCTTTATTAAAAAAAAAAAAAAAAAGTATATTAGGATTTTTTGACTTGGGTGTTTGTAACATTTACAGTATATGAAACTAAACTGGGCAATGACAAGCCCTTGAGGAACACCATACTGCCATATTTGATAGAGAGGCATGTTTTAATTTGTAATGAAACTACCAACCCCCATACAAACTCTATTCCACAAGATGCTTTACAAATTAATCAAGACATTATAATTCATAGGAATAGAGTCATTTTAAAAATTTGAATGTTTTGTGAGGTGGATTCAATAGACCTTTTTCATGGAACGCCAAATTACCCATTATGCTTTGCGTGTATGCGCAAGGAGAATGCTAAGAACTTCCGGTCGGCAGCTGATGCGTGTAAACTGTCACATTTGGACAGCTTTGAAATGATAGTTTTAATCTATTTTACCTGCTTTTATCATCTTTGAACTAATACTGTTGTCGATCAGCGCCACCTCCTGGACTAATCATTTAAAAAAATGTGATCTAATACAATGGCTGAGGCATTTTTCTCTCGTTGACAGATGGCATCTTCTGCCGTTTAAATGAAGCCTCGTCATCGCTAAAGTCAACAGTTTCTCTTTCTTTCAGATATATAACTAGTCTAGCCCAAACAAATATAGTTCACCAAAATGTTTAACACACACGTAGCCTACTGTACTGTCCCACTAACACACTGATTTAATAACTGTGACAAAGTGAAAATAAAGTGACGTTTTGAAATGACAGAAAAACACAAACCGTGGTAAATACAACACACTAATGAAACATAAACGGCTCGCGATTAGAATGAACAGCAAATCAACCAGCAGAGTATCAGTAACAGACTTTTTATTGGTCATTTTTATAAATTGCATGACTTACACACCTGTTATGTTTCATGCCAGTGATCTGGTTTGCTCTATGATGCAGTGAAGTATTGCGTGCGTGTGTGTGCTAAAGAGCCGCTGAGCTAACAGCTGACAGGCCGGGGAAACACACACACACTGTATATCTGACGGCAGAACACGTAAACTAGGAGAACGTTTTTCTCTCGCGCTTGAACCACATCTGACAGATTATAACGGCTTTAACACACACCTTTCAAAGTTGTGTGTCACCAAATCACTCCGTAATCCACTCAAAACGCTATTGAAACCCATTTTCGGAGCGCAAATTACCAGTTGTAAACACTGTAAACGGAAGTTCTAACCATTCACCGGAAGACGCTGGTCGCTATGGCGGCCTCCATGCAGCAGCCAAGAAAAAGGTCTATAGTGGTGTTGTGGCACTGATAAATTGTCTTTCCACACAAGCAAAAATAATTTATTTCCAAAAATGTTGTCACAATAAGAATTTCTGGTTTGGTTCCCAAATTTGTCTTTAACTAATACAGTGTGTTAAACCACAGCTGCACAATATTATATTTCAATCAAAAAATATGTAAATTTTCATAGATTCTAACCAATAAATCAAATCAGACTCAGGACTTTATGACATAACTTTGTATAATTTGTGTAACTTATATTTACTAGTTTAATAGCACTTTTTGATTCAGAATAGCTTGCGGGTTTTCCAATGTAATGTATATAGCACCTGGTAACTGTTTTAGTACCAGCTCTACTGAAGTTCCAAGCAAGCTGCACTATTACCAAAATGTGACATGGGCACACTGCAGATACTGATTGGGCAGAGCGAATTGTCACTACCCATATCATTGGATTTGCTACACGAGACATCAAACCTACTAGATTTAAATAAACCCTTCAATAACAGCAGAGTTCATATTGTTGTGAAACATCTGTCCAAATTTTTATAATCTTGTCTGGTGAGGTGAAGTGAGAAGGCACATTGGTAATTAGTAAACATCTATAGTTGGTTTATATGAACCCTAAATACAGGGAGTGCAGAATTATTAGGCAAATGAGTATTTTGACCACATCATCCTCTTTATGCATGTTGTCTTAAGCCGCGGTCACACTGGACTTTACTCCCCATAGACTTCCATTCATATGCACGCGAATGCGACAGACCAGAAACGCAGGGTCATGCGTCGAGTTTCGCAGGTTGCTGCAGTGCAAAGTTCAAGCATGGTGAACTCTGACCTGCGAAATCGCATCACTTGAGTGCGTGAGACCCATCCAGGATCAAAACATGACCTCTCTGAACAGAAATGTAAAACATGGAGCAATCGCTTGCTTTTTAAATGTCTAATCATCTTGTTTAATCCCGCCCCTTTTCGCAGCAGCGTACAACAGAATTTCGCAAGCTCAAACTCCAGTGTGACTGCGGCTTTACTCCAAGCTGTATAGGCTCGAAAGCCTACTACCAATTAAGCATATTAGGTGATGTGCATCTCTGTAATGAGAAGGGGTGTGGTCTAATGACATCAACACCCTATATCAGGTGTGCATAATTATTAGGCAACTTCCTTTCCTTTCCTTTCCCAAAATGGGTCAAAATAACTGCCTATGAACTGAGAAAAGTCAAGCGTGCAGCTGCCAAGATGCCACTTGCCACCAGTTTTGCCATATTTCAGAGCTGCAACATCACTGGAGTGCCCAAAAGCACAAGGTGTGCAATACTCAGAGACATGGCCAAGGTGAGAAAGGCTGAAAAACGACCACCACTGAACAAGACACACAAGCTGAAACATCAAGACTGGGCCAAGAAATATCTCAAGACTGATTTTTCTAAGGTTTTATGGACTGATGAAATGAGAGTGAGTCTTGATGGGCCCGTGGCTGGATTGGTAAAGGCAGTGTTTCCTCTAGGATTTTTTCCAGCAGTGGCAGCAGGACTTTATTTTTACACAGATCTGCCAAAGACAAATATTACACGCAGTATAACAAGTCGAGATAGCATTCATGTAATACGAGCTACATGCGAATCTCTTTACTTGCGCGCCGATTTCCTCTGTTCAAGCACAGAACTTCTTGCACGCACTCAAATTTACACGTTCAAGTGCAGCTCTCCAGTAAGTGCTGCTGAAGCGCGATTTAGTGCGTTTTTGTGCGTTTTCCGACATTAACGCGTCCTGAAGTAAAATGAAACGGCTATAAACTCCAGCAAGATAAAGTCATTGTATGCAGAGCCATTGACCTTTATCAATAAAGTATACTTATGGAAACTGTGTTCATCTTAACCGAAAGCTACACCGTGTTTGCTGGACTCACGCACCTGTCAGTCAGTCTGTCAGAGAGTCAGTCAGCATGTCACCTTGAACAAATAGCACACAGCACTACGGTTACAGAAAAGTTTGCGCTGTTTACCTCTAATATGTTTTGGTGCGATTATAATCCGCTATAAAAACACGACTAAATGTTTTAAATAAGAAGCTGTAATGTAGCCGTGGCGGGATGAATTTTGGCGTTGCGGCCCGCCACGAATGAATGAATGTAGCGGAAACCTTGGGTAAAGGGCAGAGAGCTCCAATCCAACTCAGACGCCAGCAAGGTGGAGGTGGAGTACTGGTTTGGGCTGGTCTCATCAAAGATGAGCTTGTGGGGCCTTTTCAGGTTGAGGATGGAGTCAAGCTCAACTCCCAGTCCTACTGCCAGTTTCTGGAAGACGCCTTCTTCAAGCAGTGGTACAGGAAGAAGTCTGCATCCTTCAAGAAAAACATGATTTTCATGCAGGACAATGCTCCATCACACGCGTCCAAGTACTCCACAGCGTGGCTGGCAAGAAAGGGTCTAAAAGAAGAAAAACTAATGACATGGCCTCCTTGTTCACCTGAACTGAACCCCATAGAGAGCCTGTGGTCCATCATCAAATGTGAGATTTACAAGGAGGGAAAACAGTACACCTCTCTGTACAGTGTCTGGAAGGCTGTGGTTGCTGCTGCACGCAATGTTGATGGTGAACAGATCAAAACACTGACAGAATCCATGGATGGCAGGCTTTGAGTGTCCTTGCAAAGAAAGGTGGCTATATTGGTCACTGATTTGTTTTTGTTTTGTTTTTGAATGTCAGAAATGTATATTTGTGAATGTTGAGATGTTATATTGGTTTCACTGGTGAAAATAAATAATTGAATTGGGTATATATTTGTTTTTTGTTAAGTTGCCTAATAATTATGCACCGTAATAGTCACCTGCACACACAGATATCCTCCTAAAATAGCTCAGACTAAAAACTACTTCCAAAAATATTCAGCTTTGATATTAATGAGTTTTTTTGGGTTCATTAAGAACATGGTTGTTGTTCAATAATAAAATTAATCCTTAAAAATACAACTTGCCTAATATTTCTGCACTCCCTGTATAGATAATACAATTAACGTGACTTCAAGGGGGGGCGGGTACTAGGGATGCAACGATTATAGATTTTGGTTGTACGATTATAGTCTAAGAATAATCACGGTTTCACGGTTATCACGATTATTATTCATTTATTAATTTTAAAACACTGCTACTTTAGAAAATCACATGAAAACTCCTTATATTTTAAAGTTTTATTTATTGCTGCTCAGTAACCAGTACAGCACATAATAATATTAAAAACAAACAATAGTCCATGTCTCACTTTGTGCTTAAAAATAAGTAAAATTTTTGACATTTAAACATACATAATTTTTACACTGTAAATAAATGACAGAAAAATTTATAAATCAATAAAAAAATAGCCTTTGTCTAATGTAGGGCTTGAAATTAACATTTTTACTTGGCACCACTGGTGCTCCCAACTTCAAAAAATTTAGGAGCATCATAAAAAAAAAAAATGGGAGCACCCACCAAAAATGAATGAGCACCACTGCAAATGGTATATTAACAGATTTATTGCAATTGAAAACAGCATCAATCAGGACTAACAAAAACCAGAAACAACTATCTAATTCTGTTATGACTTATTGATATTTGTGCAATAATTCCAAAATAAATGTCTAATAATTATAAAATATTAATGATGTCGATGATGACAATAATACTAACAATGAATTACATTATCATGCTGTCCTGAATGTGCTTGAATGTGAGTTATCTGCTATAAAAAGTCCTAATGTTACTTTATGAGAAAAAAAATATATGGTTTGCATCAAACAAAAATGATGCATTGCAGTAAGAAATATGCATTTTGCACTATTGTTTTTATACACATGTCAATATAATAACCAGAAAGATCGGACAAAAGAAAGAAAGAAGTCTCACTTCTACCACTCTTTAAAGGTTTTGGTTTGTGTCATTTTAAATGCTCAGTCTCATTATGCGCTGATTTTCAGTTTTCTGTGTTTGTGGAAAAGCAGGCGAGTCAGCCGACCCAATATATGACCGGCACAGAGCAGGATTCTTGCGATGAACACCTGCACAGTATTCTTTGTCATGAGCCAAAGTTTCAGTTTAAACTTAGTAAAGTCAAGCTTCTTTGGCAAAGATCTATACACTGTTAGATTGTACATTTAGCGTCCATTTGTGCTGAACACGCAGAGAATCCAACGCATTGAGATTCGGGCCATTAAACAGCTGATCCACTCCGAGTCTTTTAGCATTCTATCTGAAATCACTGGATTGATCTCGGCTGGTGGATCAACATTCACCGCATGATCCTCTCATCGGCGCCAATAATTCTAACTTTAAGTGGGTTTGCCAACTTGTGTACTTTTCATTGCTTCTTCCTCAAACTTCAGCCGTTTGCAGTTCCCGCGGTCACAAACGCCACCATCTCAACTAGTGCGGCTGAAAAGCGTGAGCGCATTGCATCGCGTGCGCGTCCCTCCTTTGGAAATAATTAACTTGCACAAGCTAGCCTTAGTTAATAGCCTCAGTCATAGTTAATCCAGTGTGCGTGGTTATTAGTCTCGGTGTACAAACTAGCGCACAGTTGGCATAACTTTGTTTAGTTGCTGCAGTTTTGTTCTGTGCAGAAACGCGGTGTTGAGAAGCCTTTACAATTAATTAACCGTGACGAATTAAAGCGCGGTTAATAGTGAAACCGGTTAATCGTTGCATCCCTAGCGGGTACAGCCTTTTGGGAGAGTTAGATGCTTTGTTTGCAGTGAAGACTTTGAGAAACTTGTTCATGCTTTTATCACCAGCAGAATTGTTTACTGTAATGGACTCCTCACTGGCATACCCAAAAAACAGTCAGACAGTTTTAGCTTATCCAGAAAGCTGCTGCCAGGATTCTGACCAGAACCAGAAAATCAGAGCACATCGCACCTGTCCTTGGGTCTTTACACTGGCTCCCAGTTACATTCATAATAGATTTTAAAGTATTATTACTTGTCTATTAATCACTAAATGGCCTAGGAATAGGTTACAGATACAGATATGCTTAATGAATACAAACCTAACAGATAACTCAGATCATTAGGATCAAGTAAATTAGAAATTTCTGGAGTTCATTCATACCCGTAGTGGAAAACTGTAAGACACAGTTAATGTTTTATAGATATCAGGGTTTGAATCATGATATGCAAAAAAATGCGTGTGATGCTATCATTCCCTCACCTACACACCTCAGTATTATTATAATTTAGGAAAGCATCGGTTTGTGAACCTTCAGAATAGGCTAGAGCTTGTCTCTATTTACTCTGAAACTTTTCTGAAAGAGGCTTAGAGAGATTTCACTTCCCATGAGCTTGTGGTCAATGAATATGGGCCGTGGACTCCATAATCTCATAAAGTGTTGGAGAGCATTGATCTTTCAATGCCTTCAGACCACTTTAACCATTCAGAGCGAGCACGGTTGCAGTGTGTGTAAATGAATTTGCATCTGTGTGGGCCACTCTTTACTTTAGTGAGCCTCTTTTATGAGGTTATCTTTGTCTGAGAGTCCAGACTTGCAAACGAAATTGTTTATAAATATTTCAGTTTGGATTTCTGATTTTTTGAAAAGTCTAATTTGCTGATTACGAATTGACAGCACATACAAACAAAAATAAACTTTATTGCATGTTATTGTTTGTATAATAAAACATTTTTACAGAACTATTTAAAATGAAAGTAAATTAGGTAAAGCACTTGCTGACAACTTAAACATGACTAAGGTTTTCTTGTAAACGCAGACATCTAGCAGATTTTTTTCAGCAAACGTTTTTGAAAATAGCTTGAAAACAAAATCACCCAAGTTTTATTTTAAACCAGATAGTATTAATCTGTCAAAATTGTTGCCGTTTTCAACTTTGGATGCATGTAGACCTCCAAAACAAAATGAGGAACATTTAAAATACATCATTCAGACCGTTAACAGTTAGTTATGTATGTATTATTTATTAACCAGATCTGATTGTAAAGTTTTAGAGTGTGGTGATCACATTTGTTGGTGAATTTCCCCATGAAAATGCTGGGTATGTCAGTTTGCAAACAAGAAGCTGCTTCAGTGTATTTTGTGTGAGCACTGTGGTTCACTGTGAATCCTAATACGTATGCTGACGTGACATTGTTTGTTTACTTTGCAATTTATTAAAAATTTTTTTAAAGTTGTGTGTGCAAAACCAATGTTGTCAAATGAACCCCCAAATGGATCTGTAAAAAGAACTAAAAATGCTGTATTATGGAAGGTAGGGTTGGGCCGATAGACGATGCTATCGTCCATCGCCGATGGCCAATAAACTTCACGATGCTGAGCCGGCATCGCAATCCATCGCCCCGCCCCACATTTATATTGATATATAACTTATTATTTGCATGTCATCTTAATAGCAATAACAGTCTTTTCATGAGCTGTGTTATATTTTACTTATAGCTGCCGTTTGCACGGCTGACAGCATCGTGAGGATTAAATACATCGTGAGGATTATACAGTACCTCTCGCGCTTAAAATGTGTAGATTCAGTGGCAAACGCTGTTACCTGCAAACCCCGTCCCACAGACTTTACAGTGAATGGCTTTAGTCATTTTCATAGCGGACTTGAAGCCACTGGAAGTCATTTATCCTCTCTCGGAAAAGTGTAAATGGTGGATTAACATTCAGCACATGATCACTAATAAGATGTGCCATTATTAGTAACGTTATGCTTTCTCTAAATCTGTCAGCGCTTCACATTTCCGCAGTTGCAGCTCCTGTCATGTGAAGGCAGAGGGCATTGACTGAGTGATTGACAGCTGATATTAACCAATCAATTCACGTTCAGTTCTAGCGCAGTGGGCCAATAAGAAGAGCACAAAGGCGGGGCAAGCATTCCGGGCTTTTTTTACTTCAGCAAGTTCACAATCGCATAACTGTTTTAATCTGTTCCTAAGCGCTGCGTTTGGCGTCTTTAGGTGCAAAGATGCATCATGCATAAATGTCTCCTAAATCCGCGCACGCGTCGAGGATTTTGCAGTGAAAACAGGTCGCACGGTGACAATTTATGCACTAGCACAAATGCTTTCAAATATATATTTTAGGTCGCATAAAATTTCAGGCGCATACGCCGAAACGGTCGAGCCCTAGCATCATTACTTGTTATTATTTCCTCATAATAATAGTAATAAAATAAGGAAGTTATCAATAATCACAATACAAATTACAGTGAACTCCAAACGAAGTCTCATCTGGTCTCCGCCACCAGCTGTGGGGAAAAAGCCATTATAAGGACACAGATCACTCTGCTTATTCATGCCAGAGTCCCGCAGAATAAAGTGATTGACAGGTGGTAATTTGTGTATAACTTTATTTATTTATGGTTTGGTTATGGGTAAAGCAAAGACCATGTGGGTCAGGTAGTGAAAACGATACGCTACAATTATTAAATTTGTTATGAATTAATTGATATTTAACAACAACCACCCCCACCACGCCTACGATGACGATACCATCGTCCATCGCCGATGTTCACATTAGACATCGTACGATGCCAAATTGGTCAACATCGCCCAACCCTAATGGAAGGCCATTTGTTGCCAGTGTTGGTTATTTAAAGGTCCCATGAAATTAAAATAAAATAAAATTTAGATGTTAAATTCAGTCTGTTAGTTTTAAGGACGTTTATATGAGGGTGTGCTCCAAATAGTGACAAAATGAATGTCTAGGAGATATAAAACTGATATAAACCCGTAAAGCTTGCAGTTTGTTAATTCCGTCTAAATGGATTAATGTTTTTTTTTTTTTTCGGCACCTCATATTTCAGTTTCTCATCAAATCTTGACCAGTCAAATACTCTCTAGTATCTAGTACATGCCTCACTTCTTATTTGCTTTTCATTTGATGCGCTTAAGCTCAACCGCTCTTACTGGCAGAGCTATGAGAAAACCAAAACGCTATTGGCTGTTTTTTATAAAGGGGAGGAGCTACTCTATGTCCCTCCCTTTCTTCATCTGTCAGTTGAGATTACGTCAAACAGAATAAAAAAATGCACATTTCACAAGACCTTTAAAGGCAAGATACACAAAGCTGACAGTTGGCCATTGGGCTTTGTTGGGTCATCGCTGAGTTTTGGTTTGGCTAGTTGGCTTGGTTTGTTCCACACGTCGCCTCTTATTGGGTTAACTTCAAGTTGGCCCAATTCAGAATGCAGAATGGAAACAGAGCGCAAGAACAAAAACTGAAACGGCATAAACAATTAAAGTCAAGAAGGAATACAAAGAAGCATGCTCTAATTTAGATACATTTCTCAAATGTTTGCAAACAATATGGCTTATTAGGTTATAAGACATATTTGCACAAGCGAATGCCTTTGTTATAAGTGACAATTCCTGTGTTAATGGTACTAAATGGCTTGCTTGTACGGAAAGACATCCTCTCATGAAGACGAATGCTATTTCAGTTGCCTTCCATCAATTTGGTGTGTTCACGTGCAGCTTTTTGGTCCAGATGCCAACAATACTGTTGGTTTTCATCTGTGCTAGTTGCTTGGTGTGTCTCGACCCTAACGAAACACTATGTATCCGCACAAATGTAGTCTTGTAGACCAACATTGTTCTTTCATTCATTAAAGAACCCCTATTATGGGTTTTAACTGTGTAATTTTATTGAGTGTAACACAGCTCTAAGTGAATGAAAACATCCAGATGAGGTTTAAATCTGAAAGTGCAAAATGTTTAAAACTATTGATTCTTTAATGAAATAGTCGACTCAGAGTCGAATAAATGAATCATGTTGGGTTCGGATCTTTTGCTTGAACGCGTCGATGTCGATAAAGTACATCACCAAATATGTATTGCCGGATCCGGTAAAACGTAAACGCGCCTTTCCCTTTAGACACTAGCGGAGAGCGGGGGATCACAGGACTGATCATGACACGTAAATGATGATCATTGGCTGCGGGGAATAAAGGGTTAAAGTTCATTTTCTCAACAATAACACATCTATTATAGATCAGTGCTTGGGGACTGTTCAAATATTGCATTCAAAACCACGTTGAAAACATGACAAATGCTTCTTCCTTTAGCGATTTAATTGAGTTACTGAACTCGTGATCCTCTGCCATTTGTTTTAGCTGTGGCCACCATCAGCTGTTCCTACACACGGTCAATTTTCAAAATAGTTCAACTTTTGCCACTGTGTGGATTAACACTGAACATGTGTCGTTGTTATTACTCGTGGTTACCGTTAAGAGTAAAGTAATATGCTGGTGTTTAACTGCATTGCTTTATTGCATTGCTGCATTGAGCTCTCACACACTCACTGCTACTACCCAGTCAACCAATCACAACAGTCTGGGTCATCGGACCAATCACAGCAGATTAGTCTCACGCAGAGGAGAGGTTTGGAAACAAATGAATCGCTGAACGAATCAAATGGGAGTCATTGGGATAATAAGGTAAAAATAAATGCATATTATAAGACAACGAAAGTGTTTTTTGATCTTGCATGTGTATCAGCCTGCTGTCGGAGACCCCCAAAACCAAAATATGACCTTTTATTATGCAAAATAGGGGCTCTTTAATTATTTCCTAAATCTATTCATTGACCATTAATTATAAACCAGCATTCATCTACTCGACAGCCATCAAAAAAAACTTTAACTTAATTATTATTTGTTTATAATATTATTCAATGACAGTTACTAAATATACCACACTACAGGCCCCGATAGGCCCACCCTAAAGACATTCCATGTGGCCAGAAGTAAAGAAAAGTGGTTTCGAGGGGTTATGGTTTTTTAATAAAGATTACGAGGGCAAATTAATTTTTACTAAATAATGAAGTGCACATATACATCATTTATAACACAGACCCCTTAGTTTTTCACGATTTATTTTGTGATATTTATTTTTTTTTCACTGATTTTGTGGTGGTAATTTCCAGAAATTTGGTACAATTTTGCGATTAAAAAAAGTTTTTAAAAATTAACTCTTATTTTTATCCACGATCTTATTTTCTCTCAGATTTCACTCCCGGAGCATCTGATATCATGTACCCATGCGTTAGGGCTTCCCTTACCGTAATACACCTGAAAGACAGATTGCTGTAAACTCGTCAATAGCAGGGAAGCATTTTCTCTCGTTTACTGCAGGGAAAGAGTTAAGCGAAATCATTTACACATTATAATACCAGCCATACATGTAAAGCACAAATAATGTC
This sequence comes from Danio kyathit, assembly GCA_903798195.1. Lineage (NCBI taxonomy): Eukaryota > Metazoa > Chordata > Actinopteri > Cypriniformes > Danionidae > Danio > Danio kyathit. The sequence goes on along the minus strand of LR812530.1, from coordinate 13,732,777 downwards.
CTTCAGTTCGGTCACATCCAGCGGCTGCCATCCTTGAACCAGTCTTCATCATTGTAAGCTGCTTGCTTTTTTGTTTGTTCCAGTGCTCCGTTTGTTAGATGTTTCCCACTTTCTTTTGCAGCCTGAAGCACGTCAAACGCACAAAACTCCCAATTTCTAATCGCATCTTTGCATTGACTTCACATGTAAAACATTTCTGACTTTTTGTTGATTTTGCGATGGATTCAATGATCGCGGAATCGCGAAAAACTAGGGGCTCTGATAAACAAACGCTACTACAGTATATACATATACTCTTCTTATTTGTACATTTTGAATTTATGCCGACTGATTTTTTGAGGTCAGATCAGACAGAAAGCTTTGATATAAACTATTCTGATGCTTTCAGGGTCTTAATGTCATTTAGCTTAAAGCAAAAGAAGAAATCTCAGCCGAAATGTGACCAGGACTAGTCTGTGTCAGGACCCGTCTTTCTGATATTTCACATTCTTTCTTTGTTTATTTTAATGGATTCTCTCTTTTCTCCCGGCTGCTGTAGGTTCTGTACCAATCACTTTATCTAAGACCAGCCCCAGCCTGCATCTTTTATTGATGCCACGTCTGACTTTGAATAATTTACCTCACCACATCTGTAGATGTGTGCTGAAACTTTCATAGACCTTGTGCCATTCTACAACTTTGGAAAACGCCGTACACTCACCATGAGTGTATTCTGTCCATGTTTATTTTCAGATACTTCTCTAAACACGCACACAAAACACACTGCTCAAATCAAGTCAGCGGCTGTCATTTTATATTCCGAACTTCAGCCCTAATGACTTTCCTTTCCTTCCACAGAATCTTCCAGAAGGAACGTCCAATGTCGGCTCAATCAAACTAACATACATATCCAAGGTTTGTCATTGCTTTGTTATTTCGACTGTTGCCAACTTGATGTTCACAGACATGAATGCTACTTCAAATTGAGCTTCTTGTTTAGAAAATGTATGCTTTTCTACATGCTCCAGAGAAAAAGAGAAGGGGGAAAATGTAATTGCTAGTCTTGTGTTGTTACCTTAAATTTGACCGCCATGAGAGGTCCATCTATCTCTATGTATTATTAAACAGCCTTTTTTAGACTGCTATATAACTGGAGTCTTCATCTAATGTGAATGCGCACGCAGTCGTGTCCTTCAGGAGCATAATCTTTTTATGGTTGAAAATGATTTAGAATGTATACATAAAGCCTATAGGGCTTTGCAATTATGCATTGTCTATAATGACATTATTGACAAGTGTGTCTCTTGTTCTTCAAAAATAACATATAGTCTATTTTAAAGGGGACCTATTATGCCCATTTTTACAAGATCTAATATAAGACTCTAATGTCCCTGGAGTGTGTATGTGAAGTTTTAGCTCAAAATTCCACACAAATAATGTTTTTATATCTCTTAGAAACTGCCTCTTTTGTGCTTTGATCTAGGGCTGTAACTAACGATTATTTTAATAATTGATTAATCAATGAATCGGATAAAAAGAAGAAGAAAAGCAATCATTTCCAACCCTATATTTAATAACCAGTGTTGGGGAGAATAGTTTGTAAATGTATTTAGTTACAGAATACAGAATACCTGCTTGTATTTTGTACCGTATTCCGTTACTCTGCTTAATCCTGGTACTGTATTCTAAATACTTGGAATAATTGCCCTTAAAAACAGCCTTCAAGTCTATTAAATGTCACACTATGCGTTGGTAGCAATTTCTGCAGGAAAACAGAGGGCCTCTAATGCCTATTATTGACTGACAGGGAAAAATAAATAAAACAATATAATTATGTTTATTAAATAATGTTTATTTATCAAAGTGTCAACAAATTTAATTTCTGTTTCTATAATAAAGATAAAAAGTGCTTGAACATAGACAGCATTACTGTCTGTAATATAAAGTATATGTATATAATATGCATTTTGCTTACCCTTTGTATTTCACAGTCTGCACAGAAAAAAGAGATTGCACTGCACTGTCAGGTTTAGCTCACCCCTCTCATTCTTTAAAGAGAAAAAATGCGTGAATGCATTTTTTTCTTTACTGCTGCTAGAAAGTTGCTTCGGTTGCGGCTCCAACCCCTCAAGCCCCTAGTCTGAATCCTCCATATTTGTACACTCAAGTTAATCAGGGCTGCCAACTTTGGCTAAGGTGTCCCGCCCACATTTGTGTCAGAAAAGCGAACGTAAATTTAAGAAGCGTAAATGAAACCTCTGAAAGCGCAAACGAAACATCAAGCAGCGAATTCACGAACAATGACGGCAAAAAAAACAGTATATTTGAAAATTATGGTTGTTGTCCGGTTGTATTTGAGTAGTTTATTAATCATTTACTAACTCATTCTGAATGATCTTAAAAACCACCAACAATGCTTAAATAACTAGTTTGTTATTGATGCAATACTTAATTTAGTTATGAAAAATAAATAATTAACAAAGTATGAAAGTACAGTTATTAAGCACATTATAAATGTGGTTATAAATCAAGAAAAGAGCATTTGTAGCTGCAGTTATAAATTGCTTACTAACGTCTATTAATGTAGAGTTAATGCTTAACAGATAATGAATTCACTATTTGCTAATGCTTAATAAATGGTTTATAGTGTGTAGTAAAGTGTTAACGAATTTTTTTATAAAGGCCTTTTTTAAAGATATTTAAAGCACAAAACACTTCTCAAAATATTCTCAATGTATTGACAAAATCCCAGTAAATACTAAAATATTTTACTTTCATATTACTTCAGTGCACCTTTATGTGCGTGTGTGTGTAGTGTTGTGTTGTGTTATTTATCTGCTCTTATTTTGTCATTAAAGGTTAGCGATGCCACCAAATTGCGACCAAAGGCAGAGTTCTGCTTCGGTAAGCAAGCGTTTCTCTCTCCATGTCAGACAGAGGAAGCACTATGTGGAAAATAGAGGCGATTAGAGAGCGTGTTAGACCATGAACCTTAACCCTGAGCTATTGTTTCTGAGATCAGGACCAGAGAGAATCACACACTGGGGCTTTTGGGACTGAACCAAGTGGAGAAGCCACTGTCAAGAGTGTGTGTGAAACAGCATTTATGTGTGATCAACATAATACAGAAACAAAACCTGGTCATAAAATGAGACTCTGTTGAAGCGTTTAATGCAAGAGGTGTTTTTTTTTCTTTGGTGTTTTACTACTTCTGCTTTTTTTATTGGGTTTATCTGTAATCATTTTGATGTTTGTCTTTGATGCTGTGCTTGCATCATGTATTTTTTGCATTCTAAATACCCAGTGCTCAAGATAAAAGAAGTTAACCTTTGAAAATGTATGTCTTGAGACCTTGCATTTTTATTTTAAGTGACATATTTTGAAATCAGAAGCACTCTCTGCTTTATATCAGTCCTGTCAGGGCAGAGCCCAGTTTTACCGAATCAAATGTAATTTATAGTGGCTCACTTCCACAATTTAGACTAGTTTCATGAAGATCAGTAACAATGACAACTGAAAGTAGATTTTCAGTTCTTTCCACAGTAATCTTAGGGTTGCTGGTGATTTTTATGCATCATTTGAAATGCAATATTCATTTCAAATTGAGTTTTCCTAATTTTGGTGTCTTTGTAGTTTTTATTAATTTATTTTCAAGCAGCTTTAAGCTAAAAGAGACCATTAAATATGATGGAAATAATGTTACTAAAAAAATAGGCTAAATAGTGTCATTCAGGTGAACTAAACTTTGTGGTCAAAAAAATCCCGGTGTGCACCAAAAGTGTTACTAAAATGTGATAACTGCCATTCAAAACCTGATGTAAGCCTTAAAGAAAGGTGACCCACCTTGGTTCGCTTTCAAATTCTCTCTACTCTACTGCAAAATGGACCAAATGCATCTATTCATTCATTCATTCATTTTATACCACTTTTTCGGAGCCGAGTCGTGGGGCAAGCAGTCTTAGGAGAGAACCCCAGACTTCCCTCTCCCCAGTGAGCAGACTTCCTCTAGCTCCTTCGGGTGGATCCCGAGGCGTTCCCAGGCCAGCTGAGAGACATAGTCCCTCAAGCGAGTCATGGGTCTTTCCCGAGGCTTCGTCCCGGTGGGACATGCCTGGAACACCTCTCTAGGTAGGCGTCTAGGAGGCATCCGAAACAGATGCCCGAGCCACCTCAGCTGACTTCTCTCGATGTTCTCCTGGGTGTCAGAGCTCTTCACCCTATACATAAGGGTGCGCCCTGCCACCCTGCGAAGGAAACTCATTACGGCCGCTTGTATCCGAGATCTTGACCCAAAGCTCATGACCATAGGTGAGAGTAGGAACGTAGATTGCCCGGTAAATCGAAAGCCTTGCCTTCCGGATCAGCTCCTTCTCTACCACAACGGACCGGTACATCGACTGCATTACTGCGGCCACTGTACCAATCCGCCTGTCAATCTCACGTTCCATCCTTCCCTCACTCGTGAACAAAACCCCAAGATACTTGAACTCCTCCACCTGGGTTAAGAACTTTCCTCCAACCAGGATATGGCAAACCACCTTTTCCAGTGGAGCACCATGGCCTTGGAGGTGCTGATCCTTATCCCACCCGCGTCACACTTGGCAGCAAACTGCCCCAGTGCATGCTGAAGGTCCATGTTCGATGAAGCCAACATAACAACATCGTCTGCGAATAACAGAGATGAAATCCTGTGGTCCCTGTACTGGACCCCCTCCGGTTCTTTAAAATTCTGTCCATAAAAGTTATGAACAGAATTGGTGACAAGGGGCAGCCCTGCCGGAGTCCAACATGCACTGGAAACAAGTCTGACTTATTGCCGGCAATGTGAACCAAACTCCTACTCTGTTCATACAGGGACTAGACGGCCCTTAACAGAGCACCTCTGACCCCATACTCCCAGAGCACCCTCCACAGAATGCCACGAGGGACACGGTTGAATACATCTAAATGAGTCAAAAACATGATCTGTTTTAATGTGATGCTGCAAATAACATGGTTAACGACACTGTGTATCCAAAACTGTGTATCCAAAACAAAAGGAGCTGAGGGCCAACGAGGAACAAAGTTAACCTTTAAAGGGATAGTACACCAAATTTTAAAAATAATTATGTCATTAATTAATGTCATCTCAAAGCTGTAAGAATGTTTTTCATCTTCAAACACAAATTAAGATATTTTTTTAATGAAATGCAAGAGCTCTCTAAGCCTCCATTGTCTAGTGCACGCAGTAGATTCTGTGTTGCCTTCACATTGCTTTAGACCAATTAAAGACCTAAAGGCAGTATTCTCAGGGTGCGTTCAGACTTGTCTGATGAGCAAAGGGCAAATATTGAACAGACTTCTGTTTCCACATACAACGCAAGAATTTCTGCTACTGTTTCGACCCATTTGACCCAAACATGCTCTTTGTGAGTTGTCAGATCAAACCAAATACAGTATACAATGAGTCAATATTTATTTTTATTTGTTTTATTTATTTATACAGGGACAATGTGCAACATGACATGCTTTATAGCCTAATTTGTCTTAATTTGATCAGACTAATGATGTTAAAGGTCTACTCTAAATTCACAGTAATTGTTTAAATCAAATCTATGCAAATAGTGGATAGACTGCCTTGATGGCTCTCAATAATGACTTTAAAAACTCTATAAAATCATAAATTTAACCAGCCTCAAATGTAGGCGGAAATACATGCATGTTTGCCTAATAGTGTTGAGTTGTATGCTAAACTTACTGCAGTATTAGACTTTATTGCAAATGACTAAAACAGCAGTCAATATCTATCCACTATCAAACTACACTGAACTGAACTAAACTGAACTTCAACTCTGAAAACCTGACTGACAGAGTTTCAATTTACTAGAACGTCTAGGTTAAGCTGCTTTGGCACAATCTACATTGTAAAAGCGCTATAAAAATAAAGATAAAGATGAATTTCATGTTTAATGACTGGTCAAAAAGAATGAAATGAGAAAATAAGATAAAACTAAAACAAACATCCCAGACTGTCATCCATTTTGTGCCAGAGTTAGCTATAAAGCTAATTTGCATCTGTAAATTTACATCTAATTTGGCATCTATTCTAGCACACAGCATTGATTTTAATGTTTGGTAAGTTCCTTTATTAAAATACACCAGAAATGGACCACCCAAGTTGTGAAGTGATTATGAACAGCAAACAAAAACTGATTTTGTTTTTCATGGTCCAGAAACAAACCAAGAGTACTGGATTTCAATGTGAACACCGCTTTAGACAGAAAAAGTCTATCTGACTGACACATAATACTTTCAAATCCATGATATCCCATTAACGTTACTAAATAAACATTAGCAGATTGTCTAAATCAGGGGTGTCCTGGAGGGCCGATGTCCTGCATATTTTAGTTCCAACCCCAATTAAACACACCTGAACCAGCTAATCAAGCTCTTTATAAGTATACTATAAACTTTCAAGGAGGTGTGTTGAAGAAAGTTGGAGCTAAACTATACAGGACACCGGCCTTCCAGGACCGAGTTTGGACACCCCTGGTCTAAATGATGTTTTTGTGTGTCGCCCCACAGTCATCAACGCTGGAATGAGGAAGTTTTACTTGCAGGCGAATGATAAGCAAGATTTAGTGGAGTGGGTCAGTGCGCTGAACAACGCCACCAAAATCACAGTAAGTCCCTGATCCTGGATCTTTTTTCTGACCTAATAAAATTGCAGATTTGGAGAACTGTACAGAATGCATCAGCGCTCAAGGCAGGCTTCACGATTACTTTCTTTAGAGGCTAAATGAAAAATTCATTTTTGTCATACAGAAACACACAAGACGTCATTCAAAACTGTAAATGCTTTGCATTAATTTATGTATAACCTACTCTCAAGAAGTTTGGCCAATGGGGAAATGGTAGTGTCCAACTGAGCCTGGTTTCTCTCAAGGTTTTTTTTTTCTTCACTTTGTCAATTAGTAAAGTTTGTTCCTCGCCACTGTCGCCACTGGCTTGCTTGGTTTGGCACTTGTAAAGCTGCGCATCGATGCATTTGCTATTCAGTGTTTGGACTTTCAGCACTGAAAAATTAAACCACACTGAACTGAACTAAACTGAACTTCAACTCTGAAAACTGAACTGAGACAGTTTCAATTTGCTAGAACTTCTAAGTAAAGCTGCTTTGACACAATCTACATCTGTAAAAGCGCTATAGAAATAAAAATGAATTCAATTCAATACTCTCCAAAACAAAATAATGTGGCTCAGGGTGCTTTCACACCTGTGAATCGATTCAGTTGTTCCGAAACAGGGATTAAAATTGTTACATTGTTGCTCTTTGTTGTTGGCGCGGTTCGCTTTCACACGGCAAAGTTTCTAAACGGACCAAAAGAGCTAAAACAAGTCACGTGTGAGTAAACTCTCCTCACATTGGTCAGAGTTTCACGGTTTATTTTGCAGAGTCCCGCTCAGCTGTCGGGGGTGGTTTGGTGGTGTTTGACAGCGTGCGCGCGACATGAAGAGCGAGGAGGGATGCGGTGGGGAGGGGTGATGAGAAGGGTGCGCGACGTATTTTGAGGACCGGGAGGAAGACGCGCGATTTTCGGGAGATTATCACTCGTTTGCGGGCATCCGGGAGTCCATGTGCATTTGCGGGAGACTCCCGGAACTTCCAGGAGACTTGGGATGTCTGGAATGACTCATAATCTACTCATAATTCTCTCTTCATATAGCCGTATGCCTATTACATTTCCATAAAACACTGTGATATAGGCGGGCTCGGATCGTATCGCTTTCTCACTACAATCGATCCGCTCCAGGGTTCGTCTCAATCGAGCCGAGACCACCTCATTCAGGTGGTCTCGGAGCGATTGGTTTGGCGCGATTCCGAGCACGATTGCCCTGTTCACATATGCCAAACGAACCGTGCTAACTGGGCAAACGCGCCAGGTTCCGGAACAAAAGTCTAGGTGTGAAAGCACCCCTTAGTAAACGAACGAAACACTATATTGTTCTATTATTTTGTTGTTTATTTTTACAGAGATAGGCAAGATATGTTTGATACCTCTTTGTTGATAATGCTGGCATAGAAAAAAATGCATGACCAGGTATGAACACTGCCTCTTTGTGTAACAGTTACGACTGACCTGTTGTTTTGGGTCAGAGACAGCAGGTGTTGTGATAGTCTATTGATCAGTGTTTTTACACCTGAAGGGCTGAACACTGAACTGCCATCTCTTTAGAAGCTGCCGGAGCCACGTTCTTTTCTAGCACGTCATTTATGTCATTGTACATTATATACAGTTGAAGTCAGAATTATTAGTCCCCCTGAATTATTAGCCCCCCTGTTTATTTTTTTCCCCAATTTCTGTTTAATGGAGAGAAGATTTTTTCAACACATTTCTAAACATAATAGTTTTAATAACTCATCTCTAATAACTGATTTATTTTATCTTTGCCATGATGACAGTAAATAATATTTGACTAGATATTTTTCAAGACACTTCTATACAGCTTAAAGTGACATTTAAAGGCTTAACTAGGCTAATTAGGTTAACTAGGCAGGTTAGGGTAATTAGGCAAGTTATTGTATAATAATAGTTCTGCAGACTATTGAATAAAAAGAGAGCTTAAAGGGGCTAATAATTTTGTCCTTAAAATGGTTTTTAAAAAATTAAAAACTGCTTTTATTCTAGCCAAAATAAAACAAATAAGACTTTATCCAGAAGAAAACATATTATCAGACATACTGTGAAAATTTCATTTATTTTTTTTCCCCAATTTCTGTTTAACGCAGATAATATTTTTTAAACACATTTCTAAACATAATTGTTTTAATAATTCATTTAGATTTATTTTATCTTTGCCATGATGACAGTAAATAATATTTACTAGATATTTTTTAAGACACTTCTATACAGCTTAAAGTGACATTTAATGGCTTAACTAGGTTAACTAGGCAGGTTAGGGTAATTAGGCAAGTTATTGTAAAATGATGGTTTGTTCTGTAGACTATCGAAAAAAAAATATAGCTTAAAGGGACCAATAATTTTGATCTTAAACAGGGCTCGAAATTAACTTTTTTCTTGGTAGCACCAGTGGTCCTAATTTCAAAAATGTAGACGCACCAGACAAAATTTAGTCGCACTCATCAAAAATTATGAGCACCGTTACTACACTTTTTTTATTAACAGATTCTATTATATATTAACACTCTAATCACAACTAACAAATAAACAAAAATCTGCATGCGCTCAACGGCCCTGCACACTGCTTGACGTGAATGAGATGAACTGAATTAACAATAATAACTGTGCTGTTCTCACGGGTGGTGTCTGATATTGCACAGATGATATTGACATATAACTTATCATTTGCATACGTCATCTTAATAGCAATAACGGTCTTTTCATGAGCTGCAAGTTTCATCACGGCGAATGCATGCTCTTTAGCGATGGTGAACCCGGTGTCAGTCGCACGACTGACAGCATCGTGACGATTAAATGAGGGATTAAATAACGTTAGAACATCTCCTGCTTAAAATGTGTAGATTCAGTGGCAAACACTGTTACCTGAAAACTCCGTCCCACCGGCTTTACGGTGAATGTTTAGTCATTTTCATAGCGGACTTTAAACACCGGAAGTCTTTTATCCACTCTTTGAAAAGTGTAAATGCTGGATTGACATTCATTACATGATCACTAATCAGATGTGCCAATATTTGTAACTTTAGGTGGTTTCTAAAACTAAATCTGCTAGTGTTGTTGTCATTCTCTCATATCCAGACCTTTACGTTTTCGCGGCTGTAGCTCCCTGTCATCGGAACTGAGTGATTGACAGCTGATATTAACCAATCCATTCGTGTTCTGTTCTAGCGCAGTGGGCCAATAAGAAGCGCTTGAAGGCGGGACAAGCATTGCAGGCTTTGTTTACTGCAGCAAGTTGACAAGTCAACTGTTTTAAACCATTCCTGAGTGCTGCGTTTGGTGTTTTTTGGTGCAAAGATGCTTAATGAGTGAATGCCTCTTAATTCCGCGGATGTGGTGAACATTTTGCTGTGAAAACTGGTCGCACGACATCAATTTTATGCACTCTCACAAATGCTCCCAAATATATTTTGAGGTCGCATAGATAAAATTTCGGGCGCATATGCGACCAAAACGATCGCAATTTCAAGTCCTGTTAAAATTGTTTTTAAAAATTACAAACTGCTTTTATTCTAGCCAAAATAAAACAAATAAGACTTTCTCCAGAAGAAAAAATATTATCAGACTTACTGTGAAAATTTCCTTGCTCTGTTAAACATCATTTGGGAAATATTAAAAAAAGAAAAAAATTCAAAGAAGGGTTAATAATTCTGACTTCAACTGTATATGCACAAATAAATTATTGTAAAGCATACTGTAGAAAATATTTATCTCAAAGAAAGATCTGTAAGGGGTGAACTCATTTATGCTAAGCACTGTAAAGTATTATAATCCCTGAACACTTATGCTCACAAATGCTGCATGTTTTGTTAAAAATATGTGCTCAAACTGGAATCGTTTCTGAAATTGATAGTCCTGGTGTAAGCTTTGTAAATGCTCACTCTTAAATGCTCATTTAAGGGAAGCAGCTGTTGCACCGGCTTGTTTATTTATACCTGTTTGTCTTTTTCTTCCAGGTGCCAAAGTCAGGCGAGCAGGTGGCTCAGAATACAGCAGAAGCCTGTGTGGACACGTCCTCCAGTGCCACCAAACAAGTGTCCTACAAGACAGAGATCGTCGCAGGAGTGCCCATTATCACAACAACACAGGTCACACAGCAGCCTTTAACCCTAAGACAGTCAAACAGACAGTTATCCTGCGTTCACACCAGACGCGTAAGAAGCGTCAAGCGCGAGTGATTTACATGTTAAGTCAATGCAAACGTGCGAATAGGCATCTTGCGGCGCGATACACGCGAATGGCGTGGCTCGATACACGCGAATTGCGCGAATGGCGCGGTGGGGATGGCGCCGCGCGAATGGAGCGTTTGACGCGCTTAACGAGCAAATCGCGCGAATCGCTCAAGTTCAAAAATCTGAACTTCTGCGGACATTCGCGCCGCGTTAACCAATCAGGAGCTTGCTCTTGTGGGAGCATGATTGTGACGTAGCACCTGTTGTTGGTGTCCGGGGGAAATCCTCCAGCCGACACCAACAACAGTTCATCAAACTGGGCTTGGCTCAGTCAGAAGGCACCGCTGGAAGCCTCCGTCATCCAGGTTAAGTTTCTGGGGGAGTTAATGAGCTCACAGAGCTGGGTGCACCTCTGAAAGTATCTAGTGGACTCAGACACTGCTCCAAACGTATCGACGCTGTTTTACAGCCTTCATAAAGCACATAAACACAGTTATTTTATCAATAAAATCCATGTTAGCCATTTAGCAAATCCGCGTCTGATCTGAAGTGAATTTGACGCGCGAATGAAGCGGATTTTGACGCGCGAATGAAGCGGAGTGTGACGCGCGAATGAAGCGAGTAAACTCAAATGTTCACGCGTCTATTTACTCGCGAATAGCGCGATTTAGCCGCGCGTTCCGCGTCTGGTGTGAACGCAGCATTAGACAGACCTAAAAATGAGAGTTCTGTCATTGATTTGTACTCAAACTCAATTTGTTTCAAACAAGTTTGATTTTTTTTGTTATCTGTTGAACACAGTGAATGTAAAATCTTTGTTTGTGGGAGAGCTATTTCTGGTAGCACTTTAAAATAATACTCTATTAGTTAATGTATTTACTAACATGAACAAACAATTAGTAATAAATTTATTATTGTATTAGTTCATCTTTTTTAACATTAGTTAATGCTCATTCATTCATTTTATTTTCGGCTTATTCCCTTTATTAATCTGGGGCCGCCACAGAGGAATGAACCGCCAACTTGTCCAGCATATGTGAACCCACGTGAACATGGGAGAACATGCAAACTCCACACTAAAATGCCAACTGACCCAGCCGGTGCTCAAACCAGCGACTTTCTTGCTGTGAGGCGATTGTGCTACCCACTCCACCCCACGCCACCATGACGCCCTTAGTTAATGTTATATAAGTTAAATAAGGTTAGTTTATGTGAACTTACAGTGCATTAACTAATGCTAACAAACACAACTTTGGATTTTAATAATGCATTTTAATGATGACCTATGATTTATTAATGCTTTATAAGACTATTCATACATAATGCTGGTAAATGCATTAACTAATGCACCATGATTCTAAAGTGTTCCCCTATTTCTTTAACATATAGCTTTTGATGCTTTATATTTTAGCTTTTATCTTGATTACTACATTCATTTACCATGTTTTTGTGTAGTATCCTTACTGATGTAAAAACAAATTCAATGTAAAAACAACTGATGTAAAAACAAATTCATGTTGATATTTACCAACATGAACAAATTATGAACAAATCTTGTACAGTATTTATTAATCATAGTTCAATGTTTACTAATTCTGTGCTTGTTAACAGCATGAGTTAACAATAATTAACAATGAACAATGAGTATATTTATCAACTAATATCAACACAGTTCGCAAAGTTTCTAAATTATCTTTGGGCAAGCACAGTTTAGACAATATTTACATAATAAATAAAAATATATAATTAATAAAAAACTTGTAAGGGCATTATTAATATATAATACAATCAGAATTATTGAACCCCCTTTGAATTTTTTTTCTTTTTTAAATATTTCCCAAATGATGTTTAACAAAACAAGGAAAATTTCACAGTATGTCTGATAATATTTTTTCTTCTGGAGAAAGTCTTATTTGTTTTATTTCGGCTAGAATAAAAGCAGTTTTTAATTTTTTAAAAACCATTTTAAGGTCAAAATTATTAACCCCTTTAAGCTATATATTTTTTCAATAGTCTACAGAACAAACCATCATTATATAATAACTTGCCTAATTACCCTATCCTGCCTAGTTAACCTAATTAACCTAGTTAAGCCTTTAAATGTCACTTTAAGCTGTATAGAAGTGTCTTGAAAAATATCTAGTCAAATATTATTTACTGTCATCATGGCAAAGATAAAATAAATCAGTTATTAGAGATGAGTTATTAAAACTATTATGTTTAGAAATGTGTTGAAAAATTTTTCTCTCCGTTAAACAGAAATTGGGGAAAAAAATTAACAGGGGGGCTAATAAATCAGGGGGTTGAATTCTGATTGCAACTGTATATATATATTAAATTTTTTAATAATTCAGGGGGGCTAATAATTCAACTGTGTATGTATATATATATATATATATATATATATATATATATAGTTGAATTATTAGCCCCCCTGAATTATTAGCCCCCCTGTTTATTTTTTTCCCTAACTTTTGTTTAAAGGAGAGAAGATTGTTTTCAACACATTTCTGAACATATAAATATATATAAAACAATAGTTTTAATAACACATTTCTAATAACTAAATAAACTAAATAACTAATAACTAATAAAGAGATTTATTTTATCTTTGCCATGATGACAGTAAATAATATTTTACTAGATATTTTTCAAGACACTTCTATACAGCTTAAAGTGACATTTAAAGGCTTAACTAGGTTAATTAGGTGACTAGGCAGGTTAGGGTAATTAGGCAAGTTATTGTATAACAGTGGTTTGTTCTGTAGACTATCGAAAAAATATATAGCTTAAATGGGCTAATAATTTTGTCCTTAAAATGGCTTGTAAAAAATTTAAAACTGCTTCTATTCTTGGCGAAATAAAACAAATAAGACTTTCTCCAGAAGAAAAAATATTATCAGACACACTGTGAAAATTTCCTTGCTCTGTTAAACATCATTTGGGAAATATTTAAAAAAGAAAAAAAACTTCAAAGGGGGCTAATACTTCTGACTTCAACTGTATATATATTTTTTTATTAAAAAAAATAATCTATGCCCACCTAAAATTTAGTTATTTATTCTCGTTATATTGTACCTAAAAATCATTTGACAACTTGGTAGGCCTAACTTTATTTATTTATTTATTACATTTATTTTATTTTATTTTTTATCAATTCGGAACCAAAGTACGTACAATACCGACTAGTTATTGTGCAGATGCAAATTCAACATATGCTGATGGTGGTACCTCGATGCTTGAAAATTACATGCAACATAACAATGCAAAAGCATATTTTTCCTAAGATAGTCAGATGGGCAGGGTTGATTTATTTTTAGTAGCCCGACTAGACATGGGCCGGTGTACGATTCTGACAGTATGATAACCTTGGATAAAAATATATTTCACGGTTTTACGATATTGAATACTGCTCTAAAATATATTCTTTTTAAATGTCTGGGTAAAAGCAAAAACTTTTTTCCCCTTTAAACACAATATATTTTATTTTGAGAAACTTTTCAAATATTTTGGAGCAGTAAACATGTCACGCTAAATAATTCTAATAAATCATGGACTTCTGATGTCTTCATTAGGTTCCAAAACACAGATTTCATTATAATTTAAAACGGCATCTTGGATATCTTTTCTGCTAGAGATACTGTTGTCTTAAAAAACAAAACATAAAAACATTACATATAGCGTAGGAACGGTATTCACCTTATTCTCCGCGGACGAGCAATCGCAGCCATTTGAATTATTTTGGCTCGAGACTTCCGATCTCATTCTCTTCCATTCATTTTTATATGTTAAAAACAGTCCTTTCTGCTGCTTGATGTTGCAAATGGATATTTTCTTATTATATTATTCTATTTTGTCTGTATAGTCATGCAAACACTTGTTTGTAGAGCAAGTAGTTTGACTGTTTTCTGACGTTTATTATTCCTAGTCATTTCTCCCATAGGCAGCTGAATCGGAAGTTCTAAAGCAATCAAAAAAACGAGCGCACTTCCACATTGCAGAATAAGGTCAATAGCAGAAAATTTTTGCGGTTTTAAAACCTTAACTTTTTCAAACTGTGGTATACCTTGATAACGGTCATCGTCCCATGCCTAAGCCCGACTGGGACAAAATATTAGCCCAGGGACGTCAGACTAGCAGTTTTGCGAGCCCTGCAACAAACATGAATAAATACTGTAATAAATATGTTGTTCGGTATTTGTTCGTGTTAATAAAAACATTAACTATGTGTCCCGTATTGTAAAGTGGTACTAAAATATCCCTATTCTACATTTGCTTGGCTTTCAGGAAAAGGGTGAAGGTCAGAATGGTGCAGACAAGAGTGGACTGAGGAAACCTCCTGGTCAACTGCCATATTACCTGAGCCGCAGTAACCAAGACCAGTCGGTCATTAAAACTGGATATTGTGTCAAACAGGGAGCTGTGGTAAGTAACATAAAAAAAAAAAAACATCAATTATATAAAACTAAATTAACTAAAAAATAAATTAAAAATTAAATACAAAAAAACTAAAAAGTTTACATTTGTGTAGCTGTATCATTTCTGTTATATGATGTAGGCAATCTTGACTAAAACAAACAACTTAATTTTAGTTTCTTAATAATGGACCCTTTTCACAAGACTGCTATGATGCGTTTAACGGTCATCAGAATCTTAATCCTTGAAAGTTTTTAAAATGCATGAGCGAAAAAAACGTGTGAACATTTATATGTATTTATGTTGTAAAGCCTCAGATTTTTCTTCATTTTCAGAATACAAATGAAGATATTTGAGAGCTCCCTCGTCCTCCATAGACAGCAAGATATCAGACTCATTCAAAGTCCAAAACACATTATCAAAACAGACCATATACCTTCAGTGGTTCAATCTGAATATTATTAAGGTACAAAAATAGCGACTTTGGGGGAAAAAAAATAAACTTTTAAACAGTAGCTGTGTCTCATTTCAGAGGCTGCATCCTCTGAAGGATGCATTCGAAGTGCGCTGCATCATCGCGGTGCGTCAAAGGCTGTTTTATTTCAAAAAAACTTTTAAGGCTCCTTCAAATGCAGCCTCAAAATGCGTCCTTCATTTTCCAGGTAATAAAGGACACAACTGGTGGATCCTTAGCGGCATCGAACGTCCTAAGATTCATTGCGCGCTGATAACGGCAGGCCATTTTTAAAAGAAACTCCGGTTTAAATGTATGAATTAAGTTTATTTTACTTGGATATCTAAACACAAGTTAAAAAAACAAAGAGTATGACATGTCTTACTAAAGAGTGATTTTGTAGACAGTTTACATTTTTATGTGTACATGTATGGATCAAAGGCAATATATTTCCAGCTTCTGTATACCTTGTTTTGCCTTCAGATCCCTTAAAATGAGTTTTAAAATCACTTCGAAAATAAGTCATTACAAATTATATAACCTCTTATTAACGGCAGCTGTCACGGTTGCCTGGTGACGAGATTCGTCCTCTGTTGGCTAGATCGTCTCATTTCAAAACACTCGGTTCAGCCTGTCTGGCCTTCGAAGGACTCACCTTTGAAGTCTGCATCCTTCGGAGGATGCAGCCTCTGAAATGAGACACCGCTAGTGTCAGTATAATGCGCATGTTCACGAGCACTGTGCCCCCCTGGATATCTGCGCATGACTTCCTCTTGAAATAACGCAAAGCTTCATATGAGGTATACATCAGAGGGCTGACACTGAGCAGAAGAAACCTTAGAAAAAAGTACTCTTGTAGCTTGGTAATATTCCAATTGAAACATTGACATATGGACAGTTTTGAGGATGGTTTTGGTATTTTTGTTATGGAGGATGAGCGTGCTCTCAAGATATTACCTAAAATATCTTCATTTGTGTTCTGAAAACGAACACGAGGTCTCAGGGGTTTGAAATGCATGATAATGTATAATTAATAACATTTTCATTATTAATTATTTTATTTTTTGGGTGAACTAACATTTTAAAATTAAACAAAAGTACATACTATACGGTTAATTGTGTTAGTACAAAATCACAAAACTAGTTATAATATTCATGTATTGTATTGCAAATGGTTTATTGACAGTAACAGCTTTTTGTACTGCCATTACAGTGAATACAACTGTTCGTTTGCCTCTCTTTCTGTTTTGCTTAATGTTTGTCCATGATTTAATCTTGCTATTATTGTTGGTTAATTATCTAATCATTTGCTATATCAATACATTTCCACAGATGTAGAATTCATTTTAAAGGTTAAATGCGCATTCACATTATTGTCAATAGCTTAGCAATGTATGAAGCACAGCTCACACAGGAGTCGCTTCCAAATCAGGCAGCTTGCAGTTGGTCAGTGTGTAGGATTTGTGTGGTCAACCTGAATACAGTAGAAATCCGTGTAGGGAACTGTCCCCTTCATGGGAAACTCCACATCCACATTTACATTGAAATGACTAGACGTAGTCTGTAAAATAATAAAATAAAATAAAAATATGTCTGCCTTTAGCTTAAAGGCCCAGAATGTTATTCTTAAGGTTATCTACAAGCTAGTGTGCTTCAAAATTCACATTTAGAAGATCGACTCAACTTTGCTCGACTTTCTTATTGTCCATAAGTGTAAATTTCGGTCACACTTTATTTTGATGGTCCGTTTGTTGAATATAAGTTACATTGCATCTACATGCCAACTAAATCTCATTAGATTATAAGTAGACTGTTAGGTTGTGTTTAGGGTTAGGGTTAGTGTAAGTTGACATGTAGTTGCAAAGTTTCTTATAGTCAGTTAAATGTCTGTTTAGCAGCAGTATCAACAGATATTAAGCAGACAATCTATTAATACTCAAATGGACCATCAAAATAAAGTGTTACCTAAATTTATCTTTGGCTTCACCATATATCTACATCAGCATTCACATGACATACAGTTGAAGTCAGAATTATTAGCCCCCTTTTGATTTTTTGTTTTTCTTTTTTTAAATATTTCCCAAATGATGTTTAACAGAGCAGGGAAATTTTCACAGTATGTCTGATAATGTTTTTTTCTTCTGGAGAAAGTCTTATTTGTTTTATTTCGGCTAGAATAAAAGCAGTTTTTAATTTTTTAAAAGCCATTTTAGGGACAAAATTATTAGCCCCTTTAAGCAATTTTTTTTTTTCGATAGTCTACAGAACAAACCGTCGTTATACAATAACTTGCCTACTTACCTCTAACCTTCCTAGTTAACCTAATTAACCTATTTAGGCCTTTAAATGTCACTTTAAGCTGTATAGAAGTGTCTTGAAAAATATCTAGTCAAATATTATTTACTGTCATCATGACAAAGATAAAATAAATCAGTTATTAGAAATGAGTTATTAAAACTATCATGATTAGAAATGTGTTGAGAAAATATTCTCTTTGTTAAACAGAAAATGGGGGAAAAATAAACAGGGGGGCTAATAATTCAGAGGGGTAAAAATTCTGACTTCAACTGTATATCATACAAAAAAAATATCATCAAATAAATCACATCAAAAACTCAATTAACCCTAATTAAAACCCAGTGTTTAAAATTCTAATGGCAATTGGCACAAATGACATTTGATACTCATTTTTCTTTACCTGAGGTTGCCTACAACATTTTGAAGGCAAGAGCTGAAATTTTATATTTAAGGGGTGGGAACAATCTTCAGTAATGATACGTGCTTTCTGTTTAATTCTCGTTAGATAAATTTTATTTAGTTGTATTTGTGGTTATCCTACAATTGCAATGGCAAGTTTCACTACTCGACACAGTTTTTGCTTTTTTTTAACTGGCAACAGTCCATACCATGCAATCATGTTAAAACTCACAACACTTTCGACCAAATTCTTATATACCGTGTCTAGAATATAAAGATATCAACAACCAAAGCATATAGTTTGTCTCTTTCACCAAAATGGATCAACGATTTTATTGTTAATTTTTGTCACCTCATATTTCAATTTCTCATAAAAATTTTTGACTAATCAAATGCTCTCTAGTATCTGAGGGTGATTTCACACCTCTAGATTGATTGTTTTGTTAATTAAAATTGATACATTGTTTATTTTTGTTCCTGATGTGGTTCGCTTTCACACAGCAAAGTTTCTAATCTGACCAAAATAGTTAAAACAAGTCACGTGGGAGTAAACTCTTCTCACATTGGTCAGTTTCAGGGTTAATTTTCAGAGTCCCACGGATTCTGCTTAGCTGTCACATCGGTATTTTAATTTATGATGATAAGCAATAAGACATTATAAGCGAAAAAGGTGCACTTTAATTTTAATACCCACAGACATCGTCACCAAATATAAATCAGAGAGGTCAGACTTTCTCATGCATAGCCTCATTTCAGTCGCAAGTCTAGTAAAAGTCTATCTATTGAATCAATCAATCTAAAAAAACCGGCTAGAATTCTGCATTATAGGCTTAAATTATAGAGAAAAATAACAGATGAACCGATGCATTCAGATCATGAAGCAGATCGATGATCTTTCTGTTGATGTGTCAGTGAACAAATTAACAAAACAATAGGCCTAATACAAAATATTAGAAGATTAAAATCTGGAAAAGTTAGCAGATGGTAATTTCGGTCAATTTTCCTAACGGATAAAAAAAAACGCAGATACCATCTCATTCTGACGATATCGAACCAATTGATTTGGCATGGATCCGAGTGCGAGGATTCACATATGTCAAACGAACCACACTAAAACAAGACAGGTTCCGAAACAAATGTCTGGTTCATTAGTTCATCGGATCGTTTTGCTTTCTCATTACAATCGATCCGCTTCAGAATTCGTTTCAGTCAAGCCGAGACCATGTCATTCAGGCGATCTCAGACCGATTGATTTGGTGTGGATCCGAGTGCGAGTATTCACATATGCCAAACGTACCGTGGTCACTGGGGAAACAAGACAGGTTCCGAAACAAATGTCTGGTTCGTTAGTTTGTTGGATTGTTTGGCTTTCTCACTACAATCGATCCACTCCAGAGTACTTTTCAGTCGAGTCGAGAGCACCTCATTCAGGCAATCTCAGACTGATTGGTTTGGCGTCGATCCAAGTGCGAGGATTCACATATGCCAAACGAACCGCGCTAACTGGGGAAACAATACAGATTCCGAAACAAATGTCTGGATAATTAGTTCATCGGATCGTTTTGCGTTCTCACTACAATTGATCCGCTTCAGAGTTCATTTCAGTCAAGCCGAGACCACCTCATTCAGTCGATCTCGGACCGATTGATTTGGTGTGGATCCGAGTGCGAGTATTCACATATGCCAAACGTACCGTGGTCACTGGGGAAACAAGACAGGTTCCGAAATAAATGTCTGGTTCGTTAGTTTGTTGGATTGTTTGGCTTTCTCATTACAATCGATCCGCTTCAGAGTTCGTTTCAGTCAAGCCAAGACCACCTTATTCAGGTGATCTCAGACCGATTGATTTGGCGTCGATCCAAGTGCGAGGATTCACATATGCCAAATGAACCACACTAACTGGGGAAACAAGACAGGTTCCGAAACAAAGGTCTGGTTTATTAGTTTGTTGGATTGTTTTACTTTCTCACTATAATTGATCCGCTCCAGAGTTCTTTTCAGTCGAGCCGAGAGCACCTCATTCAGGCGATCTCGGACCAATTGATTTGGCATAGATCTGAGTGCGACGATTCACATATGTCAAACGAACCACACTAAAACAAGACAGGTTCCAAAACAAATGTCTGGATAATTAGTTCATCGGATCGTTTTGCTTTCTCATTACAATCGATCCGCTTCAGAGTTCGTTTCAGTCAAGCCAAAATCACCTCATTCAGGCGATCTCAGACTGATTGATTTGGTGTGGATCCGAGTGCGAGTATTCACATATGCCAAACGTACCGTGGTCACTGGGGAAACAAGACAGGTTCCAAAACAAATGTCTGGTTCGTTAGTTTGTTGGATTGTTTGGCTTTCTCACTACAATCGATCCACTCCAGAGTTCTTTTCAGTCGAGTCGAGAGCACCTCATTCAGGCAATCTCAGACTGATTGGTTTGGCGTCAATCCAAGTGCGAGGATTCACATATGCTAAACGAACCGCGCTAACTGGGGAAACAATACAGATTCCGAAACAAATGTCTGGATAATTAGTTCATCGGATCGTTTTGCGTTCTCACTACAATCGATCCGCTTCAGAGTTCATTTCAGTCAAGCCGAGACCACCTCATTCAGGCGATCTCGGACCGATTGATTTGGTGTGGATCCGAGTGCGAGTATTCACATATGCCAAACGAACAGCACTAACTGGGGAAACAAGACAGGTTTCGAAACAAATGTCTGGTTTGTTAGTTTGTTGGATCATTTTGCTTTCTCACTACAAATGATCCAATACCGCTCCAGAGTTTGTTTTAATTGAGCCGAGACCACCACATTCAGGCGATCTCGGACCGTGGGCGTGGATACTAATCGAACTGGGCAAACGAAACAGGTTCAAAAACAAATGTCTAGGTGTGAAAGCACCACGTCATGTCCCACCCCCTTCTTGATTCTTTTTATTTGCTTTAATTAACCTCAACAACTATTATTAGAAGAGCTGTGAAAAAAAAAATTATTCTATTGGCTGGTTTTTATAAAGGGGAGGAGCCACAATATGTCCCGCCCTGTTTTCATATTTCAGTTGAGATTACGTCAAAGTTTTGAAAAATAAGTGCGGTTTATTTATAAACTAATTTTGAGATGATCACGTGCTTATGATTGATCATGGCTGGTCCGTCAGATGAATACTGACTCATTATAAATGACCAGAGTTTTCCACTTCAGTCATCTTCATCCTGAAGAATCCCCCCTTCCACCCCTACTCCTCCTCTTCTCCTGATTGGGCAGCACGGTGGCCCAGTGGTTAGCACTGTTGCCTCACAGCAAGAACGCCACTGGTTTGAGCCCTCACCAGGCCAGTTGATGTTTCTGTGCGGAGTTTGCATGTTCTTCCCATGCTCGCGTGCATTTTCCACGGTTTCCTCCCACTGTCCAACGACATACATCATTAGTAAATTAACTAATCCAAAGTGGCATCTTAAGACAAACTCTTAGCCAACTTTATCTCAGCTATTCCTAACATGTTCACAAGCAGGGGAGTTCTCGAGATTTACCTGAGCTCAAACTCCCCTCTCGCCCTTCAAACAGGAGGGAGCCCTGGCCTCTAGGATATTCTGAGCTCAGGGCTCTCTCCCGGGACAGCATGTCAAACACACTTTATTATCAATCATCAGCTAAGTGTGAACTCTTGAAATGCATATTTCAAAGCACTTCACGGTACCGGTAAGCTGCATTGTTGCATTATCAAACTGACCATTTGTAATCCCATAAGCACTACCTACATGCTCCAAAAATGTGTCTAGCTTAACAGCTCAGTAGTTTCTCTAACAGCGCTATCTTCTGTCATCCTGCAGATGAAAAACTGGAAGAGGAGATACTTCATGCTGGATGACAATGCACTCAGCTACTTCAAAACAGACATGGTCAGTCTCTCCTGAATGTTAATTACTCTTAATTTCTCCAGAGTATTGCACACTTCCATTGTCCTTGAATTATTCTCGAACCCAGTGACCGCTCTTTGTTTGCATTGTGTTTTGCACCTGTGTGTCTGTAAGCCCGTCTCTAAGCTCCCATCTGATAAGTGAAAGTCCGGCCTGTGTATTGTTTATGCCATCTGATCTTTTGGCCAATCGCATTTCACCAAATGGAGCATATTTACATACGCGCTCCCAGAATTAGATCAGTGACTCATGTGGGAGTGTGTCCAGTGGAGGTTCTGTGTGTGTGGGCGCAGCATGTATGTGTGTGTGGTTGTTTGAACTTGTTCATGATGTTTTGAATTCCTCTTGCTGTGTGTCAACAGGATTACTGTGTCTGGACAAGTCTGCATTGGTGGATTTAGGATTGCTTCCTCTTAAAGGGGGCCTATTATGCCCCTTTTTGAAAGATGTAAAATAAGTCTCTGAAGTTCCTAGAATGTGTTTGAGAAGTTTCAGCTCAAAATATCACACAAATAATGTTTTATAACTCTTTGAAACTGCCCCTTTTAGGCTTTGATCCTATTTGTGCCATTTTGGTAAAAGTTGGTTTAAATTCAAATGAGATTGTGCTCCCAGTGCTCTTTTCGAAAGATGGTGGAGCTACAAATGCCAGAATTCTGACTTTATTACTCGGAATTGTGACTTTATACCCCGGAATTGTGACTTTTTAACCTGGAATTGTGACTTTATAACTCAAAATTCTGACTTTATAACTCGGATATACGACTTTATAACTCAGAATTCTGACTTTATAACTCAAATTGAGGCTGTATAATTCGGAATTGCAGCTTTAACTCAGGATTGCGGCTTTATAACTCGGAATTGCAGATTTAACTCGGAATTATGACATTATAACCCGGAATTGCGACTTCATAACTCAGAATTCTGAATTTATAACTCGAATATGCGACTTCATAACTGAGAATTCTGATTTATAACTCGGAATTGCGGCTTTAACTCAAAATTGTGGCTTTAATTTGGAATTGTGACTTTATAACTCAGAATTGCGACTTTATAACTCAGAATTCTGACTTTATAACATGGAATTGCGGCTTTAATTCGGAATTGCGACTGTATAACTCCGAATTCTGACTTTATAACTCGGAATTGCGGCTTTATAACTCAGAATTCTGACTTAATAACTCGGAATTGCGACTGTATAACCCAGAATTCTGATTTTATAACACGGAATTGCGGCTTTAATTCGGAATTTTGACTGTATAACTCAGAATTCTGACTTAATAACTCGGAATTGCGACTCTATAACCCATAATTCTGACTTTATAACACGGAATTGCGGCTTTAATTCGGAATTTTGACTGTATAACTCAGAATTCTGACTTTATAACTCGGAATTGCGACTGTATAACTCAGAATTCTGACTTTATAACTCAGAATTGCGGCTTTAACTCAGAATTGCGACTTTATAACTCAGAATTCTGACTTTATAACTCGGAATTGCGACTGTATAACTCAGAATTCTGACTTTATAACTCAGAATTGCGGCTTTAACTCAGAATTGCGACTTTATAACTCAGAATTCTGACTTTATAACTCGGAATTGCAGCTTTAACTCATAATTCTGACTTTATAACTCGGAATTGCGGCTTTATAACTCAGAATTCTGACCTTATAACTCAGAATTGTGGCTTTAACTCAGAATTCTGACTTTATAACTTGGAATTGCGACTGTATAACTCAGAATTCTGACTTTATAACACGGAATTGCGGCTTTAATTTGGAATTTCGACTGTATAACTCAGAATTCTGAGTTTATAACACGGAATTGTGACTGTATAACTCAGAATTCTGACTTTTTTTTTTTTTTTTTAATTTTCAAGAGAGCACTAATTGATTGCACTTAAAAGGATATTTGTTCATTACAAATAATATGCACGTATTTTAATATGCAAATATTTAAGTATAGGTGGGCATAGATTAATTTTTTTAATCTAGATTAATCTAGATTAATTTCGAAATTAATCTAGATTAATCTAGATTAAAATGGCTCATTTGAATTCTGCCGAAGGCATTCAAAATATGTGTGTTACCCAAATAATAAGTCTTTGAGAACAGGTTTCTCAAGCCAGGTGGTGCATTAGACCAGGGGCTCATCTCCTGTTTCAAAAATGCATCACAAACTGCTTGAGAGCTGTTCTACTATGATAATTAGTGATGAAAATAAATGATGTTCAATAAGATGTGCTTGTGTTAACTGTTTATTCAGTTAAACATCAATGTTGAACTGTAGGCCTACATAAGCTCCAAACAGCGATTTTTTTTTTATTACCTTAATCCATCTAAAGTCATAACTGAACTAAACAGAAATGGAATTAAGATGTGGAGTATGCAGATATTAGTGGCATTATTGAAGTAAACACGGCGGTCTTTAAGACCTTTCGCCATATTTTCCGACAAGATCCACACGCGGCTGTCAGTAAAGGACCGCACGCACACAAACACACACACACACACACACACACACACACACATCGCGAAATGCGGAAGTTTTTTTTCCTACCATTTGGCATGCGTTATTAAATTCCATAACATTCTCTCCGTATTTGCGTCTAATACCCCACTTTGTCACGAAGGAATGAATGAAATATCCGTGAGTTAAAATGAAACTGCCGACCTGCAGTTAGAGTCAGGCAGCCTGCTGATTTGATTCAGAAGGGCAGACGGCTCACCGGTCAGGTATCCATCCGCGCTAATAGGTGAAAGTTATCACAGCTTGGGTAAAATAGACCCAGCTCCCAACCTAACTTTGAGAATAGATTAACGGCGATATTTTTTTTATCGCGCGATAAGAGTCTCGCGTTAACGCAGCACGTTAACGCCGATAACGGCCCAGCACTATATTTAAGATTACCTCTGTACAAAATCATGGGTTCTGTATTACTTCTGCACAATTTCTGATATTTAACACTGTTGAATTGAATTAATGCAAACAGATAACAAAAGCATATATAACATTTTTTTTATTTACCCTTCACTTGTTCCAAACTTGTTTGTCTTCTTTCCTTTCTTCTGTTGAACTCAAAAGAATATATTTTAATAAAAGCCAGAAACCCGTTACTTTCAATGTATTCGTTTTTGCTACAATGGATGTCAATGATTTTTGTTTTGTTCAAAATATGAAGAGTTTAGATGCAAAAAACTCTAAATTCCGTCTGAAATTTTCCTCTAAAATGAGCATTTTTATCAGGTTCCTGTGTGTATGTTCAGTAATACCACTTTTATGGCAAAGAATAAGTCCTTTTCCTGGTCTTTAAGGTGAAATATCTCAACATAAACAAAGGAGGCTGAGAAAAATGTTCATTTTCATTTTCAAAATGTTCATTCATGTATTCATTTTTGTTCAACTGTATAAAGAAACAGGCAACCCAGTGGCGCAGTAGGTAGTGCTGTTGCCTCACAGCAAGAACGTCGCTGGGTCGCAGGTTCGAACCTCGGCTGGGCTTGGTCAGTTGGCGTTTCTGTGTGGAGTTTGCATGTTCTCCCTGGGTTTGCGTGGGTTTCCTCCGGGTGCTCCGGTTTCCCCCACAGTCCAAAGACATGCAGTACAGGTGAATTGGGTAAGCTAAATTGTCTAAATTGTATGAGTGTGAATGTGTGTGTGGAAGTTCCCAGAGATGGGTTGTGGCTGGAAGGGCATCCGCTGCGTAAAATCGTGCTGGATAAGTTGGCGGTTCATTCCGCTGTGGCGACCCCGCAAGGGACAAAGCCGACAAGAAAATGAATGAATGAATGTATAAAGAAACCCATACATTTTCAGAGTAAATAAAATGTGAGTTTAATTTTTGGGTGAACTATCTCTTGAAAAACATTCAAAAATTGAGCGTTTTTACTCTCATGCAGAACAGAGCAGTTGTACTTGAAACTTTGTTAAAGGAAATTATGTAGGAAGTTTGAGCAAATGTGAAGTACATGACACTGGATTAGTAATTTTAAGGGTGAGAAGATTCTATTATCACTAATGTCGTTTTAGTACGGATGGGTTGACCGTTGTTTGGCTTGTGACGCACATTTTCTCTCAAATAAAGTGACTGGCACATCTTCTTGTCTGAAGAAGGAACCATTTTTGGCTGTAGTAGTTTAAAATCATCATAAACTGTCAGGGAAGAACAATGGAGAATCGTTCCAACGTTCAAACACACAGCTTCCTGTTAAAGCTTTTTGACAAACTTTATTTTACACAGATTTATAGGACGGATATTATTTTTATTCCCATGAAGTTAAGAATAGCACAGGCTGATATAAACTGATCTTCGGCATCTGAAAGTGAAAATTTAATGGAATATTGACTAGAAGTTAGTCATAATTACATTTATTTCATGTATTTGAAGACTCACCAAGGTTGTTCGTTTGATGGAAAATACAGTAAAATAGTAATGTTGTTAAAGTAGTATTGTTAGTAAATCCTAAAAATAGCAAATATTAAGGATTAAACTAATTTTAATAGTTTATTAAAATATAAAAAACACTTAATTTCAAATGTAATTTGGTTTTATTTCAATTTTAATATTATTTATATTTAAAATTTTACATTATTTGCACTGTCCTGTTACTCAGTCCCAAAAATCACTGTGATAATACAAATAAAATTCCTTACCAATTTTAAATGATCGGAAAATAATTAATTAGTTTTAAATGAAATTGAATCAAACTTGATGGTGAGCTCCTCTTTACAGTAAAAACAAATACAGTAAAATATTAACTGTGGTGTCTCAGTCTCAGTAGCAAGAGCTTGTTACAGCTTCAGCAAAAGCCCCTGATGCTGTGAATATGAGTGTTGATGTATAGTATGTGTGTGTGTGTTTGCGTGTGTGCACGTGTTAGGGGGTCAGGCATATCGAATGCAGGAGCGAGGCTTGGTCAAAGGCTAAATCATACAGTAGATGTCAATAAAGGCTATTTCAGGGGTGATAATTACAGGCTGGTTCTCACTGCAGCATCCTGCTCGGGCCTGTTTTTTTCCGTCTGCGTGCACACAGCATGGCTGGATTGTTAGCTTTTTTCTGAACAATCATTCACATGAAGTAAAGACCATATTAAATAAAGAACTGAATCTCGCTCTTTTTCAGGATCGAGAGCCATTAAAGGTTATCCTTCTGAAAGAAGTGAACAAGGTGCAGGAGTGTAAACAAAGGTCAGTAGTTCTTCATTTGTGTTTTGTTTTAGAAAGTTGGTTCCAATTAATTCTGTCCCTGTTGAGGTTTATAGACTATTTAAAAAAATGCAGTTGTGTGAGTTTTGTTTTGTTTTTGTTTAGTTTAGTTTAGTTTCACTTTTTGTTAAACCAGAGGTTGGTAAACTGCCACATGATGTCATTTTGTCGTTGTTGTTTTAATTAGTTTTTTGCTTAGCAAATAATTTCCAAATGTGTTGAGTTCGTGAACTGTTTAAAAAGAAATGTGACTGCATTGTTTATTTATTTTTTTGATAATTTAGTTTAGTTTTGCTTTTACTTGTCACAACTCCTGTTAATTCAGAGGTTGGCAAACTGCTTAAACAAATGCCACATGGTGTCAGAAAATAATTTCCAATTGCATCTCTGCTACAAGATCTATTAAGCAAGAGGTTGACTAACTGCTCAGAGAAATACCACATAATGTCTTTTTTTTTTTTTTGGGGGGGGGGGGGGGGGGGGGGATAACTTCCTAATGTGTTTCTGCCACACTTCCGTTGAGCAAGAAGTTCTCAAATTCTCAAATGCCCTACACTTTTGTTTTGTTCTGCAAATATTTTCCCAATGCATACACTGAAAAAAAAAAGATTTCTGGAACAATTTATTGTTGCAAGCAATTTATATGGGTTGAATTTAAACAAACAAATTAAGGGCTCTTTTTTAACGTTCTAGGCGCAAAGTCTAAAGCACATGGCGCAAAAGCATTAAGAGCATGTCCGAATCCACTTTTGCTATTTTAAGGATGGAAAAATACGCTTTGCTCCACGGTGCATGGTCTAACAAGGTTGTACTTATTCTCTTAATGAGTTATAGGTGTGTTTTGAGCATAACGTGCATTAAACCAATCAGAGTCTAATCTCACATTCCTTTTAAGAATCAGTTGCGTCATGCCATGGCGCATTTGCTATTTAGCCTACATGCCGGATATTGTAAGTGGAAAAACTGAATGCTTCACTAGTGAGAAAACAGTTAAACAGACCATCTGCAGTGAGAATAAAGAACGAGCCTCCTCCATTTGGCTTCTTTACTTTGTTTACTTGTACTCTTTACTTTACTCCTTTACTTTCTTGGATACGGAAATGGTGGAAAATCACTCCACTGAAGTCATCCATTAGCCTACATATTTAATTTTATTTGTTTAGCACAAAGATTTGTTTCAAAACTATTTTTAAATTCAGTTCTAATTTCCAGCAAACAAATAAATAAACAATAATACACATGTCCCATGCGAATAATCCAAAACCCGACAGGTGGACAAATCTAAACTTGTTTTTATTAAAATAAATATAAAAATTCATATAATAAATAATACTGCTAATAATAAGAACATTATACAAAAGCTAATTGTCATGAATAAACTGAAAAAAGCCCCCCCTGAAATGAGGCTTGGAGGTGGTGGTTTTTTTATTTATGTAGAAAATAATACATAAGAATATATATATATATATATATATATATATATATATATATATATATATATATATATATATATATATATATATATATATATATATACATATATATATGTATATATACGTATATATATATATATATATATATATATATATATATATATATATATATATATATATATATATATACATATATATATATATATATATATACATATATATATATATATATATATATATATATATATATATATATATGTATATGTATATGTATATATATATATGTATATGTATATATGTATATGTATATATATATATATATATATATATATATATATATATATATATATATATATATATATATATATATATATATATATATATATATATATATATATATATATATATATATATATATATATATATATATATATATATATATATATATATATATATATATATATTGTATGTGCATTTATATCCACTTCAGATTTCTGTATAGGGCATAGTAGGGGTGTGAACCTACACTGGTCTTGATTATCATGTCATCAATT
The DNA here is from genome assembly GCA_903798195.1 of Danio kyathit. NCBI lineage: Eukaryota > Metazoa > Chordata > Actinopteri > Cypriniformes > Danionidae > Danio > Danio kyathit. The sequence continues at coordinate 13,703,267 of LR812530.1, read as the reverse complement.
TGTTTCAACTTGATATGTCGGTGCATCACTGTGCATTGACAATGCTTTCTATCCACACTTTTATATTTCACTTCACAACACAAGAATACATTTTTTTCTTTTGATACAAGCAGTGAGATATATGAACTGTAGCTTTAATCTTACCTGCTCAAAGAAAACACTCTTCTTGAATGTATCAAACCAGGGGTGTTGCTAAGCTCTACTGGGGCACGAGCCCCCCTCAACCACACAACCCCCCACACTGTAAATATTGTTTACCCTTATATAAATAGCTATACTGAATAATATAAATAAATAAAAGTATTATTATTATTATAAAAATGTTATTAGTATACAATTATTATTCTAAATAAATAACAGAAATCAGGCACGCGTGTATGATTTTCTGCGTGCAAACAAAACTCAAGTGCATGCACAAAAGACAACATAAACATTTATTAGGGGTGTGACGAGATCTCGGGCTACGCACTTTAGATACGCTTAAATTCATAATCATCCAATTAAGACGTGAAATAGTCCTATTTTCAGTACAGTCATGTAAACTCTCTAATCAAACTATTACCATCGTGTAGGACTTTGAGCCGCATTTTGCGACAGGGTATACACACGGCTGTTTGACACTTTTCTCTGCACCTACTGAGTCAGTAAAGCACCACAGTGACAGTGTTATTATATTGTTAATGACCTCCAGAATCAAGAGCGTCTGTGCTCCGCATCTCACACCTTCAAACACCACCGCGTGTTCACTGCGTGTCATAATTGCCTTCTGAGGCGCAAGACATTTATTAAATAAAGAAAAGATTCACGCAGCTTCTCCTACCACAGCAAATTCCGTTTTTAATGTTTATATTTGCTGCCAGTTAATTAGATTTTGTTTCTTTGACTCGTTGGATGGAAATGCTGCTTTATTCGCACATCTTTTATGTGATAATCCAGTTTGCGCATAAAGTTAATTCGCATTTTCGGATGGAAACATAGCTAATGACAGTGATTCAAAAACATATGTTTTGTTGGGCCGAATCTCGTTATATTTTTGACGTCAGTTGCGGGTCAGCAGGAGAAAGAGTGGAGGCCACAAATGTCCTGTGGGCCAGCAGATTGAGACCCCTGACCTAAATTGTTTTGCAGTTTGTGAATTTTTTTATTTTTTTTTTTCAGTTGAATAAATCTATTTTCCATTCATATATTAGCAAATATTTTGCAGTGTTTGCATGCCCTTCAAAGCATATAATTCATTGAAATAGAAGTAAAATAACATTCATTACAAGTTGATTTAAAAAAAAAAAAGCACCTAAAGTTGAAGTCAGAATTATTAGCCCCCCTTTGATTTATTTTTTTTTACCTTTTTTAAATATTTCACAAATGATGTTTAACAGATCAAGGACATTTTCACAGTATGTCTAATAATATTTTTTCTTCTGGAGAGTCTTATTAGTTTTATTTCGGCTAGAATAAAATGAGTTTTCAAATTCTTAAACCATTTTAAGGTCAAAATTATTAGCCCCTTTAAGCTATATATTTTTTTCGATAGTATACAGAATAAACTATCATTATACAATAACTTGCCTAATTACCCTAACCTGCCTAGTTAACCTAATTAACCTAGTTAAGCCTTTAAATGTCACTTTAAGCTGTATAGAAGTGTCTTGAAAAATATGTAGTAAAATATTATTTACTGTCATCATGGCAAAGATAAAAGAAATCAGCTATTAGAAATGAGTTATTAAAACTATTATGTTTAGAAATGTTTTCTGTCCGTTAAACAGAAATTGGGGGGGGGGGGGGGCTAATAAACAGTGGGGCTAATAATTCAAGGGGTTTATAAAATTCTGACTTCAACTGTAAATAGTTTTGCATTTTGTGATTTGATCTTTTTTTCAGTTTGAATTTTTCCATTCATACCTTTCGTCATTTGAGAATTTCAAATAATATTTAAAAAATGTCATCTCGTCTCGTCTCGTTCACATGAACTCAGTCTCATGTCTCGTCTCGTGGAGTAAGCGTCTCGTCACACCCCTAGCATTTATAGCAAATAAACAAATGTAAATATTCATCCTGCTTGCTTTCTCTGATGCATAGAACCAAGTTTCTACCTTGCATTTCAATGCAATTTGCAAATTCATTTAGTCTCAGGAAATCGAATGCACGTTGGATACAGATTTCCTAATGTAATTACACATATATTACTGTTACTCCTGGGAAATCATCTGGAAAGGATCGTGCTGAGTTTTAACCGTTTTGTTGAGTATAAACAACTGTATAAGATGTCAAATAAGCAGATTCACATCCATTCTACACTTTGATCAAATAATGCTACAAATAACATTCTCAGAAATATGAGTGACATTAGCAATATTCTACAGGTAAGAATTAACATTTAAAAAAAAAAAATGATTCTGGATGAAAACACACTGGGGGGAGAAAACGTCATGGTGTGATATATGTGTGCTGTCAAGAAACGTCAGGAAAACAGGGCATTTATTATATTTTTATTTATCACCAGGCAGCCAAGTTTATCTTAACATTGACTTGCAACAAAGATCACAAGGTTTGAACGTTTGGACACTTCATGCACAAATAAGCAGTTTTAGTTAATTACAGCATTCCCATCATGCATCTGTACTACTGTACTTCTCAATAAGTATTGTGTCTGATAGCCATTTATTTTTTTTAGTGACTTGATGATGAGGGACAATCTTTTTGAACTGGTTACTACCTCGAGAACTTTCTACATTCAGGTAGGAATGACTAATTTATGGTAAATCCCCAATTGGTTTACAGTATATGTAATAATGTTGTGCCTTGATTTATGATGCTGGAATAAAATGCATTTTTTTATAATGTTATTTTATTAACAGGAAAAAAACAAAAGGTGCTTTGTATCATTTGTGGATATACATTTTTCACGAGTACAATACATTTTTGAGAATAAAATAATAGCAATTTGAGATAAAATTATTAAAAGTAGTCACCATTATCAAGTACTTTTGCATTATTATGTTTATGTATTTTGTATTACATCAATATTATTTTCTCATTAAAGGTTTATTATATTTGTTATATTCGTTGGCTATATCGTTAGCCAACTAAGGTCGCAAGTTCCGTCGTTACAAACATAGTTCTTTGATTTGCCGTTTCACAAATCCATCGCTCCAACGAACATTCGCAAACTGCGTCGCAAACTTGACCACTTGAAACGACACCTCTGGAGCTGTAGTTAGAAACATAGTTCCTGGCTGTGTTCTATTCCCACTTATCCCCCCTATGCCCTATTCATTTAGAACATTCTAACATTCAAAGTTGGAATTATTAAAAATAAAAAAGCATTAAGGTCATCTCTATTAGGTGTAATTTGCTTTCAAAGTATTTTTACAGTTCAGTTTTAGCGATCTTCATGTTTACAATTGTGCTCCCTTCGCAGTGCACTTTGAAAACATTAATATCATTTTGAACACAGCCTTATGGCGAAAGCTATTGGTGACCTATTATTTAAAAGCGGAATTTATGTTACATCTTCAAAGCTTGTGAAAACAATAAAACATAGCAAACGTTAATGCTTTTAATTTATAGTGGGTTATTTATTAAGTATCTGTACTGTATATGACATGGGCCAGTTGGTTAGAACTTTCTTCTGTGGTTTGCAAATTGTAAAAGTAGACTTTTCAAAAAAATAAAAAATAAATAAACAATATTCTACTTAATAATAATAATAATAATTATCATCATCATCATCATTATTATTATTAATATTATTATTAAAGTAAATATATTTATTATAAATCGCCTCATTATTTATTTATGTATATGATTTATATATGATATAAGAACATATATAAATTTTAGGATTATGCTAAATCATATATGATAAGTAGGGCCAGACTGAATCTGCGGACATTTTTTGCTATATCTGCGCAGAATTTTGTAAAAAATGTGCGGATTTATGCTGAATGTTTTTGTGAATATCATAACTAAAAGTTAATATATTAAATAAGTAACATCTTTTAAAATAGTTTTTAATGTTTACAATGGAAATCCAATCAGACCCACTTATTTGGTAAGCAAAGCAAGTTTCTCATAAAATATATCTACTAAAAGACAGAACATATTACATTACAAACTGTATTGTAAATAAATCAAATGAACACTTTCATATTAATCAATAATAAAACTGAAATTAATTTAAAAACTGAATAAATATATATTTACACACATTTACACAAGTAAAAAAATAGACTCAACGATGAGCTAAAAATCTGCAGATTTCTGAGCACGCTGATTCCGTGTGGGTCTAATGACATGCTTTGTAAACATTTGAAGTGTTTTAAGCTTACAAGCTTGCACACAGATTTGTCTATTTTAAAGTTTCTTTAAAATGTACCTTCATAATGTTTAAACTAAAGAATATCACATCACTGATCTCATCACAATGAAAATTATATCGTTTTTCTTGTACAAAAAACTGTTTCATTGGGATGTACATCACAATATAAAAGAAAGATCCTTAAAACTTTTCATGTTTACTTCAGCATAAAAACTAAAACTACAGGTATGTGTGCTTTATTTCTTTAAGTCTGACAGCCCCGAGGACATGCACGGCTGGATCAAGGCTATCTCTGGTGCCATTGTGGCCCAGCGAGGTCCTGGACGCTCAGCAGCATCTGTAAGACTTTTTTTTTTTTTTTACTCACATATTCACATGAATTCCCAACCAAATTGCTCTTGTGCTCTGATAGTCTTTTGTGAAGTGTTTTGTGTCCATGTCCAGTTCAACCATGTCTCACTTCAAATGTCACTCACTTAGGTTTGCTGATGTAGCGACCAATGGCCAATCTTGAAAGGATAATTTACGCAAAAATGATCCTTTTTATTTTACTGTCCAAATTAAATACTTCCCAGGGGTTTGCAACCTTTTTAAGGGGGTTAACATCTCCTCTTATGCCCTGTACACAAAAACTGCAGTTATTTCTATGCAGTTTGGCCATTTGTTCACACGAAAATGCAGTACAGTATCAGATGACTGAAACTAAAACTTTCTGAAAACTCCGGCCAGGGTGAAAATTGTCTCCGGTTAAAGTTTGGTTGTGTGGCCACTATAACTGGAGTTTTTGCCTCATTTTTCCTTTCTGATTGGCCAACATGGCTATATTCACACAAAACACGGAAGACATTCCTGAGACCAATTCTGTCCGTTCGCAGCAAACGCATTGCACATTTCACAGGACCATTATCTACCTTCATTTTTCTGTTTGCATTAACTTTTATACAATTTACTACACAAATACTTAATTTCAGAATTGGTGTGAACCCAGTATAATAGGCTTTTATCATTGCCTATTGGTTTGGCGTGCCCTTAGCAGTTCATTTTTTTTATGTTTAAATATATTTAAACATAATTTAAACATCACCGATATTTATTTTATTAAATGAAGGCTGGGAAAACTTTTTTTGCATTTGTAAAAAAAAAAAAACAATACCCATGTATGTATGGACATGGCCTTATACTGTACTTCTGCAGCACATATTAGTTTTGCTTTCAGCTATTAATATATTATACTTCTACTGCATGTTATAAAAATCAAAACAAACTTGAAATAAAGCTGTACTCTGCTCAGTTCATACCTTTTAGAATTTAGAAATATATAGTATTATATATAGTATATATATATATATATATATAAAGTTGAAGTCAGAATTATTAGCCCCCCTGTTTATTTTATTCCCCAATTTCTGTTTAACGGAAAGAGGATTTTCTCAACACATTTCTAATCATAATAGTTTTAATAACTTATCTCTAATAACTTATTTATTTTATCTTTGTCATGATGACAGTAAATAATATTTGACTAGATATTTTTCAAGACACTTCTATACAGCTTAAAGTGACATTTAAAGGCTTAACTAGGTTAATTAGGTTAACTAGGCAGGTTAGGGTAATTAGGCAAGTTATTGTATAATGATGGTTTGTTCTGTAGACTATCGAAAAAAAATTAGCTTAAAGGGGCTACTAATTTTGTCCTTAAAATGGCTTTTAAAAAATTAAAAACTGCTTTTATTCTAGCCGAAATAAAACAAATAAGACTTTCTCCAGAAGAAAAAATATTATCAGACACACTGTGAAAATGTCCTTGCTTTGTTAAACATCATTTGGGAAATATTTAAAAAAGAATAATAAATTCAAAAGGGAATGTATCAAAAGTGTATATCAACATTTGAAGTGGATCATCACATTTTATCAATGTTGTTCATCAATTAAACAACCCATTCTTTTCCTAAAACCATTTTGAAAAACTTTTTTGATTTACTTCGACTGTTGACTACTGTAAATTGATCTTATATGGTGCCTGACTTAATTTTGTTAGTGCGCTATACTGTATGCTGTTGTCCATCTTGGGGTTTATTTTAAAAAGCTGCTAAAGATCAGATAATATATTTTTTTTATTTCCTGACATGGAGAAATTGGAATAAAGAGGACAACAGGAAATCACAAAGGACAAATAAACCTGTTGCTTTTAACTAGACTGACTGAATCTCTAATCATTTTCATAAAAAAAAAATCAAACAAATATGAAAATACAATAAATATATTCTAAGTCAGTTGAAACACATGAATCTAAAGGATTGAACAATTCCTACACCAAAGCATGTTTAAAGCTCATATGCGTAGAAACATTACTGACTCTCCCAGTATCATCCTGTATGGGTGAGTGTCCAATATAAACACTCACAAGACATTAATTTGGACAACTATGCAGATATAATGAAGCGTTCATGCCAAAATACACAGAGAGCATCAATACTTACATGTGGCCAATGTAGGACTTTGACCAGAGTCGTGCATTAGCATGCTTACGTTGGTTATTATTTATTTAAATCATCTTTACATTAGATTGAGGGTTTGCTTGATGCAATGGAGAGATGATGGCTTAGTTGGAGTGAAGCAGTTGGGAGTTTTGAGTCGCTGTTAAGTCATGTTAAGTTAATGTTTTTAAAAGTGCAATGAGTTCAAAGCAATTAATCACAGAACATGCTTTAATCATTTTAATTTAACACATTAATATTATAATTAAAATATTACAGAATAATATTTTTGATTAATTTTTATCTCGCAGCCCACCTGGAGGATTACTGAAAATTACTGGTTGAGAGCACTTTAATATTTATCTATCTATGGTTCAATTCAAAGATGCAAATTTAATAATATGCGCAAAATCAAAATATTGCATAAAATATGTGTGAATAAAACATTTCCATCCCACGTGTTCATGAGAATAAACATTATCAATTCATGGAAAACTATACATAAACTATCGATATACACTTACCGGCCACTTTATTAGGTACACCTGTCCAACCGCTTGTTAACGCAAATTTCTAATCAGCCAATCACATGGCAGCAACTTAATGCATTTAGGCATGTAGACATGGTCAAGAGGATCTGCTGCAGTTCAAACTGAGCATCAGAATGGAGAGGAAAGGTGATTTAAGTGACTTTGAATGTGGCATTGGTGCCAGAAGGGCTGGTTAGAGTATTTTAGAAACTGCTGATCTACTGGGATTTTCACGCAGAAACATCTCTAGAGTTTACAGAGAATGGTCTGAAAAAGAGAAAATATCCAGTGAGCGGCAGTTCTGTGGGCGCAAATGCCTTGTTGATGGCAGAGGTCAGAGGAGAATGGCCAGACTGGTTCCAGCTTATAGAAAGGCAACAATAACTCAAATAACCACTCGTTACAACCGAGGTATGTAGAAGAGCATCTCTGAAAGCACAACATGTCCAACTTTGAGGCGAACAGGTTACAGCAGAAGAAGACCACACAGGGTGCCACTTCTGTCAGCTAAGAATAGGAAACTGAGGCTACAATTCGTCCAGGCTCACCAAAATTGGACATTAGAAGATTGGAAAAACGTTGCCTGGTCTGATGAGTCTCGATTTCTGCAGCGACTTTTGCATGGTAGGGTCAGAATTTGCCATCAACAGCATGAAAGCATGGATCCATCCTGCCTTGTATCAGTTGGTGGTGGTGGTGTAATGGTGTAAGGGATATTGTCTTGGCACACTTTGGGCCCATTAGTACCAATTGAGCATTGCGTCAACGCCTACTGTACCTGAGTATTGTTGCTGACCATGTCCATTCCTTTATGACCACAGTGTACCCATCTTCTGATGGCTACTTCCAGCAGGATAACGCGACATGTCATAAAGCGCGAATCATCTCAGACTGGTTTCTTGAACATAACAATGAGTTCACTGTACTCAAATGGCCTCCACAGTCACCAGAGCTCAATCCAATAGAGCACCTTTTGGGATGTGGTGGAACGGTAGATTCGCATCATGGATGTGCAGCCGACAAATCTGCAGGAACTGCGTGATGCTATCATGTCAATCAAAATCTCTGAGGAATATTTCCATTACCGTGTTGAATCTATGCCACAAAGTATTAAGGCAGTTCTGAAGGTGAAAAATACCCGGTACGAGTAAGGTGTACCTAATAAAGTGGCCGGTGAGTGTATCAATTATTTTAAAAAGCATGTTTCTGTAAGCTGAGAAACCACTTCATCTCTTTATCTTGCTTACTGTAAACAAGATACAACTAATAAACTCTGTCATGATATTTTGCATTAGGCAGCAATGCATGTTTTTTTGTAAAAAAATATTTTTTAAGTTCTGGGAGGGAGCTATAGAAGGAATTTATGCTTGCAGTAGGTGTTTGCAGAATTATTAAAACAGTATTTGAGATGATGGGATGAGATCTATTCATCGGTAAGTTTTAGTTATGTTGAGGTAAAATACACTTCAAGGAATTTATTTGGTAAATGTGTATCAATTGTAGTTTATGTGCTAAAACAATTCATCATACTGAAATGAGTGCATATGTCTATTATGCACATTTCTAGAATTTCCACATATCTTGGTGTTTCCATTCAGCTTTTTTTTTTATTCCACACCCTAAAATGCACATAAAAATAGGTGGATGGAAACATAGTGTCTATCTTATTCTGTTTCTCCTTTCTGCGGTGTCGGTGCCTAATGAATGTGCGCTATGTTGCAGATGCGTCAGGCCAGGCGGCTCTCAAACCCTTGTATACAGAGGTATACATCCTGCAATGGTGAATGCAGCACGTATGTGTTGAGATCAAACCCTGGCACTTTGTCCCTGTTTCTTTTGAACTCAGCTCCCTGCTTAGAGTTTAGAGGCCTGCAGTTCTTGTAGTGCATCTGAGCAGGGTATAGAGCTGCTTCACCTAAACAATCCAACCCAACTAAA